>VXBP01006306.1:13612-47555 GCA_013400115.1 Rhinopomastus cyanomelas | reverse complement strand
CTTCTGTTCCCCTCAAAAAGGAGTCAGCAACAACCACCACCCTTCTCTTCTTTTTCATACTAGAGGTTTTGAGTGTTTTTTTTTTAAGGGTGCTCCTTGGGGGTTCTCTAGTTAAGACAATGTCTTCAACCTCCTCATCCTGATCCCAAATATCCAGTGCCCTGAACCTGTTCTCCAAGGGCAGATGGAAAGGTGGCATCTGGAAAGGCAGAGGGGGGCAGGAGAGGGTTCTGTTTCCCCCACAAATGGGAACCTGTTCCCATTCCTCATCAACACGGAGAACAATACCTTCCTCCTTGTGCGGCAAAGCCACATACGAAAGCATCTAGCATAGCTTATCCATACTTACTAAAAGGTTTAAGTCATTCTCAGTATGGGATGGCATAACAATTTAAGTTCTACAATATAGAAATTATCATCTCCTCCTGTGGCCAGAGTTTTATCCAGAGCAGTGAGCAGACTGTAGCAGTTAAATAGAATTTATGTTTGGGCTATTCATCTTCAATGAAGTTTTCCAATGGAAATATGGACAAATAAACCTGATGTCTTCAGCCTAGCCAATAATGTTCTTGGAAATAACACCAGTCCAGAGTCTATGGAGAAATAAAAAGTACGTTTTTCCTCTTTGCTATGACTGACCTTATTCATTTATTTTCTTATTTGTTTTTCTATACTAATGTAAGTGATTATAGTACTGTGCCTTTTTCAACATCTGCACAATAAATTAAACGAGGTTGTAAATTCTAAAGAAGACATCATGCTAGGCAGCCTCACTGTGTTATTTTAGTAAAGCTTTCAATAAATAAATGGTATTTTAATACTTCTTTCCTTGTCATGGGACTTGTTACTCTCTCAACACATCAAAAATACATTTTAAATACACACAGATACGCAGATAATTAGGGGCTGGAAGAGACCTCCAGGAGTCATCAAGTCCAGCTCCCCTGCTCAAGCAGGGTCATACAGCCCAAGACAGAATAAACAGAAATGCATCCAGATGGGTCTCCGGATAACAAGTCAGTAACCCTCTTGAACTGGGGAACTCAGAACTCATTGTGTCCAGATGTGGGCTCACTAGGGCAGAGTAGCAAGACAGAACCTCCTCCCTTGATCTGCTGGACATAGTCTTGATCCATCCCAGGATTCCATTTGCCTTCTTGGCCACCAGAGTACACTGCTGTTCCACGAAGATGTTGTTGTCCACAAGAACTCAAAGATCTCTCTCTATGGAAGTGCCCTCCAGCTTGTACTGATGCATTGCATTACTCCTTCCCAGATGAAGGACTCTGCACTATTCTTATTAAACTTCATTAAATTCCTCTTAGCCCAACTCTCCATCAGCCAGACCACTCAGCTTAGCATTGTAAAAAACGTCGATCAGTGGTATCTGTAAAATTGGCTTTTCACCACAACAGGATACAGGAGACAGCTTTGCTAACCTTTAACTTCTAAGAAGGAGCTAACAGATTAGCTAACNTGGCGTTTATTACAGCGTCATCAGCAAACTTGCTGAGGAGACACTCTATCCCATCATCAAAATAATTAATAAAGATATCAAAAAAAACCCAGACTCAGCACAGATCCCTGAGGGACACCACTGATTACAGGTCTCCAGCTAGACTCCAGGCCACTAACCACCACTCTTGGGCTCTGTTACATAGCCAGTTTTTAAGCCAAATCACAACCTGTTCTTCAATCCCACACCTCCTAAGCCTACTCACACAAATGTTATGGGGGGACTGTGCCTTATTAAATTCAAGGTAGACCACACCCACTGGTCTTCCAGCATCCACCTATTTAGTCACAACATCACAAGAGGCTATCAGATTATTCAAACATTATTTTCCCTTGGTAAATCTATGCAGACTACTTCTGTTCACCTTCTCCTCAGTATTCCTAGAGATGACCTTCAGAACAAACCACCCCATCCTTTTTCCAGGCATGGTCTGGAAAACTGGTCTACAGTTGACCGGTCTATAATTGCCCAGATCTTTCCTTTTCACCCTTTATGAAGACTGGAGTGACATTAGTTTTCCTTCAGTCCTCAGGCACCTCTCCTGTTAACCACAATCTCTCAGAAACAAGAGAGAGTGGAAGAGCAACAACCTCAGTCAGTTCTCTCAACACTCTTGGATGCATCTCACTGGGACCCATAGATTTATGAACATTCAGCTTTTGGAACTGATCATTAACCCTTTCTTCTTTAACCACTGGAAAAATCTTCTCTCTTACAGGCCTCTCGAGTCTGGAGTTCACAAGGGCTGGTCACAGGAGTAAACACCAAAGCAGTTATTTAGCACTTCTGCTTTCTTTGTCTCCTCATTCAACATGGGCCCCAGCTATCTTTATTCCTCCTTTTACTACTAACAAATTTGTAAAAGCCCTTAAATATTTGTAAATGACAACTGAAACCACCTCCAGCCTCACCAAATTCTTCTGTGCAAAGACAGTTGATCTACAACTGTTGTTTCTGTTCCCTGACTCCCACAGCCACAGCCACTAGGTTTGCCACCTCTGCCTTTCATTACTTAACCCAAATCTTTGATTTCTGAAGACTGTTGGAGACACTGGGTTCCGTGGAATCATTGTTGTGAGTGCAGGGACAGTTGGAGCATTTTGACATGTGAATTGATGTTGATGGTTGGCTTAAGTGTGGCGATTAGCGCTGGTCGCAGCCTTTGCTTAGGGCTGTCCACCGGCGGAAGAAACAAGAGATAGCAATAACATTGCCGTGGATGCTGCACGGACAGCTGCGATGGCCAATGGGATTGCGGCACGGGTTGTTTTGGTGTTTAAACGAACCAGTCAATGTTAAGCAGGAGAGTATATATTTCTTGGGTTTTTGCAATAAAACGGCTTCTACTTGAAAATAGTATTGATTTGTGTGGAGTCCATTTGGTATTTTCCCGCAGAAGACAAGTGATAACTGGGTTGATTTACACTTAAAGCATCCTGACCCATTAGTTTACCAGGCTTTTTTGGTCCTGTGTACTGCATATCTGCATAGGCAGGAAACCTTTAATCTACTCCATGTTATTCTAGGTTAGGGAAAAAAATTAAGGCTTTGGTATCACCTTTGTTTTCCCAAAAATAATACCTTAGGAGGCAGAAAAAAACCCTCACCCCAGAGAGCTTGCTGGGTCTAAGTATTGTTTCCCTTAATGGGCTAGCTGTGTAAACAAAGCCTCCTAGCAGTCACTACAAAGGCCCCCAAAGATTTGGGTGGGGGGATTTCAAAAGGACGTCAGTGGTCGGTTTAGAGGAGGGTGCCAGGGGCGTTCCCATCTACCCTGCACCCCAACAGAACACTCTGCTTGGAGGTGAGCAGGCCCTTCTTTTCCTGCAGTTCCAGAGGGAGAAGTTGCCTGTTAAGGCAGGCAGCTCCAGAGTGGACAGCTCAGCTTTGTGAGGCTGGCATGCGCAGCGAGAACCACCAATGCAGGATCTTTCCTGCACTGGGTGAAACAAAGCTATCCCAAGCACTACAAGCCTGGAGGTGTTGGAATGGTGAGCTAACCTGAAAGAGAAAAAGCCCCAAAAGCCTGGAGGAGGAAGAGGGGGAGGGAGGTCTTTGCTAGAGGCAGTAATGTGGTTGCCACCACTGTGTGCTCACCACGTGGCCAGCCATGCGGCTACCACCTTTATGATTCACTGAACAGCAGGAGGGGAATCTGTCATTTTGCTGCTGAGAAAACTGGGGATGCCTGAGTAAGCAAGAGATTGGAGCCCTGTGTGGCACTGGCTTTGTTCAGCTGATGGAACCAACCACACAAGACCTGGAAGGACTTGTAACTCTTAAACCTTTGGCAGATGGCTTGGGAAAAATGGCCATCTGAGAGGTTGTAGAGGTGGGCCTTCCCCTTTTTGCTGCAATGTGCGTACGTGTGTCCCTTGCCCCAGGGAACCCGGCTTGAAACCAAAGACTGCTTACACAATTCTCTGTCAATTTATTCTCAAAATGTGTGTAATGGCATTATGACAGTGTTTCCATTTTATATGCTTTAACTTGTTTAACCTTTTTGCTTCTTTCTGTACTTAGTTATAGATTTAATAAACCCCTTTTATTTTTCTAAGTTGCTCCATTGCCTGGTAAATTCTATCTGAGACCTTCCTCAAGACATGGCTTCCTTTCTTCCTGCTTGTTTGGTTTCAACCTGGGAAACACATTCAGATGCCTTAGCTCAACATGCCACTTGCAGAAAAGAAGCATGAGCAAGCTTGCTGTCATCTCAACTGTTGCCAAAGTGTACAGCATGGTTCTATCTAGAGTTTTGTGAGTTCCCTCCTCTGGTGAGAAAGCTACAAGTAGACTTAAAGGAAGCAACTGCCCATACAGTAAGGAACAAAGGACTTCAAGGGTTCACATTTAAAAGAACTCTCTCAACAACAAATTCTCAACAGCATTCTTCTCAAAGAATGTTCCCTTGTTGCAGGGGCAGTTACTCCAGTCCGAAAACTCCCAAAAGGTTTAAGTATTTTTAAGTTACTACAAAGAAGTGCTAGATTCACAACTGTCACTCACTGTACGCTACTTGTGCTACACAAATGTTCACACAGTTACACCTTTCTAAATGTCTGTTAGCAATGAAAAGAGTAACTCTGACAGCTGTCACAGCAGCCTACAAAGTTATCTTAGAATGTTTTTCAGCTGTCCATCTTGCAAGAAGCATTCTGAATAACAGACAAAAAGGAAGTTATTATAAACTTTCTGTTTCTCAGCTATGCATACCTCCTTTGAAACTACTGATACAGTCAGCCAGCACACTGACATATTGAGGAGTATCTTCTTTGCCCCCACAAAAACATAAAGTGCTACAGCATGTTACAATGTGCCTTCATAAGACAGTTTTAATGTAGGCAGGCTTATCAGGATTTTGTTTTCATTTTATTCCAATGTGAACAATTTCGAAGTATTTTTTTCTAAACAATCTCCACAGTTACCAAACTTAGGTAGCAAAAATCTGATTTTTTTTGTGATACCATACTTTATATATTACAATAGTAGTATTTCCAAGAAAATTTAGTGTTGATGGAGAGTTTGACTTTTCTTAATGTAACACCTAAGAAACTAAAACACTGTAAGTAGAAAATGTTAACAGTTTGTTTACTATTGCTTTTGATCCATCTCTCACACAACCAGGCACAACTCATTCCAGTGTTAAAGTCAACATAAACAAAGATGATTCTACATTTAAATTCAAATTTTAAGTCCAACCCTGGACATAATTACTCCACAGTAGAACATGGCTTTCAAGTAAATACATCTAATTTTAAAAAGAACCGGTGTTTCAGAGAACTACGATTGAAGTAAAAATTCCCTATTTTGTCACTTTCAGAATTTTTTTAAAATCTGGTAACAAGGTCATTTAACCTATGCCAGCTTAAGAAAAGACTAACACTGAAGACCTTGTGAGACTTTTCCTGACACATTACAGATATGTCTCCTTCTGAGACAACCTAACAATTTCAAGAACACTACAAACTCAACTTTTCAACTTCTGAAACCTTCTGTAATCTTACTCATTGAACCTAGCTGTGTGTTGAATTGCAGAATTGTGGAAGAATGCTATACACTGCATGGCAACTTCATGATTTCTTACCTAGTGTTACAAACTTGTCTTTCAATACCTTCAGTAGAAATCACTTTATCATTTGTCACTCTTTATGTGAAATTATTGATAACTGTTTCCATTAAATGTAATGTATATTTGAACACATCTAACACTGAAAAATTTATATTTAATAAGTTATTAAATTAAAGGTACTTTATAGTACTCAACATTGACTCCCTCAGTGTTTCAGGACATCAATTTACACATTCTCACTAGGGAACCATAACAATAAGGTAAGTAAAACATGTGTTACAGCAAAGACTGCTTTTTCACAACACAGAAATAGCTTGATGTTGAAGTCACTAAAGTTTTAAATTTACCTTTTTTCAGATGATATTTTTGTTTTGTTCATATTGGAAATCAGATTATTCAAATCACCATACTGGATAACCTGGAAGATAATAAACAACTAAAATTAGGAACACCTTTTATTCTTTAATGATGAAATGCTATCACCATACTGAATGTATATACACTATAGATGTTAAATAAGTTAATGAACATCCATTGCATTTCTTTACGCTGTCACAAGTTTTTCTCTCTTCAATTTATTTGATAGCTTTTAAAATAAATTATTGGAATCTAAGTATGGAGTATGATTATATATTCTAATTCAGTCCTACCAAGTTCAGAGAACCTGACTGTATAAACAAGAACTTTCTATCAGTTACTTAACAGCCACAACAAAAAAAACCAACAAAAAACCTAAATACCTGATTGACTGACAAACAGAAATTAACCTCCTACATGCCTGCCACTATAGCATGTCCTGAATCACCATCTCTACACGTTTATTAAATGCCTCCAGGGATGGTGACTCAACCACGTCCCTGGTAAGGCTGTTCCAGTGCCTCACCACTCCTTCTGTATCACAGAATCAAAGAACATCAGGGACTTGAAGGGACCTTGAAAGATCATCTAGTCCAATCTTCCTAATATCCAGTGCAAACCTCCCCTGCCTCAACATTAGACCATTTCCCCTGGTTTTGTCATCAGTTACTCAGGAGAAGAAACAACACCCACCTCTCTACAACCTCCTTCAGGTAGTTGTAGAGGGCAATGAGGTCCCCCATCAGCCTCCTCTTCTTCTCCAAACTAAACATTCCCAGCTCTCTCAGCCTCTCCTCATATGACTTTTTCTCTAAACCTCTCATGAGCTTGGTAGCTCTCCTCTGGACACGTTCCAGCTTCTCAATGTCTTTCCTACAAGGAGGGGTCCAGAACTGAACACAGCACTCAAGGCGAGGCCTCACGAGGGCGGAGTACAAGGGCACAGTAACTTTCCTTCTGCTGACCATGCTATTCCTGATACAAGCCAGGATCCTCTGGCCTTCTTGGCCACTTGGGCACACCACTGGCTCATACTAAGCCGGCTGTCTACCGATACCTCCAGGTCCTTTTCTGCTGGGCAGCTTTTGGGCCACTCATCCTCAAGCCTGAATTGTTGCCTAAGGTTGTTGTGACCGAAATGCAGGACCCTGCACTTGGCTTTATTTTACCTCATACAATTGTCCCACCGATCCAACTTGTCCTCTGTAGAGCCTTCCTGCCCTTGAGCAGATCTACACTCATACATTTTGGTGTCATCTGCAAACTTACTGAGGATGCTCTCAATTCTCACGCCCGGGTCATCAATAAAGACTTCAAGCAAGAGTGGCACGAAAACTAATCCTTGTGAGACACCACTGGTGACCGGCAGCCAGCTAGATTTCACCTCATTAATCACAACTCTCTGTGAACTGCCATCCAGCCAGTTTTTAACCCAGTGAAGAGTACACTGGTCTATACCATTATTTGCCAGTTTCTCCTGAAGAAAGTTGTGGAAGATTGTATTAAAAGCCTTACTGAAGTACAAGTAGATAACATCCACAGCCTTCCCCTCATCCAAAAGGCAAGTCACATGGTCCTAGAAAGAGATCAGATTGGTTAAGCAAGATCTCCCTTTCATAAACTCATGCTGGCTGGCCATGATCCCTTGGTTGCCCTGGGAAATACATTTCATTAAACTTACTTGACAATGCTGTGATATGCCACAACATTTGTTTTATATATGACTGCCATTTCATGTTACCTATGGGATAACCAGTACTAGAGGCACAGTAAGAAACAGTGAGTGTTTGGTGTTCTTATTTAAGCAAGACCTGAAGACATTTCTTGGACAGAAACCACAGTGTGCTAAGGACTCAATTTTCCTATCCTTTTAAGGACATAGCGTCCTCAGGGTAGACTGCTTCCTCAAATGGTGCCTCCAAGCAATTAAGGTTGCAGTCTACAGGACCATTAACTGAATCTTAGCACTTCAATTTGAGATCTAGAAGGAATGACATACACTCCCGCTGTGAAAAAAAACTTCCATGTCCTTAAAGGGGGTACAGTGCTAAGTTTTAAACTAGAAGACTGAATAAAAGGGAAAAACTGTGTTCAAAGATATGTGTAGTGAGAATGAAGAAGATAAAACACTTGTCATTTTGAGAAACTCAGGCAAGACATTCAGTCAAACAAGACAACCCTTCACCCAAGCAAACAGAAATTTGTAAGACTTCTCAAAAATCCTTGCTGTTCAGCACACAAAATAATCAGTTTTTTATTACTGGTAAATTCTACTCTGCAATTACTAAAAGCCTAAAGATGTTAACGTATGAAGCAAGCTTATTTCCACACTTACTGAAAGCAGAATCTTTCTCAGCAGCCACGAAGCAAACGCTCAGTTTTCAAAATTCCAGCATGATTCAAGTCAACAGGTGTTCCAGATTCATCCAAGTACTTTTCAAGCGTAAGCTATCTTGATATCCTTTAAATAAAATTACCAGTTAAGAGAGAATAGTATATCCATCTTAAGAAAGAAAATTTCACAAATTATAAAGTCTGAATTATTCAAACCAGGTTGCATGTCTCACAGGGGGAAAATTCTTGAATTCAAGTAGCCAAGTGCTGTTTTGCTTGCAGCATTGACTCACTGTCAGACAGATGATGAACAGTCTGCCAGTGCCAACAGTGACTACATATTATAGTATACTGAACTGCTGGACAAATAGAGCCAGCTGCAGAGCTGAACGATGTTGAACTTCACTGCAAAGCATTTCAGTAAGTAGTAAAGCACAAATGCTCCAACTCAAGAGGAAGAGTCAAGCAGATAAGAAAACATCAAAAAAAACTTCTGCAAAAAAGAAAAAACAAACAAAACCCCAAGGTAATAAAAGTACAGCATGGCAGAATATTTATTCATACTAATTAGCTAAATCTTTATGGTATTAGGTGTTTCAAAAGGCCACATCCAAGCTATTTTAAAAACTTTTAATATTATGTTTATATGTAATATAGATGAAGACAGAAGGTGCACGTGCCAGTCATAACATGACAGAGGGTAAAGTAGTATGAGGAGTTCTGCATTTAAAAGAACAATCACCATTTTTTAAAAAAACCTAAAGCTGGAGTGGAGCAGAAAAAAACATGAGTGTTAACTAGTCAAACTTCACGTTGGATTCTGTACAATCTCCTTTCACATTGTCTGTGGAATGTTATCCCCTCCACCCTCCCACCTCCACAGGGGAAACAGGCAGCTTTTTCACAGGAAATTTCTCCAGAGAGGTCAAGCTCCAAGCCAGAAAGATGCACTCATTGTTACAATGTTACCAACATGATCATAAATTAACTGCAATTCAAGAAGTGATGTATCCCTTTCTTTCTCCCCACAAAAAATTAATACATGTGACATGTATTTGTCTCCCTCCTAATTGAATTGCCACTGACCTGCCTTTTCCACTAATTGATCTTTTGATCTCTACTGAACTGTCACTCATTGGCAAAGCTTGTGCAAAAGGACAGACACCTACTTCTTGGATGAACACCTCAAGCATAAAGTTACTGCACACAATTGTGAGCACTATCAAAAAAAAGATTTGCTCAAAAACATGGCTGAAGAACCACACTTGTCACCATTTTACTCAGACCTCAGATTCAGGCATGTCTATCAGGCATTACTGGGTGTGCCTGTCCATGTACCAAGGCCTTACCTTCCTGAACACTAGAGAACAACATGTTCATGTATACTAAATTGATTTACATGCATTAGAAGAACACCAAGACACTCAACCTCTGCAAGGCAGCAATAAATCTAGTAAGACCCTGTAACAAGATTCGGAGGAACTTTTACTGACACAAGACACATAGTGAGCTAGGGCAGCAGGGAGAAAGTTAATTAGTCATTCTGGTACTGTGCTTCTAACGTTCGGTGCATTCTGCCAGCACAGATGACTAGACCTCAGACTCTCTACAAGAAAACACAAGTCAGTATAGCCATGTATCACAGAATCCAGATGTTGCTATTCTCTTTTGCAGCTTTAGCCCCAGTTTTCCTCACGTAGTGGAGGAAACTTCTAGATTTGGGATTTTCTTTGACAGCTGCCTCTCATACAGCAGCCCCTGAGGATTGCACATCAAGTACTCATTATGTCAAATTCACCACTAGGGATATCAAATGCTCTTTTTCCCTTGATCTCACCTAGCTATAGCTGATGTACAGTTAAAACTGGTTCCTTATTCTTAGAGAAAGCAGTATCTCGTTCCCATTTCAGACATGCACTTACTTTTGGGATCTTGAATACACTGCTTTGGGGGAAGAGAAACCTAAAATGCCATCTGTGCAAATTAATAAAAAACTCCTTCGCTACAACCATGTCCTACTTTCCTTGTCTTCCCTTTTGATCAATCTTCTCTAATTTTGACACAAATACCAGGAACTCTTAATTTTACTAAAAGACACCTAATCACCAAATTTATTCTCAACCATCTACCTAGTAAGGGGAAGAGGGAATAAAACAAAATAGAAAATGCTACAAACCAAATTCTTTGCATGTGCTGTCACAAGGGTCTCCTCACACCTGTAAGATGCTGGTACTTAAGATGATGCATGTATCTCAGCATAAAGTGAGTGTAACCCCTTACTGCAAACCATTGCAGTGAAACTTCTACATGTTCTGAACACTCATTTTTAGATATAACTTAAGAAATCACACTAAACTCAGCACAGTAATGTACAGCTCAACTGCGTCAGAACTTGCAGTTAAAGTTTATTTGCTGTAAATTATTTTCCTTTTTATTTTGTATCAATTAGTAATAGACAGTAAACAAGGCAGGCATAAAACCAAACTCCAATCTTTACTCCCTTTTAAAATCACAGTAAGATAAAAACGCATAGTCACTATTACATCAGTGATAAGCACTTTCATTGTAATTTTGGTGACATCACATCTGAAAGAAATTTTGTTAAAACACACAGTAACCTAACATCTAAGGCTTAAAAATCTGCATGTTAAGCAGTAGCATCATTGCTTTCATGATGGCTTTTTTATTCTTTAACTTATACACCCATTAAAAATATGTATATATTATTTTTCAGAAATACCATAGGATGGCTAGGGTTGGAAGGGTTCTCAAAGATCAATCCAGTTTCAGTCTCCCTCCATAGGCAGGGGCACTTTCACTACATTAGGTTACTCAGGGCCGCACCCAGCCTGGCCTTCAAGTCTTCCAGGGATGGGGCAACTACAACTTGCTTGTGCAACCTGTTCCAGCATCTCACCGTCTGCACAGCAAAGAATTTGTTTCTAATGTCCAACCTAAATCTCCCACCTTCAAGTTTGTAACCATTTCCCCTAGTCCTCCCACAACGCATTCACATAAAAAGCCCTACTCCAGCTTTTTTGTAGGCTCCTTCAGATACTGGAAAGCTGCTATAAGGTCACCTGGGATCCTCTTCTCTGTGCTAAACAACCCCAACTTGCTCAGCCTGTCCTCACAGGTCAGGTGCTCCCTCTGGACATGTTCCAAGAGCTCTGCAGAGTACAGGGGGGGAATCACTTTCTCAACCAACTGTTAAATGCTTCTTTTGACACAGTTTAGGACATGGTTGGCTTTCTGGGCTGCAAGCGCACACTGGTAACTCATGTTAAACTTCTTGTCCACCACTACCCTCAAGTACTTCTCCTCAGGGCTGTCCTCCATCCTTTCTCCTCCCAATCCGTATTTGTGCATGGGATTGCCTCGACCTAGGTGCAGAACCTTGCACTTGCCCTTAATTTCATGCAGTTTGCACAAGCCCACTTCTTGAGCCTCACAAGGTCCCTCTGGATGGCCCCTCTTCACTCCAGTGCGTTGATTTCACCACAAAGATTGGTGTCATCAGCAAACCTGCTGAGGATGCATTCAACTCCACTGTCCATATTGCCAATAAAGATGTTAAAAAGCACTGGTCCAAGTACTGACCCTTCCGGAACACCACTCATCACACCTCTCCATTTGGGCACTGAGCCACTGATCCCAATCCTCTGGGTGTGACCAGCCAGCCAGCTCCTTATCCAAGGTGTGGTCCATCCATAGAATCCATATCGTTCCATTTTAGAGATTAGAATGTCATACAGAACAGTGTCAAATGCTTTGCACAGTTCCAGGCAGATGTCTGTTGCTCTGCCTTTGTCCATTGAAGCTGTGATCTCATTGTAAAAGGCCACCAAGTTGGTCAGGCAGAACCTACCCTTAGCAAAGCTGTCAGCGATCACCCCGTTTATTACGTGCTTGCCTTATCAGAGACTTCAGGAGTATCTGCTCCATGATCTTGCCAAGCACAGAGGCGAGACTGACTTGCCTGTAGTTCCCTGGGTCAAAAATACCAGACTGTATTGCCATTGAGCCCATTTTTTTCCAAGGAAAATCTTTGTTTTCCAAACAAATGCCATGGAAGACAAATCTACCAGGACCCATAAGGCTAATGGCAAGCACAAGGAGTAGGACTAGACAGACAGAGCTAAAGGACTCTGCTACAGAAACAGACATGCTCAGAAGCAACATGTACATATCACACCAGATAGAGCCTACTTTTTGAGACTATGGAGACTAGGGAAAAAAAAAAAGCTTTCAAGCTAAAATCCTGCTATTAGAACTCTCCCATACAGAAAAACAAAGATAATCTATCTTCTACTGAAGCTGGAAGACATGCTGAATTTACATAAATAGAATTCACATGCTTCAGTTGACCAAAATATGAAACATGCTTGTCTTGGAAGAATTAAGTGGAACTGAAAAAATTAAAATGTCTATTTATTCTTTTTTGGCATGAGGTCACGACCCAAGAAATGAAAGTCTCAAAACAGAGCACCGACACACAAATAAAACAAATATCCACACAAGCAGTTAAAAAAACCCCAAAACTCAGAACATCAAACCTTTCAAAAAGCCAGAGACCTCTAAAATTTACCCTAGTTAATACTATGACTTTCAAGTTACTTTTTAACTACATTGCAGAGACAGTTCTTTACATCAAACGAAACTAGGAAAACAAAAAACAAGTATAGAGATGCACAGCTGCTTAATACTACTGAGTCTGTTCTATTAGCAGTGTATTTTCTTCTCTGTGGGCTTATTTTCCAAAAACTCATTAAACAATAGTAAGACTTTTATTTTTATACATATGTATTTATATATCTTATTTACATAAAAATAATACTCACAATCACAGAATCATTAGGGATTGGAAGGGACCTCAAAAGATCATTTAGTCCAATCCCCCTGACACAGCACGATCACCTAGACCAAGTCACACAGGAACATATCTAGGTGGGTTTTAACAGTCTCCAGAGAAGGAGACTCCACAACCCCCCTAGGCAGCCTCTTCCAATGCTCGGTCACCCTCACTTTGAAGAAGTTCCTTCTGATATTTATATGTAATGTCCCATGTTCTAGCTTGCACCCCTTGCCCCGTGTCCTATCATTAGATGACACTGAGAAGAGCCTCGCTCCATCCTCCTGACATCCACCCTTCACATAAATAATCATGTGTTACAAAAGCCACACATCAAACAATATTCAGAAAAAGATAAAATAAACTTTAAGTTTTACTGTTAATCTACAAAATCTGTAGGACTGTCAACTGTACATATTTCCACATTTTGCTTTGTATTCAAAACTAGGTGCCTCAGAACATATTTTCAAAGCCACGGCACAGGCTTCAGTTATGCTCATGTAGTTACATACTTAACATTAAAAAAGTAACCATGACATGAGAATATAATAAATTTCTTTGCTGTGTGGAAGCAACTAGATGAGCAAAACTTTCGTAAATACTAAATTTTATTTTTAAAAAGAACGGACAGTCTTCCTCAGACACCAGCCATTGAAGAAGAGGCCTGACCCTGTGGTTCCTTGGTTCTATACCAAGTAAGTCTACAGGATAGAACACACTGCAGGTGCGAACTCTGACTTACTGCTCCCTCAGCACGAAACACAAGACTTAGCAGTGACTTTGGTCACAACAGAAGCAAGTATAAACAAGAGTCTTTCTCACATCAGTTCTTTAAAGTAACTAAATATATCAAACATCATCACTGGTGGAAGCAGCCACTGCCTGCACAAATATGACACTGAGTGCAGAAAGCGTAGCTAGTTGGAAGAGACTTAGCTGAAAAGTAAAGTTGCTGAACAGACTTCATTCTGTCAAACAAGGACAGATGTGAAAATTTCCATAATAAAAACACAGGATGTAATCTTAGGCGGAAATTCTCACAGACTACCAACAGGTGCTACAGCTACTTGTATAAACTACTTTATAGCCTGAAAGTTAAATCCCCCATGTAGTACTAAAAGGTTTTGACTATCTATAATCCAACTGTAATAACTGAAAACCTGGGGAATTTCTTCATTCTTCACTACCGAGTTTCAAGTTGGCGAATTCTACAGTGCTCTCAACCACAATCCTACAAACAGAAACCATATTCACAAAAAGTTGTAACTGACGTAGCAATGAAAATCTGTATTTTGAATTTGCCTATTCCTAGCCTGATTCCTGAATCTTCTAAATCTTCTTCTAAAACAGACTTCCTACTCCATCTGAAATCTTACTTTCTGGAAGCCTCACAGGAATTTAAGTCATAGTTAATAGCCCAGAGACAACTTTCAGAAGCAGCTCTTTCTTAAATAACATATGAAAATAACACACACTAAATAGTTATTTCTTCCTAAAACTTCAATATGCAGAAGTACAAAAGCTTTTAGTGTCATCAAAAAAAGTCTGTGTACCTCAGCACATTGTAAGCTCATCAAAAGCATTTTTTCCATTAGAAGTTTGTTCTATATACTATAACTGAAGGCACTTTTCTCCCAGATGTCATTGTAATTCTGAAAATAACTTTTTTGCTTTGTTGAATGACTAAAACTAATCAAATTCTATAAGCAGAAAAAAAAAATTTAAAATATTACATTCTTGGTGGAAAAGACTAATTTTCAAAATCAAAACAGAATGAAAAAGCCAATAACCTTTAATACTGCTGCCTTTTCCTTGTGCTTTTGCTATAAATAGGAAAAAAGTCAGTTGATTAGTTTGCCTACTGCTGCATTACAGCAAAGTGCTGACATTTTGACAGGACTAGAGTCTGCAGTATATGATCAGACGTTCAAAATTACATACACAAAGGTTCACAAGAGACCAAAGCACCAAAAAGCCTTGTACAGTAGCTCACCAACTATGTAATGCAGCCAATCACCATTAGTCCACTTAACTATACAAAACAAAGCTTCACATATGTATGTAGAGGAAAACGTCCAATAGTGGTTCTCTTAAAAGAAAAAAATGTAAAAGAAAAAACATTTTATCTGGAAAAGTGCAAAATAAGAAAACAGTATTGCATTGCATTTCTTGCCTGGAAAGAAGCTCCTAGAAAGTTACTGGCATGACAAGTATAAGGTTACTCCTCAAGACATGACAAACTTGCCATCATTGGGGTCACAAGAGTATCATGTTCAAAGCCTGAATGATTTGACAGAAATACTGCAAAAGTCAGCTATTTCCTGCCCGGCCAGCACAATCCTCTCATCAGGTCAACAACAAATATGGCACCGGGGGTGGGGGGCAATAAAGTAGCCAGGGGGGAAAGGCTATGGATTTTAAATGTCAAAAGAGCTTTCCAGCACTTAACCCAGTCATAACTCTTTTTGCTTATTCTATCTTGATGGTTAAGGTCAGGCTGTAAAATAATCAAACATTTGATCTTACAAACTCATTAAAGTAAACTCTCAGGCCTAGGTTTAGTTTAATACACACCAAAAAAACCCCAAATAATCCAAACAAATACATGGCTCCACCTCACACATTTATTAAACATACTTCCAAGTGTTATTTATGGCATCAAACACATTTTCAAGCCCATCCATGTCATTAGTACACAAAAAACAAATCTTGCAACTCTTGGCAAGAATTCTCACTTTCAAAACCCTGATTGGCACCACTCAGATTAGAAGTAACATTTGAAGCAATTAAAACCATATTGCCTACCTCAAGTTCATAAAACCCTGGACACCCTGCTTTTCATCAACCTTTTTTTTTCAAAGACTTATTAAAAATTTTGATGTGCGTTTTAGGATGACAGTTGCAGGACCACCACCTCTGCAGCTGCTGTAAAAGAAAGATGTTTGGGTGCTCCCCATGCTTCTAATCTTTCTATGTTTAACTGTAGCAAAACTGTATTCCAAATGGAAGCCACGCTGAATCATCTATGTATTTGGGATTCATACTGAATAGTTCATAATCTTCTTGATGCTTAGCACAGGATACCACACAGTTAAGCCGTGGATAGTGGCAGGCTTGAAAACATACCCAGAGATACACTGCCACCACAAATCCCTCCTAAGTACCCATGCAAACCAGCTGCATCAACAAGCACTCACACTCACTCCAAGAAACCGTCCAACATTCCCTTTAAGTTGTTTTCGGCATTTAAATGCTTCAATTACTACAGTTATACTGCAGGGCCAGGATTACTTTAGCAGCATTCTGTTCTTCTCAAAATTAGCAACTAATGTAAGAGGAGCAAGCTCCTAAAACCAAATAGCCTACTGATACTGAATTCACACTAAGAGCAAAAAAAACCACCAGGTGGTTCTGAGATACAAGAAGCCAAGTATCACCATAAATTTTAAAGACTGCGAAGTCTCTAATTATAAGACATACTGCTGACAATTGTTGAGTGACAAGTTGAATGTCCTACCTAGACTAAAATCCAAACACAACGTGAAATAGCAAGCTCCTCTTGTAAGCCAAGAGCACTTCAAAGAGCTGCCTTCTGAGCTTCCCTTCTCTAACTGTAGATTTACTTGTATAATTTCAGAGAATTTGCTCTCAGCTGCAGGAAGCTACAACTCACTTGACTGTATGTTACCATCTGCTAATGAGATAACAATATTTTTCAAGTTCAAAATCTTCCATTTGGAAAACAACCGATGAATTTCTTGAATCTGAAAATGTAAGAATGAGCACTGCCATCCCACAATCTGAACTCAAAGTTAAGCCCGAGATCAGGTATCACTTCATACAAACATGGATCGAGTATCACTTCACACACTAACACTACTCTTTGGTTTGGTATCCTTTTTTACAGTTTTGAAAAAAGTAAAAGGAGAATATTGATTTTATGAAGTTTTCAGAAAAAGTAATGTACTTCCCTTAATTTATGCTTCATTATTGTGATTTTTTTTTAACGAATTGAGACATCAGAACCAAACGATAAAAATTTGTTCTGCTGAAACTGGGGTGTGTTATTAAATTATCTTGAGATTAAACAGGAAGGTCTCCAGATAAGGAGATTATTTTGCCACTCCTCAGTCCAAAAATAATAAAAAGATACTGCAACACAGACTTGCACTAACGAGGTATAATTTCCAGAAATTGCACATGACGAGGGGTATAATTTCCAGAAAACACTTAGGTCACAAGAATCTGAGGGATTAACCAGAAGGTGGGGCTATCCCATTAGCAGCACCGTGTCACCCATCATCATATGCAGCAGTGAAAAACACACCGGAAGCTCCCTGCAAAACAGAGAAACCTTTCTATAAAATATAACCCATAAATACAGTTTACACACGTATTTCTCTAGAAGCACATCAACAGTGGAAATATGCTGGAGTGCTGATTGCCGCGTGATGGAAAAATAAAACCACAAAAATCAACATTCACGCCACACAGCTACGCAGAAGTTCATAGTGTTCTTATACCACACGAATACACAGAAGACTTTAATCTCTGCTTATGATATACCACAGAAAGCTTATAACTGTGAGTGCACATGATAGAAGTTATCGTGTTCAGGATCCCTAAATATCTAACAAAGCAGGTTATGCTGAAGAATAAAGCACCAACTCACTGCTTGTTTCTCAGATTCTGTCAAGCATGTGAATCCAAGAGAAATATCTACTAGATTTCCACAACACCATGAGAAGGCAGGAAAATAAAAAAGCAAAAACCAAAACCTAGATGTTAAACTCCTATCAAAGGAGCGAATGCTACTACAGTCGTCCTGTTTTCGTGGCAATACCCACAAGCGGTTACTCTAACGGGCAGGAGCGGGCCGTGCCAGGCTAGGGCCAGCCAGGCTAGACCCAGGATCGCACGGGCCGGGCGGTGAAATATAGGTAGGGCGGGGAGGCGGTGGGGGTGTCACTCACAGCCTTTCCGCTTCACAGAGTCAAAGTTGTGCAGTAATACCGCCCGGCACGGAAAGGAACGGATCCAAGCCGGTTCCGCACTGCACCCAAGAGACGCGCCCTGCGGCTCCACACCCGGCCCCACTCCTACCGTACGGCCCGCAGCCATCCCCGCAGGTGGGGAAACGCCGGGCGCGCTCCTGGAAAGTCCCCGAACACAACCGGCGCTCCCTGACAGAGCTGGGCCCGCCGACTGGCAACAGCGAGACCCGGCAGCCACAGTCTCAGCCCCGCTCCAGTCTCAGCCCCGCATCGCCCCGCCCGGCCGTGTCCCGCCCCCGCTGCGGCGCGGCCCGCGGGGCTTCACCTTGGCAGCACCTGCTCTCACCAGGCGTCAGCGGGCGCAGGCAATCACTCCCCTAGCAGCTATCAGATGAGGCCGCTCAGGGCCGCGACCCCACCAGCCTCGTATGCGCGCCGCCGCAGGAACCTGCCCGCGGCGGCTCGCGTCACGGCCCCCACCCAGCCCCCTCCCGCCCCGCCGCACACCGGCCGCGCGCAGGCGCCACGCGTTGGTTTAAAGCCGCCTGGGAACTGCCCAAGGCTGGTCTCCTCACCTGAAGTAAAGTGTCGGGTCTGTCCGGCAGCGGCGTGCCTCTAGTGTGTGTTAGACTGACCGCTGAAAGACGCTTAATTCTACATAAACAGAAGAAGGGATGGTTGGCTTCCTACTAGCCAGGACACTCTGGCAGGTAAGGCTCAAAGAAGACGCTTATCAAGAGGCCGTCGGCAAGATAACTTTGTGTCCCCTAGTTCAACTGTCCTCATGATGGGACCATAGAACGGTCTAGGTTTGAAGGAACCGTCTGAGAGAACAACTTACCCATGTCTACAAATACCTGAAGGGAAGGTGTAGGGAGGATGGATACGGACTTGTCAGGGACAGAAAAAGGTGCAACAGACACAAGCTGGAATGCAGGACGTCTCATTCAGATGTAAGGAACAGCCTTTTTTTTACGGTGTGGATCACAAAGCCTTGAAACAGACCGCCCAGAGAAGTTGTGGACTTTCACTCTCGGGAGACATTCAAAACTGGCCTGGATGCAGTGCTGTGCAATGTTCCTTAGGCAGCCCTGCTTCAGGGACACCAGACTAGATAAACTCTAGGAAGTGCCTTTGGACTCCAAACAACTCTGTCATCTAGTTCTGACCTGCCTGCCATAGACAGGGATATCTTGCACTAGACCAGGGTGCTCAGAGCTCCATCCACTGTTGTCTTGAGCACCTCCAGGAAGGGGGCATCCACAGTGTCTCTGAGCAACCTGCTTGAGTGCCTCGCCAGGCTAATAGGAATATATTTCTAAGGCCTAACCTAATTCTATCTTCTTTCAGTTTGAAACTATTCTCCCTTGTCCTATCACTAGATATGATAGTAAAAAGTCCCTCTCCAGCTTTCCTGTAGGAACCCTGCAGGTAATGGAAGGCCCCCTGGAGCCTTTTCCGGGCTGAACATCACCAACTCTCATAATACTAACAGTCACAAACAAATGTCAAATAGACCCTGACCCAGGTAAAGCTCCCGTCTCCTGATCATTTGTAGTAGAGCGTGTCGGAACACTGTCACTTTAATTAGCAGTAGGGAGTTAATTAGCCAAATAGCTCCAGCACTGAAATTCTGATTGATTACAATTACTGATTGTAATCACCAGTAGAAACCTGATAAATTATGAATATATTCATTTTGCTAATTAGGATTGTATAAATGAGAGTTTCACATGTCATGAAGCTAACTCTGTGAATGAACACTTCCAGCTTCATGAAAACTGCAACAAAGGAATCCCTTGAATCTGGGTCTGGATTTGCTGTTAGTGCACCAGACCAAATAACCCAGATTTTGGGATAACATGTAATACCATGGACTTTGAGAAATGAAAGATTTAACCTCTTGTCCTGACACTTGTTAATCTGTAACAACCCAGAATTTCCTCCCTCCAGTGAAGAAATAGCTCAGAATCCCGAGGTCAAGTTTTCTATAGTTTATAAAATTCACAAAGGAGTAGCCATTTGATAAATGCTGCTAAAGCAAAATCCAGTTCAAATCTCATTTCTACCAGTAATGGTAACAGCACAGTCCATCAGAGAAATGCACAATGTTCACCTCTCA
Source organism: Rhinopomastus cyanomelas (assembly GCA_013400115.1). Classification (NCBI taxonomy): domain Eukaryota; kingdom Metazoa; phylum Chordata; class Aves; order Bucerotiformes; family Rhinopomastidae; genus Rhinopomastus; species Rhinopomastus cyanomelas. Next base: position 27,311 of record VXBP01006306.1, on the reverse strand, counting down.
GTAACACTGTAAAGCCATGGAGTTAACCGTTCCGAATCATTATTCACTAAAAAGCTGATTTCTGTGCCTTTACATTGTACACACTTCTATTTGTCTCTGTATTCACAACCTGTATAACCATCTACAGCACTTTCAACTACTGCCTTACTTAAACCACTAACAAAGACACCCAAGACTTTTCTACTGTCTAGGGATAGCCATGTGTTTTGGATGGCAGTTGACAACTCTTTCTCAGTGAAAACTTGTTCATTGTTACTCTCATTTCTCCAACTCTGGTGCTGTTACCATGCAAGAATCACATTGGTGGGGCCACATCTCAAATGCTGTGTCAGTTGTGGGCACCTCAACAAAAAAAACACATTGAGGTGCTAGAGTGGGTCCAAAGAAGAGCAACAAGTTCAGTGAAAGGCCTGGAGAACCAGCTTTATGAGAAGGAGCTAAGAGAACTGCAGGTATTTAGACTGAAGGAAGAGGTTGAGGGGAGACTTCACAGCTGTCTACAACTAACCAAAAAGAGGATGTAGAAAGGCGAGTGATGGTGACTTGTGACAAGTAACGACAGATAGGACAAGTTATACCAGGGGTAGTTTAGATGTTAGGAAAGACTTCTTTATTGAAACAGTTTTCGAGCATTGGAATAGGCTGCTCAGGGACATGGTTTAATCAACATCCCTGGATGTGCTTAAAAGTTACATAGATACAGAGTTTAGGGACACATTTTTATGGTGCGCTTTGTACAGTTTATATTTACTTTTGTGTAGCTGTAACCCACAGGAAGTAACATCTGGGCCTGATTAAACGCAGTATGTGCAGCTAACTAGCATCAGAAAACAGAACCGAACTTTAGGCGGAGTTAATTCAAGTTTAATCAGATTCTTTACTCCATTATCATGTAATTTATGCATAAATACCTATCCCATCATATCTATCAAAAATCCCATCACTATACTAACACAAATGGATAAGAGTGATTCAGTCATATAACCAGTCATCCTTGTTTCTTTTAGTAATTTGGTCTTTCTCCAGCAAATAATTTAACAGTAGTTATGTTTTCTAAAACTTGTAAACCTATTGGTTAAGATCAGGAAATATGCATGTATTTGGAAGGAGATTCCTCCCTCCCTTACCTTTACAGGTTTCTCCAGTCAGGCAGCAGACAATCAGAATTCAGGAATTTACCAGCACATGGCCAAAGGGTAGGAACAGTGGCACTTGGAAAAGAGGACAAAGAGGATAAAGTAGCACACAGTTCAGCCACAGGATTTTTGTGAAGATCTATTAATGGAATTATTTTAAATGCATAACTTTGTCTAAAGCAAAGCAGAATACATGGAATAAAGTCAACTATGACTCAAGAAAAAACAAAATAATGTCAGGCAGGTCTTGGCAAGTAAAGGGCAAATGGGGTGGTGCAAATAAAAATCTCTCAAATTTTTTACCACTGAAGTAAAAGTCAGTTTACTTAATTTAGTTAAGAAAATAATGTTTTTAAACAGTTCTGCATCTGTGTTGGCACACAGCAAAAACAAGTCAGTTACAGATATGAGAATTGTCTACTGAAGAAAGAGGACACAGCAGTAGAAAAAATTAATTTCAGTTTGGCAAACCCCCATAAATTAAGAAAAAATGAGTGCTAGTAAAATACCTAATGCAAACACCTGTATCCTTTACTGAAACCCATGAACTTTTCTCTCTGTTAATGTAAACAGGGTTCTTGGAGGAGGTGGGGTGTGTGTGGTGGTCTTCTGGGGGGTAGGGGCTGGCTGCATTAATCTTATTTCAGCCAAAAGATTGCACTATGCAGAATTCCTATTTTTATTAGCAAAACAATTGCTGATGGGAAGTTAACGTTTGTGGATTAATTAAATCTAGATTTTATTTACTTTTTCCTTTTTTTTGCAGATAACATGATTTAGGATTTATTTCTATGAGAACTATCAGTAGCAAGCCATGCCTGTTCTTATTTGCATCATAATTCTTAGTGATTCTGATGCAGGTTACTTGCATGAGTTTGCAGGAATCTGCCCTATCTTGCTTTGGTTTCAAATATATTATTCTGTGAAAGAGTAACTAGTTTATGCACTTAATCTTTTTAAAAAAAAAATGACATTAAGCAGAATACAATTCTCAACATTTATTTGATGCTAAGAAGTTGCTATATACCAGTTCATTATTATTTTAATTTCAAAAACTTTCACATTTCAACTAAAATATATAACAGGCACACAAGGATATTGCAAGCAATTAACATTTTATTTAGTCTGAGAAAATCATAAATCTGTGGTGTTTGTAAAACAAGGTGATGGCAAATTATATGGCTTGAGATCGAGCTAGGCACTCTGCTCTGAAAACACCAGAAACAGTAATGCTGCTTCATGGAGCACAACAGGTTTTGCAAAACATTTTGTGTGTGATTTTGCTATCTGTAAGGAATTCGGTCATAGGAATATACTTCTTGAAAGGACAACCCAAGCACTTAGAAAAAAACCCCAATAAATATATGCCAATCTATACACAGTGTAGATAGGCAGGGACATCAGAGCTGTCAAGCATCATAAGCTACAAAGACAGCTTATACATTTTCACAAATCACATTGCATAAATGTAGTACTCCTGATGAGGCAATACAAGCAGCAAATCAAGAAACAGATTGCTGGTGTTTATGCAGAGACACAAGTTTTCAGAAAAATGCAAGCTCTCCACTCCCAATTGCACATCTGTAATCTGCTAAGCAAACACTTAACCATGAATGACTTCCAGGATCAGACCATATAGCTAAAATAACCACAAAAACTAAAAAAAAAAGTAACAATTATCCCCTCTGGGAATAAGTAAAAGCTCTTCAAAATACTGAAATGGGTGGCAATATATGAGTATTATTAGATGTTATCTTATTTCTTTGCAATCATCATCTGGTTACTTTTTTCCTCTTAAATTAGCCTTCCCTGTTTCTGTACTCCTATATACTAAAGAAATCCAGTCCCAGATAATAAACATCTCTCCACAACTCTGGGAAACAATCACTTCCACATTTGAAAGCTGACACAATGCCTCTACATACACAGTAGAGAATTTGGTTTGGGCTCTTTATCTCTAGACATACCATTCCTCCCTAACCATTAGAACACTTGGTACTTTTCCAACATACTGTCTGTTCTTTTTCACCTTTGAGAAGATCTTTTGTGCTTTGTTAGATGCATATTTCAATGCAAACAAAAGCATTTCAGTTCAGCTTCTCATCTGTGTTTCATTCAGGTACTCTTGCTTTTGTAATAACACAAATAACCCATCAATATTCTTTGCACAGGAGTAATTTGAACGCATAGATTTGTACTCTGTGGGAGATATTTTCACCAAAGTGTTGGAAGAGTTGTGGTGTATGTTGCTTTTCAGGACAGCAAAGGCAAAAATTTTTAGTGATGCACAATATTTGAAAGGCTTATACCAAGTCAGCTACTGCAGGATATTAACACAGAAAAAAACCAACCCAAGCCAAAGAATGAATCTCATGTGCTTCATTCCAATGAGAACATCCATATTCACAGTCACCAAAAAAAAAAAAGGTATCAATTAATGCGCAATATCCTTCACATCCTGATTATTACCATAGGTATTTTTAGCTGATTCAGTGCACCAGATTTTGACAGCTCATACTAAAACAAAGCTGTCAGCTAAGTACTATGGCACTACAAATCGGGTCAGCTTTTTCAGGTTGTTAAACAGGCCCTTAATATGGAGCAATCTATGGTACATGTCTTCATATGCAAGAACATAAAAGAACAGCAAGACTTTGGTCCTTCTGAAGGTCACTTTGTTTCTATTTTTGGAAGTACGTAAATACTTCCACATACCCCTATTTTATTTTACTCCCTGCACCAATTTCTTCAATTAGCAAAGGCATCCAAAGCAATGCTATGATCCTGAAAAATCAGCCGTACTTTAAGCAAGGCAAAAGCTAAAGAAGAATCTTCCAAAATTACTGTAAGATAACTTCTCCCCAGGAAGTAAGGAACTTAAAGTAACTTGCAGTAGGTGGCCTCTCTTCCCACAATGGACTTAAGACACTTCATATGGGAGTGGAGGGATGTCTCCATTCAGAAATTATTCAGTTATTCAGAAAGACATTAAAGATATAATTTTGTGCAAACAGATGAATACGTAAGTCTGCACACTTAAAACTCTCGAGCAAACATAGGAAACATCTCTTATATCTAATTCCATTTATTTAGCGTGCTTTAATAATAGCATCTAGAGCATAAGAAGAATACATTATAAACAGAAAAAACTTACTGGTAAATTATTTCTTTCCATTTGATTTAAATAACCTTTGTGCACACAATACTTCAAAGACTGCATATATCTTTTTGCTTACACCAATCAGAATTCCTTTTATGGGATTTTTCTTTCTTAAGCTGAATAGCAGAGAAAAAGTTTGTTCATTTCTTAAGTATTCTTAAAAATTTTGTAATACTTTAGTATGAGTTTCTGCAGTGCAAAAATAGATGTTCTGTATTACAAACTCATGCAAAATACATTAGTACCTTCAGAATTAATATAACGTCATTTTGGAAAGACAAAAATAGCAGACAAGTCAACTGACTACACCCTAAACTGGTACATGGTTATCTTAAGTTTTCTGAAACAAAACAGCCTATTTAAGTCATGCATGTGATGATGTGTTCCTACCATATTACAGAAACAAAGGTTCTCCAGAATTAACACTGAAGCAAATTCCTCATATTCTTATATTTAATCTATTCCCACTTCACCATGAAGAAAGCACATAACATCTGGATACAACCACCAAGAATTTTTTGGAGGTTGCATTCCTGTTTTGCTTAACATTGAGGGCTTGTGGATTCGATACCTATTTGCGTGACTAAGAGAAAAAGGGATACTTCAGTAATAAACACTATGACATTCTAAATACTAATAAATTTTGGAATCTCTCCAGACCAAAAATAATTGTAAGTAAGTAGAAAGTCATGTTATTTCTTTAGGTGTTCCCATGTGAATTTCACATGTATCAGAAGTTAGATTACTCTTTCACAGCGCTCTCCCAATACACTCCATGGTATTATAGCAGGTTAAAGTGCTATGATGTTCTCAAAACTAAGCACTTCATGTTAAAGGTTTCTACAGTCAACATGTGCTAACTTTTTAACACATAAAACCAGCATGTTGTTCATTGTTTTTGCCTGCTATTTTTGCCAAGTGGTAACTGTTAGTTAGTTCTGATGCATCCATTGTCTACTAAGAACTAAACTGAGATGACCACAATGACTTCAGGAAAGCCATCTCATACTTGCTGCCATTCAGCCTGTGCAGAAACACAACTAAGTATTTGCTAATATAAGCATCTGTGACAAACATACTAAATTTTAAGAAATTTTATTATCAAAATCCTATTTGAGATTATTGTAAGTGCTACTGCCCTTTTCTTTTAAAATTTTAATTCCCCATAAAACCAACAGGTTTTCTACAGAGCAGTGTTGGTCCACATACCCGTTTTCTATATTAAAGAGGATACAACTAGTTTTCATTTACAGATCTTTTGACCACCAGCAGGTTCAATAATAATGATTTGCTCTTTGCCATGATATAACCTAAAGATCATTAAAAGAATTAAGTATAGAGCAGCTGTGAACCACCAGACATTTCAACAGCCACTGAAGACAATTCTTGCACACAAAGTAGGTGCTGTTACTGATTTAACAGGAGCTCACACCAAGTTTTCTACTCTTGCTTTCCTTGAAGTACAAACTGTACTCTGTGCATGCTGAATAGAAAAGCTGACGGGTGAAGTTAATGCTTTCATTTTCAAATCTAACTACTTCCTCATAACCTTGGAAGTAAAATCCACTTTAGCCTGCCTCTATTTGGTTAGGAAAGCACAATTACCCTCCATCTTTTACACTGTCACTGCCTTTACCAGAAAGATCATTTGGAATCAGTTTCCACATTGAGGGAAATTCCATAATTATATATTGTAAACAGCTCTAAAATTTTAGCTCACATAGGCACAACAGCTGTTTTCCTCCTGACAGAATTGATGAACACCACATCTGAGTAAACCCTGCAGAGAAATACAGTTAAATAATCTCTAGCACATATGCTTCATTAAGACACAGAGAGCAAAAGGGAGGAAACAGCCCAGAGGAAAACAAAGATAAATTCCACCAAGTCTGCTCTCAATGTGGTGATTAAAAAATGAGGCAAACTGCCAGAGCAACCCCTATGACTGCACCATGCTTCCCACTTTGCTCACAACCCCTGAAACCCATCAGTCAGCACTGCACTACGCTCTGATCCTCCCCAAAATCTGGGTTCTTTTGCCTGGTGTGCTAACAGCTGACCCACATGCAGAGCCGCGGGATTCCTTCACTGCAGGTTTGTGCAAAGGTGGGAGCTAAGCAGTCATCTATAAAGTTAGCTCCCCAATTTGTGAAAGTAGTCCCTTATTTATACAGTCCATATTAGCATAACGAATAAATTATTAACTTTCCACTGATGACTGCAACACAGATCTTGAGTTATCTTGTTGACAGCCTCTTGATGAATGTCTTCTTCGAGCCTTAATTGCCAGGGGAGGCATTGTAGATGTCTTGGAAGAGGCCAACCATCTTCTGTTCAGAGTCTTTCAGCTGCCCAGTCCAACACACATCAAGAATACCTACTCTGGGTCAGGACTGCTCCAACACAGGATTATGAGAACCGACCTCTGACAAAAGCTTAAAGTGGATTAAAACCAGGCAAGCCTGAGATATGCTAGTATGAGGCTTTAACTGGAGACCAAGAACCATGCCAGTTTATTGTGGTAGACAGATGGAGTCGATGAGCCGCTGAATCCCGTCACAGGAGCTCCAAGCATTGCTAGAAGGAAACACCCGCACGGAAGAAAGAAAAGACCAACTCAACAGTAATCGGGGTAAAAGTAGAGGTGGCCCCTTCACTTCCACCTCACCTTGAGACCAGGGGAACAACCCTGTACCGCGAGCATGCAGGGTAACCCGCAGATACAAGCAGCCTTAGGACCGAAACTGTAATCACCACCATAAAGTCGGTCACCAGTGAGTATGCTAATGACGCTAATTTGGTTTACAGCGCTGAGTGACGGCTTCCGCGAAGGCTTCCGCGAAGGCTTCCGCGACGGCTTCCGCCACAACGAGACGCCACTCATCGCACGACCACCGCTACCCGCCCCCGGCCCTACTTTTTCCCGCATAAAGGAGGTGCCTCCCGCTCCCAAAAGCGCATGTGCGTGGGCAGTGGCGCTTGAGCTGGAGTCGGGGGCGGTGAAGAGTGAGCGGCACGGTGGTACAGACGCGCGCGCCGTGGGTGAGGCCTGGTGTCCCGCGAGTGTAGCGGGAGAGGGGGGGTGGGGATGTAGAATGGTGGCGGAGAAGGGGTAGGAGGGGAATGGGCTGGTGGCGAGGACGGCGTGGGGGTCGCCTGTTTCTCTCGGGGAGACAGGCACGTACTCTTTTGTGCTGTGCTGTGCTGGGCCCTGCTCAGCCCTGCGCCGCCGGCCCGCTGGGCCTCTCCGCCGGTGGTCGCTCGCCCTGCCTGGGGGCAGCTGGGCCTGGTTTGCTGCGGGGAGTTTGGGGCCGAGGTAGCGCCCCGTGTTGGGAGGCTGTGGCCTCTTGGGAACAAGTGACGTGCCCGCTGGGGGTAAAGCGAGGCCGAGACTAGCGCTGCTTGGGCGAGCGGACCCCGCAGTAGTTTCCGAAATAGGTGTAATCCGCCCCCCTACCTGGGCGTTCGCGAAGTGCGGGTGCCTGGCAGGTCTTGTGTCGCGGGGGTCTTTGTTTAGCGCTGCCATGGCGGTTTCGCCTTAGCTGTTAGGAGCTCTGCCGTGCATAGAGGGTCGCCTGGAAGTTCCACGACTAGATCAGTGATTACACAGAACCACAGAATTGTCGGAGTTCGAAGGCAGCTCTTCAAGCCTCTAGTCACCTCTGTTGCTCTCCGCTGGACTCTCTTCAGTAGTTCCCTGTGTGCCTTGAACTGAGAACCGCAGAACCGGACGCAGGTACGGCCTCACCAAAACAGAGTGGAGGGGGATTGCAACCTCGCTAGACCTCCTGTCCACACTCTTCTTAAATGCACCTCACTACTTCACTGTATCATTTGCCTTATTGTCAACAGGGGCCCACTGCAAGCTCATGACAAGCTTATTGTCCGCCGGGACTGTTGAGGTCTTTCTCCTCAGGGCTGGTTTCCAACAAGAGATTGGAAATATCTGCTGTTATCTCAAAGCTGCGTGCCTTGGCAAAACATTTTGCAGAGCTGCCCCTGAAGAGTGAGATTGTGAAAGCACAAAACCATTTTGAAATAACTAGTAATGAAAATTGCGGTCTGAAGTTGCTTAATGTTGCTGTGTTGATCTCAATGTTACTTCCTGCTGAAGATACCAGAGGATATGTGTACTTTTTCACATAGTTGTGTACTCTTTGTACAAATAAACATGTATGTGTTCGATTTTAGTTCCCTTTTTTAATGCTGTTCACAGAGCCATGGAAGAACATGTGCATTTCTAAAAGGCTAAAACAACAGAAAACGTGATATCTACGTCTGTTGTAAAAGATTTTATTGAGATTGCTTCCCCTTTTATTTCTAATTTGGCCGTACACACTTTATTATGGCCCTGTCCTCCTAAAATTTGATGTGTTTAGTTTTTGTGGTCTCTAGCCTACAAGATAGCTGAGAAGTGAATTCAAACATGAAAAAGGCACTTTTTAAGAATAGTTTTAAGTTTTTTGGACTGATTTTGTGTAATAATGCTGTTGAAATGAAGTTGGATCAGTTAGCCTTCCTCTTTCCCCTACTTCGATGCAACATTCTCTCTACTGTGTGTGTAATGTGCAATGATTCTGTTACAGATTTAAAGGAGTGGCATCATGGTTATAAAAGCTTCAATAGAAGATGATGACTCAGGATGGAACCTTGGTATGCCTGACAAGATGGAAAAGAATAATACGAGTTGGGTAGATATAACCCAAGATTTTGAAGATGCTTGCAGAGGTGAGTTTGTGTTTGACTCCGAGGTCCAGCTCCAGATGAATGGACTACATTGGCTTGTGATTCCCTTTTGCCCTTGTTTGAGTTAGAACAGAAGTAGTTCTGTTCAGTCATGTTACTTTTAAGCTCAGTTTCTTTTGAAGTAACCACTTTCTGAAGTTAATGGTATATTTGTGGAGGCAGTGTCTACTTTTACAAGTGACAGTGCTTGATGTTTATACAGTCTGTCAGGGATTGCTGTGCAGAAAATCGCAGCAACCATGAAGCAGGAAATACTAGAAGAACCTCAGCTTCATTCCACTCCCAGATAGCATAAATAACTTTTTTAAGTCATGGGTTTTTATCTTCACGTTTTTGCACATGCTTTGTTTTTTTTGCAAAGATTTCTTCCTGTTTTTTCTGCAAAATGGAAACCTGCTTTGTTTATGAAGAATCAACACTTTTTTGTTCCTGTACGTTTTTAAATCTACAGGGTTGGTGATTTAATTTGTTAGTACATTCTTTTTCATCTTTAGTGTAATACTGAGCTTCTGAGTTTAATGTGATGGTGACACTGATTTCATGGTCATGCTGGGAAGAAAATAGAAAACTTAACACACAGTGTTACATAATTGTAAGCATGATTTCCTTATGCTGTTGTAGTGCCTGTGTTTCAGTGATGCTGCTTGTATACCCATTGAATACATCTGAAGGCTGAATGAAAAGTAATGTGGCAGAGCAAGCCTTGTAGTAGACTCTCCTGCAAAAAAATTGTACATGTGCATATGGGAACTTGGAAAACCGCTGTCTTATGCGCCATACTTCAGCTGCTACTACCTGGTGATTTTAAAGCCCTTTTAACTGTTGGAGTAACATAGAGGGAAGAAGGACTGACCAATGGGATTTTTTTTTTTTTTTTAGAATTTCAGACTTGAAAGTGCTTTGTAAGTAAGAGCAAATTGCTAGTAGCAATGTCTGGCCTGCTTCTTACACCTTGGTCTTTCCTAGCATACCGCAGTTTGGTGAGCAGCAAAACTACAGGAAAAGTCGTACCAGAAACATGATTGTAATTATTTATTCTGTTATATTGTAGAACTGAAGTTAGGAGAACTGCTTCATGACAAGCTGTAAGTATGCCTGTGCAATAATTCTGTGGTTTTATATGGCATTAGTGCAGATATGTTAATGCTTACAAATAAGCAAATCTTACCGTATGAGCTAAGCTGCTTTTGCTAATTCTGCTTCACATAAAATAGTTGAAATACACATACTACCTGGGCATTCTGAATATGATGTTCCTCTGTGAATGTTGCAAGTTTCTCTTAGTGCCAGAATGACGTTATGATTTCTGTTAATCAGTGTAGTTTAGAACTTTAAAGCATATCTTACCAGCAGTGCTGACGCTACTGAATCTTAGAAACTATTTTATGTGGAAATTCTTTTATTAAAAAATGCCAGAAAAATTGTAAGCTTTTTAATTTGTTTGCCACTAACAAGTTTATCATACACTTTTGTGTGGTTTTTGTGTTATACACTGAACATAACTGTGTTTCAAAAGGTTGTATATTATTTCGGTCATGTACATAGTCATTAGCTTGTGGAAGACACCTTACATGAGTGTTGTTTGTACCATAGTAGTATTTTTCAGTTTATTACGTGATCTTTAAGAAGATGTTTTGTCATTATGGGGCATATGGAAACAAATGATGATTTAGTGGGATCATAGAATGGTTTTGATAGGAAGAGATCTGGCAGGGATTCCTCTGACTAGACCAGATTCCTCACAGCCACATCCAGTCTGGCCATAAACATTTCTAGAGAGGGGGCATCTGCAAGTTCTCTGGGCAACCTGTTCATGTGTCTTACCACACTCATAGTGAGGAATTTCTTCCTAACATTTTGATTGAAATCTATGCCTTTTCTATTTACAACTGTTCCCTGTTGTCCTATCATTAGAGCCCCTCCAAAAAAGGCCTTTTCCAGCTTTTCTGTAGGTCCTTGTCAGGTATTAGAAGGTTGCTGTAAGGTCACCCCAGCACCTTCTTTTCTCCTGGCTGAACAGGAGTTCAGCCTCAGTCTGCTGTCCTAAGAAGGTTGCTCCACCCCTCTCATCATCTTCCTGTTCCTCCTCTGGACATGCTCCAACAGTTCCATGTCTTTCTTGTATTGGGGGCTTCAGAACAGGACACAGGTACTCTGAATGAGGTCTCACAAAAGCAGAGCAGAGGAGTAAAATCGCCTCCCTTGACCTGCTCATCACATTTCTTTTGATACAGTCCAGAATATGGTTGGCCTTCTGGCCTGCACTCATACATTCCCAGCTCATGTTGACTTTCTCATCTACCAACACCGCCAAGTCCTTTTCCTCAGGGTTACTGTCAGTGCATTCACCACCTGCCATGTATTTGTGCCTGGGATTACCCTGACCTAATGCGAGGTGTGATTTACTCGCTTGGGGATCCACGGTGACCGAGAGGACGTTTGTGTGGGAGCTCTAACAGGACTTTCACACTCCGACCAGTATGATCTCACAAAAGCCCAGAATGAACAAAAATGACCATTTATTAAACAAAGCTACTAACTTACATAGACTTCCCATAACCTTCCTCACGGGCAATGCTATTGGACAGATGGCATGCCTCCCGTGTTCTTACTGGAACAAGCTAGCTGTCCATACACCTGCAGACAGCAGGCAGTCCAGCCCTGCACCTTGTGCAGCCTCTAAAACCGTCCCCTGCTGCGTTTCGCTGTTAACACAGTCCTCCAGCATAAGGACTGGATTGCTCATGCACTTAACATTCCCTTGCACTGACGCAGAGGTAGGACCCTGCATTTGGACTTGTTTTACCTCATGCGGTTTGCACAGGCCCAGTTATTGAACCTGTCAGGATCCCTCTGGATGGCTTCCCTTCCTTTCAGCTTGTCAACCACACCACACAGCTTGGTGTCATCGGCAAACCTGCTCTGCTGAGGGTGCACTCAGTGTCACTGTCCATGTCACTGACAAAGATGTTAAATGGCACCAGGTCCAAAAGGGATGCCCCGCCAGTGAGGAGCTTGGACATTGAAGTGTTGATCACAACTCTTGGAGCGCAACAGTCCAGCCAGTTACTTATCACCTGAGTGGTCCATCTTTGAAATCCATGTCTCTCTAATTGAGAGACGGGAATGTCATGCGGGATGGTGTCAAATGCCTTGCGTGAGTCCAGATAGATTACGTTTAGTTCAGGGATGGTCTTCAAATTCAGTAGAAGGCAAAAAGTTTTCTTTGGGGCATCTGTTATTTTACATGTTCAGAGATCCTCAAAGCCCTGAAAACTACAATTTCTGCGAATCGGTAGCAGTGTTCACATATTTTATTGTTAAAATACAGCAAACCTGTTTTGCCATTGCCCTTTTACATAGCTTTGTGAAGACTGTTTTGTGTAAATATATTCAAAACCTTTGTTTTTCATTTGTTCTTAGTTTTGGGCTGTTTGAAGCTATGTCTGCCATTGAAATGATGGATCCCAAGATGGATGCTGGTATGATTGGAAACCAAGTTAATAGAAAGGTTCTGAATTTTGAGCAGGCTATTAAGGTTTGTGTTACTTTTCTGTTTTTGCCTACTTTATTGCCTGTAAAAGCATGATATCATTTAATCAAATAAAGTTAAGAACAGTTTGACATAATTCGTTCAATCTTTACTTAAAACTGATTTTTGCTTTTGGATTTTTGAAGTGAGGAGTAGTTTGTAATACTATATTTCATTACTTCATTGCAGGAATACAGACTTCCAGCAAAAAGTGCTGTGAAGTTGTTGGGTTCTGATACCTCAAATGTGTTCCAGAAATAGTTTTGCAAGTCACTCTGTGCTTCCTCCCTAAAATGTCTTTTATGTGGAGATGCGCTGGTTGCTAGCTTTTTAAGCTGAATAGAAACCAGGTCCTTTACAAATGCCTGCAGTTAACACTTAATGAGGCTGACAGTTCATTAATATGAAAAATTGGTTCAAATTAAGTAAAGTTATGGAACAGATAGTGCTGAGTGCTATCATGCAACATCTACGTGACAGCCAAGAGATTAAGCCCAGTCAACACTGATTTAGGAGGGGTAGGTCTTGCTTGACCAACCTGATCTCCTTTTATGATCAAGTAACTCGACTGGTGGATGAGAGGAAGGCTGTGGATGTGGTGTACTGGATTTCAGTAAAGCATTTGACACAGTGTCCCATAATATACTCCTGGCGAAGACGACGGCAAGGGGCTTTGACAGGAATATTCTATGCTGGGTCAGGAACTGGTTGGATGGATGAGCCCAAAGAGTGGTAGTCAATGGTGTCGCATCTAGTTGGCGACCAGTTACTAGTGGTGTCCCCCAAGGGTCGGTGTTGGGTCCGGTCCTGTTCAACATCTTCACTGATGATATTGATGATGGGATGGAGTCCATCATGAGCCAATTTGCAAATGACACCAAGCTCGGAGCTCGTGTTGATCTGTTGGAAGGTAGGAGGGCCCTGCAGAGGGATCTGGACAGACTGGAGAGATGGGCAGACTCCAGTAGGATGAGTTTTAACAAGCCTAAGTGTCGGGTTCTGCATTTTGGTTATAACAATCCCAAGCAGCACTCCAGGCTGGGAATGGAGTTCTTAGAGAGTTCTCAGGTGGAGAGAGACTTGGGGTGTTAGTGGATAGCAAACTGAACATGAGTCAGCAGTGTG
>VXBP01006306.1:0-13100 GCA_013400115.1 Rhinopomastus cyanomelas | reverse complement strand
GTCTCACCAGAGCAGAGCACAGGGGGAGAATCACCTCCCTCCACCTGCTGGCCACACTTCTCCTGATGCAGCCCAGGATCCAGTTTGCCTTCTGGGCTGCAAGTGCACACTGCCGGCTCATGTTGAGCCTTTCGTCCACAAGCACCCCCAAGTCCTTCTCCCCAGGGCTACTCTGCATCCAGTCACTGCCCAGCCTGTATTTGTGCCTAGGGTTGCCTTGGCCCAGATGCAGGACCTTACACTTGGTCTTGTTAAGCCCCATGAGATTAGCTTGTACCCACTTCTCCAGCCTGTCCAGGTCCTTCTGGATGGCATCCCTGCCCTCCAGTGTGTCTACTGCAGTACACAGCTTGGTGTCATCGTCAGACCTGCTGAGGGTGCACTCAATGCCCTTGTCCATGTCACCTACAAAGATGTTGAACAAGACTGGTCCCAGGACAGATTCCTGAGTAATGATTAACTTTGGGTGTGTGGTCAAGATAAATTGATGGAGTGAGGTTGAAGACTTCCTGTTTTTAGAAAAAAAATCATGCACTTACAGAGGAAAAATCTGTTACTACCATGAACCTTATTTTGAATGGACTAGGAGAGCTTTGTGTGAATACTACGCTTCTGTAAATCACATGGAATGTATGTGGGATTGGATACATTGGACAAATAAAATGGGGTTGCTGCCTTCTTTTGTCCTGACCTTGGGGGCAAAGTATCTACAGTGTAAAAAGCAGTCTTCAGAGAATGAGTCCTGCATGTTATTCCTTGGAGTGATTATACATACTGTTGTGTGAAGTTTTGGCAATTAAGTGGTTTTTAAACTTTCATTGGCTACCGTTAAATCAGCATTTTTTACTTTTCTCTTTGAATATATTTGCTTGGTCAGTGTTTAAGATTATAGAAGAGCAGTTTTTTAGCATTTGAGACACAGTATGAAGGTGCTAAGTAAAAGTAGTGGTATGCAAGTTTGTGAAGTTTGAATCAAATTATAATTTCAGTATTACAAATGGTAAGTTGTGTTTTGCTTATAGAATTCCATTGTCCTGAGGGTTTTTTTTTCTTTGTTTTCTAAGGATGGTACCATCAAAATAAAGGATCTCACTTCACCTGAGCTGGTAGGAATAATGGATACGTGTTTTTGTTGTTTGGTAAGCATTTCTCTGCTCTTACCTCTTATCTTTCAAAATGTAATCCTTTAATAGAGTTGAAATAAACACAACAGCAGAACTCCAGAAGAAAGATTTACCAAGCAGGAAATATCTAAATGAAAGTGAAAATATTTGTATTGACATTTATTTGATTATTTTATTGTAAGAAATTATTATGGAAGAGAACTGGCAGCATTTTTGAATGTGGATAGTATTTATGCTTTGTTGATTTTTTTTTTTTTTAGTTGTACGGTGTCTGACTGCCTGCTTTATATTGGTGTTCAGTTGTGTTGGAAAGTGAATGTGTAGCAAACTGCTCCACTCGTGCTTATTTCTGTACAGCAAATATTTACTGATATTGCTGGGGCATTTTGAGGAAAAAATGAAAACAGAAACTAATTGCATTTAGAAAGGAAATAAAGTGAATCATCAGCTGTTTGTTACTGTATTTTTTTCTGTCTACGTCCTAACTTTGACATTATTTGACAGAATATTTTCAGTTACTCTTGAGAATGACATGGGTAAAATTGCTTACTTTTTAAAACAATATTTTAAGTTAGTCCAAAAAACAGATAAAGGGAACTATATCTTTGATAAGGTATAACATAATTTATCATCTCCCTCCCTGACCACCAAATACAGACTCTCTTCTGAAAAGAGTGTCCATGCTAAAAATCTTACCCTACTGTGTTTTCTCCTGTTTAAAGATAGAATTGTTTAAATTACTGAGTTTCGCTGTTGCTTAAAGCAGCATAGAAGTAATAGAGGAATTGTGGAAAGAAGCTGTAAGTTGTAGAAGAGAACGTGTGGAGTGTTGTTGAAATGTTCCATGGCAAATTAATTTGGTGTTTATGTGACAGAAACTCAGAAATATGGTGATCTCTTAGTATGATGTCTTTGTCAGAGATTAGATCTGAACTTTGCAGAAGAGATTTATCCAACACCACAATTCGATCATGTTAAAGGGTTTGTGGCAACTTACAGCCTGCCACAGCCAGCAGATAGATGAAGGTTAAAGGCTGAGATAACATCTCTTACTTTTTTTACTAGATGGAAGGTTGTCATGATAGGGACTTCCTTAATGACTCATTGAAGCCCAGTAGGATGGAAAGGGGATAGAGAGATGAATAAATAGAGATACTCGTGATAGCCAAGTCTTAATTTTTGTAAAACATTTTCTCTTTTCCCTAGATAACGTGGTTAGAAGGACATTCCTTGGCACAGACGGTATTCACTTGCCTTTATATTCATAATCCAGACATCATAGAAGATCCTGCTATGAAGGCTTTTGCTTTAGGGATCCTAAAAATCTGTGATATTGCAAGAGAAAAAGTTAACAAAGCAGCTGTTTTTGAGGAAGTATGTGCTTTCAGTATCTCCTCAGGTTAAATGTCTATCATTACATGTAGGCTCAATAACACAAATTAGTGTTAGAGACATTTATTTCTGTTCAGTTCAAGAATACTGTAGGAGAAGCAGTGCAATGTCCAAAAATTACTGTAATTGATCTCTTTAAAAAGCAAGTCTCTTCAGTGAGGGTATTTCGTGCCCTTTATTTACTTGAGTAGTAATATTTTGCACAAAAAGCAATGCAAGCCATTGCTAACTATTTGAAATAAGGTTTATGTGCAGCATTCTTCCTGTTTTATTTTTTGATTAATTTTGCTGTTTTAGATAATAATAGTTGTCTTTTTATGTACAGTATCCATCTAGCAGTGGAATTGGAGTCTGTTTTCCTGTACTTAGAGCAATTTTTGTTTCCTCTGAGCTTGGACAACTCGCTCCTTACTGACTATGTCTGAAATGTAATAAATAGTAATTCCCGTAATGCTTTGATAGTCCTTGATGAAGGTATGAAGGGAATATTAGTATTAAGGAATTACACAGAAAATAATTCCCACAGGCTGGTTTTGGGCAGAATAGTCATCTGAAACATGAGTGAATTAAGATTCGCAGAATATTGCTAGGTTGTTGGTGTAGTTGAAACAGAAACAGCCCACAACAACACAAACCCCTGCAAACCAAAACGTCACAAACATCATTCACCCCTGGAAAAAAAAGCCCCAAAAAACCTGCCCCACCTTGAAATTTTAACTAGTTTTGTTTATCTTTTACTGTATGTTGCTTCTTTGATTTTTTTATTTTTTAGGAAGATTTTCAATCAATGACTTACGGATTTAAAATGGCCAATACTGTGACTGATCTTAGAGTTACAGGTAGAGTTGGTGCTTCTGTGTCGATCAGTATCTTTGTATTTTAAGCACACTGATTACCCTCAACCAAACCTAACTAGCTGATAGGATCCTCAGAGGATAGGTATTTTTTGTTAATCTAACTTAGAGAAAAGAACAATCAGGTTATTTCTCCTTGAAGAAAAGGATCAGCTCTTTATTTGTGAAATACCTGAGAAATGTAGGAAGTGTTTCTAGATGTGCCAGCCCAGTGGCTAGGCATGAGCACTGTCCAGGACTGAGAACAGATATGAATAATGCATTAGAAAGTACACTGTTTGATTTCTGCTTCTCTGCCTCACAGTTTATTGTCATCTAAACAGATAGGTTGTGAGGAGACAGTTTTTGGCAGTTCTGAAGCTGTGAATGCATGTTATTAGGTACATATTTAAGTATGTATGCTAGCCTTTTGCTGCACAGTTTTTGAGGCCACATCTTGAGTACTGTGTCCCGTTTTGGGCACCTGAGTACAAGGGAGACATCAAGGTGCTGGAGTGAGTGCAGAGGAGGGCAGCAAAGCTGGTGAAGTGCCTGGAGAATAAACTTTATTAGGAGAGACTAAGAGAGTTGAGGCTGTTTAGTTTGACCAAGAGGAGGCTTAGAGCTTACTGCAACTATATGAAAGGGCATTGTAGAGATGTTGGTGCTGGTCTCTTCTCACAGGTAGCTAGTGACAGAACCAGAGGGAATGATTTCAAGCTCCAACAGGGCAGGTTTAGATTGGACATCAGGAAAAAATTCTTAATGGAAAGAGTGGTAAAACACAGGACTGGGCTGCCCAGGGTGGTGGTTGAGTCATCATCCCCGGGTGAGTTTAGAAGACACTTGGATGTAGCGTTGGGGGATCTGGTTTAGTGATTAACCTCTAGAATAGAGTTGATGGTTTGAATCAATGATCCCAAGGGTCTTTTCCAACCTGAATGATTCTGTGATACATACTTAAGTTCACCACTGATTGATTTTTGGAACATTTGTGAACAGTTCAAGTTTGGATCAGTTGTCTATACTTTGATTTTTCTGTTGTTGCAAGACATGCCAACCATGTTTCACATGAGTGGTTTTTTTGTGTCTAATCTTTGGTGACTGAGTATGTAAAACACTTCAAACCTTGATGCCCTCTCAAAATGGTTAGCTCTGGTGAATGGTTAGCTGTACCTGGGAATGCTTCAAAACTTTTAATTGTACTGTGACTTTTGCAGGCATGCTAAAAGATGTTGAAGATGACTTGCAAAGACGAGTAAAGGTATCTTTCTTACATTTGCTTTGTCAGTTGTATTTGAAGTATACGTCACATAGGTTTGGGGAGGGAATTATGAAGAATGTGGTGGGTTTGTCATTAAATGGTGGGATTTATTTTTTTTTGTAAAAACTGCCATCATGGTGTTGTAACACGCTGGTGGTTTGTCTTGTAACTATAAATGCTGAAGTCTTGAGACTTTTCTAAACTCTGCAATAGATATTTCATTAGTAATACTTAGAATCATGATGCAGAAAGTAACACTGAGCTGAGGAACAAAAGATACATAGTTAACCTCTGGCATTTAAGCAAATTTACCATGTGATGTTAAAGCGGTCACTTCATCTTCTTTGACACAGTTTAGTGTATAGAATGTTAATAATTTTCTTGCTTGTTTTCAAACAGAGTGAGAGATCTCATTACTGCAAAAAAATGATGGCTTATTTAAGTGCCTGAGTTATATATAGGAGGTTTTGAACTTAAGAACTGATTGTTAGGTTTATTTAATATTTGGGTATTCTGGAGAAGGTAAAGGGATTTTATTAGTAAACGCCTTTGCAATTTTGCTTTATTTGAAATTCATTTACCTCCTAGAGTACTCGAAGTCGACAAGGAGAAGAGAGAGATCCAGAAGTTGAACTTGAAGTAATGACTTGTGTACTTTTTTCTGTATTTCATACTACATCATTACCTTAATTACTAGTTAACAGCTTGTGAGAAATTTATGTCACTAGTGATGCTACTCCTGTCTAGTCTCAGCTAATCTAAACACAGCTCTGAGCAAATCCCAGACTAGCAGGCAGGTAGATTTTTATGCTTTGAATGGATAGAGTTCTGCATCGATCCCCAATGGCTGTGGTTTTACCACTTACGCTACTGCCTCTGAAGAAAATGCTATTAGCAAAGTGGGTGGTCTTATGTATCCTATGTCTTCTTCCTCTAGCTCCTTTGTAGCAGCTTTTACTCCTGCCTGCAGCCTCACTGTCAAGGTTAACTAGGAAAAGAATGTGAAAGTAGCATAGCTCCTTCCTTTTTGGTAATTGATGTAGTTGATTAGATTAATTTGGAATGATATGGATTTCTTCAAGTAATATTACTTTTTTCAGAAATTAGTTCCAACATAGATAATAAACAGTAAGGTAACGAGAGAAAACTAGCTTAATTTTAGTTGTTCAGTGCGATTTGAATGGTATTTGCACACAAGATAGCAGTAGAGCAGTGGTTGTGCTTTAGCTGAAGTATTTTAATATTTTTTTGTGTTAGGAATTTCCTGATAGCCATAGAGATTTCTTCTGTAAATTATGTAATTTGTTTCCAGAGTGGTTTTAGGTACCATATTTTTAAGACTAGAGAGCATACTTTAAAAGATCTATAGAAGTGTAGATTTTGATAAGTTTCATGTTTTTAATGTGTATTGCTTAATAATATGCAATATACTCTTATTACAGCACCAACAGTGTTCAGCTGTGTTCAGCAGAGTCAAGTTTACCCGGGTACTACTGACTGTTTTAATAGCATTTACAAAAAAAGAGGTGAGTTCATTTGGTGTTTGTATTTCAATTGTGATCAGGAAGAGTGTGTTCAGCAATTAAAGGGAGATTCTCCCTCCCCTCTATTCTGCGCTAGTGTGACCATGCCTGGAGTACTGTGAGTGCTGGGCTGCCTAGTTCAAAAGACATAGGGAATTGCTGGAGAGAATCCAACAGAGGGCTATGAGGATCATTTACACTTGAACACACATATGAGGAAAGGCTGAAAGTAGTGAAGCCCTCTAGCCTTGAGAAGACTGAGAGGGGATCTACAAATATTTGGAGGGAGGGTATCAAGAAGAAAGAGTCAGTCTCTTTTCTGTGGTGTCAGGTGATAGGATGAGAGTCACGGTACAAGCTGGCGCACAGGAGGTTCCATCTCAACATCAGGAAAAACTTCTTTACTGTGAGGGTGATGGAGCAGTGGAACAGGTTGCCCAGAATGTTTAAAGATGTGGGAAAGACCTGTATATTTAAGACAAAGGGGTTGAATTGCGTGTTACATAAAGAGCAGCTTATTTTTAATAGGTATCCCTGTATAATGGAAAACCTATTTATTGCTTGCTGTTCATTCCATTTTTATGAAGAAGTAAACACTTTTCTTGCTTAAGTGGTATGGATTCATTCCCACATACTTTGTTGATGGAGCAGCTGCATGCTGCACTTCCTCTAGGACCCCTTTAGGTAATGCAAGGCTGCAAAAAGGTCCCCCCAGAGCCTTCTCTTCCCCCAGGGTGAACAACACCAATTCGCTCTGCTGGTCCTCATGGAGAGGTGCTGCTGTCAATACATGAACATATATATTATACAAAACAACAGATTTTGTTCAGCCTCTATTCAGGGGTTTTGAAACACCTATTGCTAAAAGAAATACCACAAATACAAATGTGTTCTGGTGTTTTGTAGTAGTTTCATTGTGCTGATAGGTTGTGTTTTGTGTACGTTCTCAAGAATTCAGTGTAATCTGTTGACATGGGATTTTTTTTCCACTTTGCAGTTTGGTGTTACACCTCATTTGACAAAAGTTTTGTGTGATTATTTTTCTTTTTGTTTTGCACACCCTGCCCCTCTTTTCCAAAATCAAAAGTGGAGGACTTTCAGTTGTAATTATTGTTACATTACAAAAGAAAAAAACCACAGTACTATATGTATAGATATGTAAATATAAACAACTTTGTTGCACAGAAATCTGTATCTTTTCCAGAATTGGTTGTGTATGAACATTAGAACCCTAATATATTTCAATCTCATAGAATTAATTTCTAGTCAAAATGTTTGTTCATAATGTGAGTGTTACCTGCATTTCAGATGAGTGCAGTTGCTGAAGCTCAGAAACTAATGGCACAGGCAGCTGACTTGCTCTCTGCCATCCACAATTCATTGCATCATGGTATCCAGGCACAGAATGATACCACTAAAGGAGGTATATATCAAGTCTTATGATGTTCTTCCTAATTATGCTATCTGGATAAACTTTAATATCTACCTGCATTTTAACAAATGGCTATTTACTTGAATAATACTTGTTATGCAGGGGGTTAGAGATTTGCATCATTTGGTCTTAATTTTATTTCACTAAATGATAGTTCTGAATGCAAAACTGTCATTTGTAAGACAGAGGTGATGTAAACTTCTGATGAACTGCGTTGCACTTACGGACAGCGTATGGGCCATTTTAAAACATACATACATACCTTACTTTGTCTACAGGTATAAACTGCTTAGGGTTGGGTAATTAGCATCTGTGGAAGTTAACTGTTAGTTCAAAGTTCTTTCTGGCTAATTGAGTAATTTGTATTGTATTTCTAAGTTTAAAGTAACTTCTGACAACACAGATTATATGCATCTTTCTCTCTTTGTCCTTCATCTCCTTCATTAGATCATCCTATCATGATGGGCTTTGAACCCCTTGTTAATCAGAGGTTGCTGCCACCAACATTCCCTCGATATGCAAAAATAATTAAAAGGGAAGAAATGGTCAAATATTTTTCCAAACTAATTGACCGAATAAAAACTGTATGTGAAGTAGTCAACCTAACTAACTTGCACTGTATACTGGTAAGCAGGAATATTTCTTTCTTACAGACAATAATAAGATCTTAAAATGCAGCTTGTGCTGTTGGTCACTGAAGGAAAAAAATGAACTGTATGCATAAATCCTCTGGTGTTTCTCTTTGTTGTGTACGTTTTCAAAATTTACTGTCTTTCCTGGTACTTTTTTTTCACAAAGATCCTTTCTAAGATCTCCTATTTCTCTCACTCTCTGTTAAATAATTATATGCTAGTAGTGGAGCCCAAGTAAGTTAATTTCCAAGTAAGTTAATAACTCTTCTTTGGCTGAAGAGCTGCATGTGCAGTAGCAGAACATAAGTCTTTGTAATCCACGTGATTTGTTTTCTAAGTCACTATACAAATAATCTGCATATGTGGCTGTAACACAGGAGAGCACTAAATATATGTTATTTTAAGCACATAATTCCCTGAAAAGGCATAAAGTTAAGCATCTGCTTGTGTTATTTCCTAAATGGAATCAAAGAATCACGGAATCACCAGAGTTGGAAGGGGCCTTAAAGATCACCTAGTTCCAACACCCCTGAATGGGCAGGGACACCTTTACTAGATCAGGTTACTCACGGTGTTGTTATTCTCAGTTACTGCCTACATTTCTTAGAAGATGCTTAAATGCTTGAAATACTTCTTACCATACAGGAATTCACTGGTTGAGAAAAGAGCCATGATTACATCACTTGGAGGATCAGGCAAAAATATTTTGTCTTTCTGTTAAATTAATTAAAGCAGTATTTAAATGTAGTGTCTGGTGCCAGTGAAACATCAGTTTTGCTACATAACCTTTTTCAGCTATGTTGTGTTCTTAAAAGTTTAATGGCATCTTTCTTCTATACTATCATCCTGCTAGTCAGTGTATCTGAAGAAGAAAATTCAGAAACCTTTTTTTGCTAAATAGCAAGCAATTGCAGAAAAAATACAGTTTTTTAGCCTTGTATAATGTTATGTTCTGTTCAAATTATTCATACTGTCTTGCAAGTTGTATAAGCTGTGCTATAAGTACCTGTGTGTGTATATAAAATACAGGTGTACGTCTGCAGTAACACATACAAAAATGCAAATGCACGTGTGAATTAAAATGTTTGTTTAGATATCTGTGTTTATATATTGGCATATATTAACATGGTTATTTTTTCCCCAAATGTAAATTAGGACTTCTTCTGTGAGTTTAGTGAACAATCGCCATGTGTTCTTTCCAGATCCCTGTTACAGGCAAGTGCTAATGTTTTTGAACAAAGTAATTCCATATTCATTGTAAGTATTGATTTATCTTATTGTTTCAAATATTTATATGATTTCATATCAATACTATTTAAGTGCTAAAAAAAATTCTGGAGCTATCATCCCCCTTTCTGATCCATCATCTTTGAAGTATAAGAAATTATTTTGTAGGCATTGCCTTAATGAAGTACTAGACCGATACACTCTTCTGAGTGAAACAGAAGGGACAGATCAATGCACCTCTGTCCCTAGTCAGAGCCTATAACTATTCTGAACCATTTTAATTCTTAAAGCAATCTTACAGTTTTCTGACATAATTTAGTGTAGGAATTTTCTGTTAGTAATTTCTGAAGTATTACTTTTAACTTAAAACACATTTCTAAAAATGCTTTCACTTTCAGACAACTTTTCTGGTAGATAACAAGAAGGTGTTTGGCAGTCACCTCATGCAAGACATGATAAAAGATGCTTTAAGGTCTTTTGTCAGTCCTCCAGTACTTTCTCCAAAGTAAGTGGATTTTGTCTTTATCCACGTGTGTTCATGTCTAATAGAAGAAAATTTCTGCTTACAAAACCAAGGGCGGACATATAAAGATCAGACCTGTGTGTACTTAAGTGCTTATGGGTGAAGAAATTGATTGCCAGTGCTGTACTCATGTTTCTTATTTAAATTTATGCTATACAGACTGGTGATGTATTTATAAATGTGTGTATATGTGGTTATTTCCCCTTCAGGTGTTGTCTGTACAATAATCACCAGGCGAAGGACTATATTGATTCCTTTGTGACACATTGTGTTCGGGTAAGAATTCCCATTGCAACATCTCCATGCTTAAATGAGCACTTTCAAAATGTAGCTTACATTTGAAAATGAGAAAAATTTTCTTTGAAATTGACTTGAAGGCAAAATGGCAACAGTTTCTTTAAAAGCTAATGTAATTATTGGTGTTTCTTGTGTTGCACTGCTGTATTTGTCACTGATGTTTCACTTTATTACAGATCCACAGCTATACCTCTGTATAGCATAGTTTCGTGTTGCAAACAAATGTGTAACAGGAGGAAAAAGAATATTTTTATGTTTTCACCTGTTTAGAAATAGTCTTACAAGATTCAGTTACAGAATATGGCACACTGAAAATCTAAGAAAATCATAGAATCATTTAGGTTGGAAAAGACCCTTAAGATCATAAAGTCCAACCATTAACTCTGACAAGTTAACCACTAAACCATGTCCATGAGCACCACATCTACATATGTTGTCTTCTGAATGCATCCAGGGGTGGTGACTTCCTGGGCAGCTTGCTCCAGAGGTTGACAATCCTTTTCGTGAAACTGTTCTTCCTAATCTCCAAATTAAATGACCTGAGTGCAACTTGAGACAATTGCCATGTGTCCCATCACTTCTTAACTTCTGAGAAGACACCTCCTTTCAGGTAGTTGTAGACTGCAGTAAAGTCCCCCCTCAGCCTACTTTTCTTCAGACTATATAACCCCAGTTCCCTTAGCCATTCCTTGTAAGGCTTGTTCTTCAGATACTTTACTGGCTTTGGTCCCCTTCTTTGGACCTGCTCCAGCACCTCCATGTCTTTTTTGTGTTGAGGTGCCCAGAGCTGAGCACAGTATTTGAGGTGTGGCCTCATCAGTGCTGAGTACAGGGAGAAAGATTTCCCTATTCCTTCTGACCATGCTGTTTGAGATACAAGTCAGGATGCTGCTGGCCTTCTAGGACACTTTGGCATATGGATTTAGGTATCAGAAGTATCTAACTAAGCATTCTAATCTGATCAGATTTCTAAAGTATACTCACTCAATGTATTGACTTGTGTACAGAGAAGTAGTCTTTCACTGCTCTAGAGAGCTTGCTTTCCTGCTACCTTGCACTCCTTAGGGAGTTTTTAGAACCCACCTCCTAATACAGATGTATAAAATAGGAGCCAAAATAAGCATAATTGTGCTGTTGTGCTCCTTCAGTTTCAAAGTTGTGTTGAACACGTAAAGCTGTGCTTTGTTTCAGCCATTCTGCAGCCTGATTCAGATCCATGGGCATAATAGAGCTCGTCAGAGAGACAAACTGGGACACATTCTTGAGGAATTTGCCACTCTTCAGGATGAGGTAATATCCTAGGCAGCAGGCCAGCAAATTTGTTTTTGCAAGCGTATTCCTACTGAAGTATATGATATTAGATTGTAAGTTATATAAGCAGCTTTTCTGTCCTAAAGATTTTAGGACTCCTAAAATGCAACTCAGGTAGTCTAGGATGCATCCAAAGACTGTTAGATCTGTTGAAAAAAAAGGTACTACATTTTTTTAAGATTAACTCTGTCTGGTAAGTAGGCTTAGGGGAAATCTGCTGTGCTGTTGTAGTTTGATAGCAGTTCCACTGGTTGTAGTCTCTGTTCTGCTTGTAACTGTCAGTTTGCAAGTTGTAATCAGGGAGAAATGGGTGAGCCAGGTTTCGAAGGTACTTTAGCAATCTTTGAAATTGTAATTTTTTTTTTTTTAAATATATAACTAATAACTTTATATGTTCCAATAAATTCTGGACATCTCTCAAGACCTAAGAGTAAAGTACGTCAGGGAAAAGTATATTTTCACTGCTGAAAATTTATTTCTTCAGCAGTGACACAAAATACTTCCCAGGTTTGTGCATGCTGAGAACATATGAGCAATTTGGAGTTGTGGAAAGAGATTGTATGCTCCATTTTCTCTCAGGTTGGTTTGGCTGAAGCAATGCTTAGTTTGGTGGGCACAGTGTGGTTTTTTTCATGTTAAATTTACAGATTTAATTTTGCAATACCATTGTGCTTAGAAAAAGAATGAATTGCTGCCAGTATAGCAAAAGGCATAACAGTTTGTAATGGGTTCTGAGTCTCAGTGCTTACAGGACTGTTAACAGTCTGTGTATAAATACTTTTTAAAATTAAATTTTACAAAAACTAAAGTTATTGCGTTACTGTAGAAAGTATTTTTTCTGTGCAATGGAGTTCTGCAGTCTTCTGACCTGTCTAGACTACAGTATCTGTAAAAACATGTCTGTCATTTTAATCTGGAGCATGGCTTTATACTCGGGTTTTCATAAGATTTTTATTTCTGGCAAAACTTCGATAGTGTTTCAGTCAAATGTTCTTTTTTCCCCTCTCTTGATAATTTTCTCTTTTTTAATAGGCAGAGAAAGTAGATGCAGCGCTTCATAGTATGTTACTGAAGCAGGAACCACAAAGGCAACACTTGGCTTGTTTGGGCACCTGGATCCTATATCATAACCTTCGTATTATGATACAGTATCTTCTGAGTGGCTTTGAGTTGGAACTTTACAGCATGCATGAGTATTACTACATATATTGGTAAGAGGATGCTTTATTGACAGCTGTTGAAGCAACACTACTCCCACAGAGCTATGATTGCAAATATTTAAAGGAGGCACTTCAATTATGATTTTTTTTAATCTGAAACTTGTTCAACACAGTATTTACCTATTTGCAAAAGTACAAGTGAAGAAGAAAGTGTTGGTCTGTCTTCTAGACTTCCTAAACAGTGTGCTTTTTTTCTGAAATAGTAATTTGGTGTCTTTTGGATTTTTTTAAAACAATATCCTCTATAAATTAGTAGTGTGACTCTTTTCAGACAAGAAAATGCAGAAATAGAATCATAGAATCATTACGGATCCGAAGGGAC
>VXBP01006303.1:211024-246344 GCA_013400115.1 Rhinopomastus cyanomelas | reverse complement strand
CGAAACATGAGCCAGCAGTGTGCCCAGGTGGCCAAAGAAGACCGNGGTAGATTGCCCAGGGAGGTGGTGATGTCACCATCCCTGGAGGTGTTTAAGGAACGAGTGGATGCGGTGCTTGGGGATATGGTCTAGCGGTTAGTCACTAGGAGAAAGGGCTGGACTTGATGACCCTGGAGGTCCTTTCCAGCCATGATGATTCTATGATTCTATGATTCTATTATCATAATGCCAGGCTGTATGGTCTGTGAGATGGTTTATCTGCTCTGTCCTTTCAGGCTTCACAGTACAGAACTCAGTCTGACAGCCTATGCTCTCAGCTGTGCTCTCCCCACAGCTGCCCTGTAGGAAATGAGGGACACAGAACTACCATAAAAATTACCCTTTTATAATAAAATTATAAGAATGTATGGGGTATAACTTAAGACGGGGCTTGTGGAGACATGTAGGTACACAAGGCCTGTTGGGATACTGTCAGGCTAGTAGCCTGGGCAAGGCAAATCTGACACAATCTCATCCATACCATTAGGGTTAGGGTTGATGTCAAGCTGGTCAAACCATGGTTAATCGTTTAACCTAATGGTCAAACCATGCTGAAATCATGTTTAGAAGCAACATGGCAACCAGGTGATCTCCCAGGACTGTCCTGGGAAATCCAATAAAATATTTTTATTGGGCAATGTTGCCACATCAGAGTTCTCAGGGGGATGCTACTGGCATAATTTCCTAGCTGTATTGATGATCTGGAGGCAAATGCAACATTGCAAATGAGGGAAGCAGCAAACAAAAGGCCAGTGAAGTGATAAATAGTGAGGAGGTAGATTAAACAGAATTTTTGTTTATTTAAAATAAATGCATTTCAATAAAAACAATTTGAAAAATCTACTAGCAGCAAATTGTGCAAGTTCCTGCAGCTGGAGACTATATTCCCTGTACGGATTCTAGTGTACTGGATCAGCACAAGCTTCCTGTGGAATACTGTGACAACAAGGAATTTTGCAGTGCTGCATTGCATTAACAGGAGCAGCACAAGGCATGCCAGTACAAGGACCAGCACCTCTGCAGAAATGGATACCAGACTGGTCATCTTATCTTTTCTGATGATACTGGAAAAATAGAAACACTGGAAAAGCTAAAAGTCATTAAAGAAAATTATCTTGAGTTCAGTGTGTTTAATTTATCATGTTGAAGTCTGAAGGATGATTCAATTATTTGATTAAAGCACAAAATAGATATTTGAGGACAAAACTAACTGGACAATAAAACATTTGTTCATCAGACAGACATGTCGAAGTAATCAATAGCTGTAAATTAGAGCCCTTCTCAGGTGACTCCTGTAAGTAAAACCAATGTAAAGACTGTATTTTGGTCATGAACTATAAAATGTCTTTCCCAGAAATGAAGGTAGATTAGAGACATTGGGACGTGAACACACAAGAGATAGAAGAATGAGTTTAAAATTGAAGAGTTATTTGAACTTCCCCCCAAAGAACAGTAGAAAAAGAGCCTTTTTCTAAGAGTATAATATATATGTATTTCTTATGCTTGTGGAAAAAGAAAATCACATTAAGCCCCTTGATACTTATTGAAAGAAACTCTGCATTTCAGAAGAATGGATCTTTAGAAGACATATGGCAGCAATATGGATGCAATATAAACCAATTCTGATGAATAAGATTAAAACTCTAGGGGGAAAACCAGATAATTCTATTGAATTTTTTGGTGTTTTTTTTTTTTTAAATTAAGAATTAATTATTTATGGGATATTAAGGGCACTATGAAATAAACGATTTTTGTATTGCAGATCTAGATGAACTCTCATTACACTATGGAAATAATACTCCTGCCCTGAAATCTCTATACATATAAAAGTCCTTTGCTGTGTCTTGCTGACTTTGGAGACAGAGTTGTGAGAACAGACTGTCATCCAATATCCTTTGCCATCAACAGAAATAGTCCCTTGGGGCTCAGTTATCTTTGGATCAGGTCCTAGAACATCTCAAGATCTACAGGACTTGGAAGAGCAAAAGTTATTGTATGCACAAAACCCCATTCTTGCTGCTTCTTAGATAAATAAATTTAGACAAATTCAGTAAGACAGAGCCAGCCATTCTGCATAAATGCATCATCCCTCTCATAAGGGGAGCAATAAGACATGCCTTATTTCAAGTCGATTAGCAAGGTGCTAAATACCACATCTCTATGGAAACTATAATTACATGCCTTTTTCAGCTGAATAATATGATCTTTTAAAAGTGTTTATTTTACTGTATTTCATTATTTTTATGCAGTAAAATGTGAAAATACAGCATGCTTCTGAGTCAGAAACCAGCCTGGCACATGAAGAGCAGGTAAATTATCTGTGCTACACACATCTTCTCTGCTTTTCCTTTGCCTATCACTTGTAATTAAAACAAAGAAGAGTAGCTGGCTCATAAAATAGAATTCCTAGGCAGGTGATGCTCCCAGAAAATGACCTGAAATCTCTGGCTCTGCAGAACCAGGAAGAAGTGATCAGTGCATTAGATACAATCACACAGAAGGAAGTAGCAAAAAAATTGAAACCCAGAACATGAGAAAGACAGGAGAAAGAACATACATATTGGAACTCAACATGTGCTGCTTGCATTTTTACCTCTTCCACTTCACAAGCACTTTCAGGAATTTATTTTAAACACCCTGTTGTGCCATAGTACTCTAGGTTGATTATACTGGTTTATCTGGAGTATATGTACCACCAAATAGGAAAACAGTGAGCTGAGCTTTTTCCAGACCTGAAGATCATATAAACAGACTTGAAGATCATTTTCCAGTCCTGAAGATCACTTAAAATCAAACCTGTTATGCTCTGCTTGGTAAGAAAGCGCTGTGTAATCTGTCTACATCCTACATAGCACAGGCCACTCTCACCATTTAGGCAAGAAGCACCTCGTAACGGTAACCACGGTGATTCAGTTACTGTGCCAGTATCCTGTGTTCAGCAGTAACCAGAAGCAAATTCTGAAGAGAAAAATATCTATGGGACTACTTCTGACTACTCTCCTAGACTTGAAGTATCTTTGGTTCACAAGATTTCATGAGGTGTCGTTTCTCTGCTTCTCTGACTCTACCAAGCATTTGTCCTGTTTCTCCTTCAACCCAGCAAAGCTTCTGCTCTCTGTATCATCTGTTGGTGAATAACTCTACAAGGCTGCTAAACCTTGCATGATGAAAATCACCTTTTTTTTGGTTTTGAAGCTGTTCCCTGTTGGCTTTAAGTTGATAGTCCCTAGTTTTTGTAATAGAAGACGGTCTAGGTCTGGCACATTTATGGCTTTGTAGACAGAGTGAAGTATCAGTGACAGCTCTCATCAGTGGGCTCTTTCTCACGTTGCAGACTGTTCATCTTTTTCTAGTACAGAAGACATTTCACATCTACAGTCGTCTTGGCAGCTCTTCTCTAACTCTTTCCCAGGTCTACTCCAGGGAACCAGAACCGCACAAATTATTCAAGATTGGGGCCAACAGTGGATTTATGCAGTAGCATAAATGACATTTTTTACTTTGTTTTCAAATGCCTTTCCTAATAATTCCTAATTTCCAACTACTGTTGAGCACTGAGATGATGCTTTCATGGAACTTCTGGAACTTTTTATTGAGAGATTCTGGAGCCTTGCTTCTGTACAGTAATGGCAAAGAGGCCATGAATCTTTACGTGAAACAAGAAGATTCACACGTGCAATACTTTACACCATCAGTCTGAATTTCCTCTGACACTTTGTTGCCCAGCTACCAAGGGTTTTCAAGTCATTCTACAGTTTCCTACAACCAAATAAGAGACCTGAGTGCATTGATTGAGCATTGGCTAAATATGAGCCAACAGTGTGCCCAGGTGGCCAAGAAGGCCAATGGCATCCTGGCATTCTGTATCAGAAATACTGTGGCCAGCAAGAGTAGGGAAGTGATTGTCCCCCTGTACTGGGGACTGGTGAGGCTGCACCTGCGAGGTGACTTTGGGCACCTCAACACAAGAAAGACATTGAGGTGCTGAGAAGAGAAAAAAGGTTGGTGAAGGGTCTGGAAAACAAGTCTTATGAGGAGCTGAGGGAGCTGGAGCTGGTCAGTCTGAAAACAAAAGAGGCAGAGAGAAGACCTTATTGCTGTCTATAACTATCTGAAGGGAGGCTGAGTATTGGCCACTTCTCACAAACAACAGGTAATAGGAACAAGCAAAAATGGCCTCAGGATGCACCAGGGGAAGTTTAATTTAGACATCAGGAAAAACTTCTTCCTGGAAACGGTCATCAGGCCTCAGAACAGGCTCCCCAGGGAGGGGGTTGAATTTTCATCCCTGGACGTGTTTCAAAGTCGTGGAGCTCTGAAGTTAAGGACATGATCTTGCAGGTCTTTTCCAATCTAAATGACGCCTAACCCCCTGTGCACTGTGCTCTAGGCAGCCCTGTTTTGGGACTGCGGGGGCTGGACTTCATGATCTCTTGAGGTCCCTTCCAACGCCACGATCCTGTGACTAAGCAGCCGGAGCTCGCTCAGCCGCTCCTCACAAAGCTATTCCGCACAGCCTCCGCACCCTTTACCCGTCCTCACACACGGAGGTTTGCAGGGGATACGCATACGCCGCTAACATACGCCGACGACCTTCCCCCTCTCCCACCAAGCCCGCGCCCGCGTGTGGGGGGTGCCGTGGGCGACGCTTGCTCACAGGGAGCGGGGCTTGTACGCAGGAGGCGGGGCTTTGCTAATAAAGGCATGGCCTGGCGAAGGGCAACGCGACGCCTCCTTCTGCGCATGCGCAGGGCGGCCGGAAGCGGCGGAGCCGCCACAATGGCGATGGCCGAGAAGTTCGACTCGCTGGAGGAGCACCTGGAGAAGTTCGTGGAGAACATCCGACAGCTGGGCATCATCGTCAGTGACTTTCAGCCCAGCAGCCAGACTGGCCTCAACCAGAAACTGTGAGGAGGGTCTCATCGCAATCTTGAGCTTCTTTTACGGCGTTGGCCTTGGGGCCTTACCTTCCCTTTCACCTCCCCTCGACTCCCAGCCTGGTGCCTCCGGGAGCCGCCGATGTGGTTTCTCGCCTTTGTTGAACTGAATTCCCCCTCCGTTTTATTTTCGTAGGAATTTCATGGTGACGGGCCTGCAGGATATCGACAAGTGCCGGCAGCAGCTCCACGACATCAGCGTGCCCCTGGAGGTGTTCGAGTGAGTGTTGTCTGCAAGGGCAGGGACTGTGGGCACTGTACTTTGGGGGTTTTGCAGCGGGGTGTTTTCCCTGAGGGATTCTTGTTGCTCGAAATCGATCTTCAAGCATAGGAAGGGCATCGAAGTGCTGGAGAGGGGGCAGAGAAGGGCAGCTGGGCTGATTAGGGGTCTGGTGAAGAGATCTTATGAGAAAGGCTGAAGGATCTATGGCTGTTCAGCGTGGAGAAAAGAAGGATGAGGGGAGACCTCGTTGCACTCGATGACTACCTGAAGGGAAGTTGTGTTGAGGCAGGGGTAGTCACTCCC
This sequence comes from Rhinopomastus cyanomelas, assembly GCA_013400115.1. Taxonomy (NCBI): domain Eukaryota; kingdom Metazoa; phylum Chordata; class Aves; order Bucerotiformes; family Rhinopomastidae; genus Rhinopomastus; species Rhinopomastus cyanomelas. Next base: position 240,842 of record VXBP01006303.1, on the reverse strand, counting down.
TAGTAGCTAATGGTAAACAAGAGGAAAGTTGTGCCAGGGGAGGTTCATATCAGATCTTAAGAAAAACGTCTTCCCAGAAGGAGTACTGAGGCCTTGGTACAGGCTGTCTATGGAGGTGGTGGAGGCACTGTCTGTGGAGGTGTTGAAAAAATGGGTAGACATGGCCTTACAGAAGATGGTTTAGTGGTTGTGGTATGGATGGTTGGACTTGATGCTCTTGAATGTCTTTTCCAACCTTGATGATTCTATGATTCTGAACAGCTCATGGGAACCTGAGCAGGCAGAAGGTAAGAATTGCCTCTGGCCTGCAGGAAGGCAGAAAGGTAGGACAAGTGATAAATTACACACCTGCTTTCAGATCCCCTTTAATTGTTCTAATTGTTTTATGTTGACTTTGCATATGTAGGCCATAACACAGATTCTGCTGAACCTTGTAATTCCAAATCCCAGTTTCTACTAATTTGCAACAGTTCCTGTTAGGAAGATACTTTTGCACTGGGTTAGAATCAGGGTTTGACGTTGCAGATGAAAATAAATTAGGCTGTACTCGGGTTTAGTTTCAGTAGTGGCAACCTTGTTGGCAAAGAATTAGAATGCATAGTGATGTATAGTCATGAATGTATAGGAATAGCTGTATGAAGCAGCTCTTACGATAGAGCTGACAAGTCAGTTTATTAGTGTTTCTTGTAAGTCCAAATGTCACTGGCTTACTGTATCCCAGTGTAATACTGACTATATGGGAGTCTTTTCAGCTAAGCTTCTCTTATATCAAAATCTATGGTAACAGTCTTCAATATACTGTTTTCTTTATTCAGTGGTGTCAGGTACTTAGACTGCAAAGCAAACATAGATTTATAGGTTTGTCTACATAGGTACATGTGTTAATTTTTGCTCTTTACTGTGACACGTACACTTGTTTCTCATGCTTGAGTTGCTGAGGGTTGTATTGCTGTTGCTTACTGCCCACATTGTACTAAGATAATTAATAGTGCCCTTTCAGTTGCTTGGAAAAGGACAGTCTTTCTTGACTGATGTGCGCTTATTGCCTGTGAGGAACTGGGAAAGCTGTTTTGTTTGCTTGTAATGCAATGTTTTTCAAAGCTTCAGGTTTTCTGGAAACACAAGTTTAAAACTGTGTACCACGACGGCTGTTTTCTGCCACAGCCTAGTGCTTCTTTAGCTGCAGTGTGAAAATGTTTGAGTTAAACAGATGTTTTGGTTATTGGTTTTTTTTTTTTTAAATGCATGTTTCAAGTGACAATGGTAACAACAAGGTGTGTCCCTCAGAGAACATCATAGTAGGGTTATGATCATGTGTTTAGTATCTTTTCTGTTTTCAGATACATAGATCAAGGCCGCAATCCTCAGCTATACACCAAAGAGTGCCTGGAGCGAGCTTTGGCTAAAAATGAGCAAGTAAAAGGGAAAATTGACACAATGAAGGTAAATCAGAAATACTGAAAGTGCAAATGTAATAATGTATTTAGTAAGATGTTATTTTTCTTTATGTGGGGATTTTTCATTTGTGCAGTTATTAAATTCCCTTGTAGGTGATTTCTCTGCATCCTTGTGTTGTAATTGATGCTGGTATAACATGTCTGGAAGGGAAACCTGTGATTCATGGTATAGCTGGAGATGTAGATGTAACTGGGATTTAATTTGGTTGAAGTTCTGTGTAGTATTAATGTTCTTCTAGTTTTCATTTTGAATTCTTGTGGCTACCACATAGAGTTACAGATCTGTGACTGTAAGGTGTTTCAATTTAGACATAAGCAAAGGAGAATGGTTCCGTTTCCAGACTTGAGTAGATGTTGGGTTATTAAAAGGCCAAGCATGCAACAGATCCATGGGGTAATCTCTTTATAAAATTACTTAGAATGTATGCCAGTGCTTACAGTTTTCTGAGGTGGTACTTTCATCTAGTATGAACCTAAGCGTTCTGTTGTACTTTTTAACTGGTGAAAAATACAGTTGGAAAAGGAAGTTTAGAGAAGTTTGAGAAAGGACCATTTGTGTTTCAGAATTGTCTTTGGCTGAATACTAAAATTAGCATGGAGGATTGCAGTTTGTGCTGTAGGAAGTATCTCCATGTGTTCTAAGCTTTTCTTTCTTTTTATATGATCTGTGCTTGTGAAAGTTGCAGGAAGAGTAATGAATACCTAAGCCAGGTGTGAGTTCTTGGAGGTGGAGGGGATTCCACATCAAATCTAGAAGACTATCCTTTATCAGCTTTCCTTGATGAGGTCAGACAGACACTGATGCTCTAGAGTTTACCAGATAGGTCTAGCTACTTTGTATTTCTTAGGTGAAAATGCTTGTTGTTTCATGGAAAAATAGAAGCATTTTAGCTTCCTGGTGCTTTCCTAGTAGATTTAACTTGAGCATTTTCTGTGAGTGTATTTCAGGGGAGTTGTGGAGTCTCCACTGGAGACATTTAAGACCCGCCTGGATGTGTTCCTGTGCGACTTGGTCTAGGTGATCCTGCTGTGGCAGGGTGATTGGACTAGATGATCTTTTGAGGTCCCTTCCAATCCCTAACGATTCTATGATTCTATTTAACAGAACTTTGTGTGTGGTTTGGAGGGGTTTTTTGGGTACCATGCTTTTAGGTCACTGAAGTGAAGAGCATTGCATACAAACATTTCTGTTCATCGCACAGCATTGCTTGGCAAAATGTAAATAAATCGTGCAAGGGATGTATAGAAACTTCTTTTTTCTTTTTCCAGAAATTTAAAAGTCTCTTAATTCAAGAACTAACCAAGGTGTTCCCAGAAGACATGGCAAAGTACAAAGCTATTAGAGGAGAAGATCCTCCTCCTTAGCTTGGCCTTTGATAACTTTGAAAACGTGAATCACATAAATTGACACAGTTGTAAAAACAGACTGAGAGAGGGAAGTCCAAGCTGTCATAACTTCATTAAGAACAGCGGTGATGGGCTGGAAAAGAGCTTGATGATTGCTAATGTTTCTGGTCTGAAGCTACTGAATCTTTCTGAAGACTTTTACTCACAGATTGCAGTTGAAACTTCCTGCAGTAATCTTTTCTTCTTGCCTGAAAGAATGCTGAGATACAGTTGCCTATGGCTCACCAACAGGTAGCGCTTCCCACAAACTACAGAGCAGAAAATCATGGGGTTTGTCTTCTGAGAGTTTTACTTCAGGATTGTGGACTCATCTGTTTTATTTAAGTGTATTTTTAAGCTTGATTATTTTTTCTTTTGTAAACTGCATTTTGTAATTACAGTACAAACTCTTGACTGCTTTTGTCCTGCTAAATTCTACTGAACAGGACCTCATCAAGGCCTGCTGTTCTCATGTGTTGTAATGAATTGTGGCCAAGAAAACCTTCAGATACTCCTGTTAGGTGAGTTTGCAGTCCAGATGGCTGAGGATACAGAAAGCGAGTGCATCTGGGGTTTAGCTCCTCAATGTTAAGATCTTGTACGATATGTATTGTAAACTTTTGTTTAATCCTGTTCATTTTTTTGTAACTGGGTTGTTGAATAAAGACTTGGGGAAAAAAAACCTGAACTCTCACATTTTGTTGGCTGTTAGTCTTTGGAGAATGAACTGCAAGCTGTGGAAAATGGCTTCTTCCTCAGTTTGAGTGATGGAAAGAAAAAGTACAGTTCCTCATGCTATCATCTTCCTGTTGGTAGCTTCAGAGACTGTAATGTTGATGCATGGGAGTAAAGTTTTTGACCAGAAGAGACTGTGTCTTTGATAGGAGTGACTCTGTGTAAAGTTCTTTCCATGCTAAACATTCTGTAGAAACTTAAAACAGGATTGGTAGAACTTGTGTGGACTTACTCCTGCTGGTAGGAAAAGGTGCCAGAAGAAGGAGAAGGATACTCTTAAAGTCCACTGGAAAAGTTATTTGTTCCTTGAATATAAAGGCACCTAACAGAATGAAAAAATGTCTTCCTGAATATTCTTTTTGCAGAGTAGGGTGAGATGTGATGGTTTTGGTGGAGGATGGCAAAAGGGAAACTTTGAAAGTCAGAATCTGACTTTTCCATGCTTGGGTGGTCTTAGTGTGGGAAACACTTGGAATGAGTAGCCATAGTTTCTGTCTTGCTGTCACGTTGCTTCACAGGAATACCTGTGTGCTGCTGCCTTAGTGTTGCAGTTTGAAAATTAGCAGAATTTTCAGAGGTGCAGTAGTTGTGCTTTCATGAACAACAAAAAGTTACTCTGAAGAGGAACCCTTCCCCAAGTTACCTGTCCTGGGGCGGTGACACTGTCCCGGGACCTGCCCTGGAAGGGCCTGGCTAGGTCAGCCTATAAAAAGCAGAGCAGGCTCTTTGTTCTCTCTGTTGGGGACTGCGGCCCAGAGTCGAGCACTCTACCCACCGCCCGTTCCCAGCGGTGGAGGGAAATGCGGCTCGGCTGTGACTTGCCATGGCTCCAAGAGGACCGCAGCCCCGGTACCAGCCATGACTTGCCACGGCCCTGCCGCTGGCCTGGACCTGATGCCGTGCAATCCTGGCCATGGACCGGAGAAGCAAGACTGGTGCAGATTTGCCATCATGACCACCCCCCCCAGCCCTTCAGCACTGCGGTGAGCTGGGGTACTTCTCTACCTCCTGGAGCTGCAACAGGAGAGGGAGAGGAGAAGAGAGGATCTTTGGAAGACCCTCTTGGCCACGTGTAGAGTGTGGGGGGTTGTGGCCCTGGTGATGCCGCCATGCAGTTGATCTCCATCTTGGATCCCGCACGTGGCCGGGGCTATGTGGCTATGCTGCTGCCATTTTCGAGAGGCTGATCAGTAGGAAGAGAGGCTGTTTGTCATTTCTGCTGCTGAGAAATACTGGGGGCGCTTAAGTTTTGGGGGAGAACTCCTTTGTGCTTAGCTGAAGAAAGCAGAAGGACTTGAGAATCCTTAAACCTTGGATCTGATAGAGACTGGGTTCTTTGTTGGAAATGCATGTTGGCTGCACCGAGGGATGCAGGGGTGGGCACTGAGCAGTCAGGTCATCCCGAAAGCATTGAGCTGGGGAAGCTACGCTGAAGAATTGAAGAATTCACCAGTCTGCAAACAGTTTGGGTCTCACTGTATTGCAGATGGGAGTGATGCATGAATAATAGAGAGGGTGGTGGTACTCATCTCTGTTTGACTGACATGCTCTTTTTCCCAGGTCTCTAAAGTGAAAGACGACCCAAGGCCCAAACGGTAGTGACCTCCCACTGTATTTTTCTCAGAACGTGTGATGGCATTTGTGACACAGTTTCTAGTTTGTGTGCACTGACTTGCGTAACCTTTCTTTCCTTTCTGTATAGTTATAGAGTTATATAAAGTTATAGAGTTAATAAACCTTTCTGCAGTTTTCCCTAAGCTATCTGTTGCCTGGCAGATTGATCTGAGATGTCATCAAGATCTCACTGCTTTGCTTTCTTTTCCTTTATCTTAAATTGTGGTCTTGAACGCACCACACTTAGGCAGCCTCCAGTACTTTGGACAAAGCCATTCATTTTGCTACTGTCACAGCCCCATTGTTCTTCTAGACCTGCTGTACCGTGGGAGCAGGCTAAAACTGCATTTGATTTGTTCCCGAGACATTGTTCAATTTTGGCTACGTTCTGATATTGGCATTGCGTTATGGATGTGATTGTGCCAGGCCTCCTGCATTCTGTCTCTAGCTGCTGATAATGATCTGCAACATTATTAGAGTAGTTGAGTAAGTTGCTTTTTGAAGAATGAAGAGCAGCAGGGAATTCTAACAACTGTCACGTTTTGAAAACAACAGTAAGCTTCCAGGTACTATGTTCTAAAAAATACAGTAGGATTTTTATTTTGAAGTTTTATCCTGTGATGGCAATTAACAAGCATTCTACTCTAAATCCCAGTATTTAACAATTTATAGTGTGGAAGATACTATTTTCCTCAGGCTGTGCATTTTAACTGCTTCTGCCTTTAGATGGCTATCAGCTTCTGGCTTCTCTGCGGTGATGAGATCTAACTGTAAGCAATTCTTCTGCAAGGAGAGTGAATCACAGAATCACAGAATCATCATGGCTGGAAAGGACCTCTAGGGTCATCGAGTCCAACCTCTTCTCCTAGTATCTAACCACTAGACCATACCCCTAAGTGCCGCGTCCACTTGTTCCTTAAACACCTTCAGGGCTGGTAACACCACCATCTCCCTGGCAATCTATTCCAGTACCTAACCACCTTCTCAGTAAAGAATTTCCTTCTAATATCCAACCTAAACCTCCCCTGACGCAACTTGAGGCCATTTCCCCATATCCTATCATCACTAATTGGAGAGACCAACTCCTTTAAGGTAGTTGTAGAGGGCAATAAGGTCCCCTCTCAGTCTTCTCTTCTCCAGACTAAACAACCCCAGCTCCCTCAGCCTCTCCTCACAGGGCATGCCCTCCAGCCCGTTCGCCAGCCTGCTTGCCCTTCTCTGGACTCGTTCCAGCACCTCAATGTCCTTCCTGTACTGTGGTGACCGACCAAAACTGGACACAGTACTCGAGGTGCAGTCTCACAAGTGCTGAGTACAGGGGCACAATCACCTTCCTGCTCCTACTGGTCACGCCATTTCTGATACAGGCCAGGATGCCATTGGCCTTCTTGGCCACCTGAACACACTGCTGGTTCATGTTGATCAACATCCCCAGGTCCTTCTCCACCAGGCAGCTCTCCAGCCACTCTTCCCCAAGCCTGTAGCCTTGCTGGGGGTTGTTGTGACCAAAGTGCATGACCCGGCACTTGGCCTTGTTAAACCTCATACAAGTGAGCTCAGCCCATCGCTCCAGCCTGTCCAGATCCCACTGCAGAGCCTCCCTACCCTCCAGCAGATCGACACTCGTGCTCAGTTTTGTGTCATCCGCAAATTTACTGAGGGTGCACTCGATCCCCTCATCCAGATCATTGATAAAGAGATTAACGTTAATAACTTGTTAGTAACATCGCTACCCCCAATGAAGGGGTCTCCCTTAACCTAACTGATTTTCATGGCTGCTGATGGGGAAGAAGGTGCCAGATTTTCCAAGGTTCAGATTGGTGGTTTACAGGCAGTGCATGGACTATGTGCTTCCTCCTGGATGTTTGTGTGGTCATGGTAAGCATGATGACTAGGATCGTTCATAGCAGTGGAGGACTAGGAAATAATATTCTGTTTGCTGCTAGGATTCTAGGATGATGTCGCTTCTGTTTCGTGGGTTGTTGGTATGTGGGAGAAAACATCTTTTGTTGTTGTTTGGGGGATATATACATTAAGAATAATAGTAATAAGAAAACCAAACAGAAAAAATCACTGCTAAACCGTGCAGTTTTTTGTTCTGCTCAGCTCCATTTCTACATTTGTGGCACTTTATTTCATTACGCTGTGCTTGCTTCACCTGCTGATTTGGGCTAGCCATACAAAACACTATTACTGCCACTGCCCCAAAGAGACTGTATTTGCCATAATGGGAAAAGAGAGAACTTTTGTAATTGATGTGTGTTTTAGAGAAGAAAAAGTAGCCAGAATAAATGCATTTGGATTTTTATTTAAAATGACATCAAATAACAGCAGCCAGGCAACAAAGCATTGAGATAATGAAAGGGCAAAACTAGTTTATCTTGAAGGCAGCTGTGAAAGCCTGTGAGCTCTCAGAATTCGAAGTGTATTCTTAAGTTTTTGATAAGCTTTTGGAAATAACACAGGTAATTACAGGTAATTGCTTATCTTTAAGCCACCACCTGTATTGTATACGCTGAAATGAAGGGAGATGCAACAGAGCTGCCGGGCACGCACTTGTATAAGGAGAATGTGCTCCTGTACTGCAGTTAGGACAAACAAGCGTTATAAAGTTCTGTTCGAGCTTGAAAAGAAACCAGTCAAGAAGGTGCAAAGAACTTTACTGCAACCTGTTAAGGTTCAGCATCTTCTCTATCTCTTTTCCAGTTGGAAGTAGGAGCAATTGGGACCTCAGCCTTCTCTCATTTTTGAAACCTATTTTTTAGCTGCAGCCTCCCTGTGCAGAAAGCCTCATGTTGAGCTGTGGGGGATCTGACGTGTAGTGATGTGCCTGTCACAGTAGTTCTATGCTGCAGCTCATCAGCTGTTTGTGTATCTCACCCATAGCTCTTGCTGGTTTTGTGTTCGTGCAGAGGAAGGCTCTTTCACTGTTAGCCAGTTCTTGGAAGAAGATGAATGAAAATGCTTACCGTGATTTCAATGAAGTTATCCCAGGTGCTGACTAATTCCATCTTTGCCTCTCCTATGATCATAGAAATAGAGAAGATAACCCATATAATCCATTTCTGTTGCTGAGTGATCTTTGTGATTTGGGCTAGGTGCAAGGTTGGCCTAGGTGACCTTTGAAGGTCCCTTCCAACTCAATATATTCTATGAGTCTATGATTTTAATTAGATTATCTAGGAACTAATAACTGCAATTTTATTGAAACCTCTCTAAATCAATATATATAAAAGGCAAATTATATCAACAAAGACTTAAAAATGTGTAAGAAGTGTTTCCAATGCTGAGCTTAACAGCAAATTAATGAAAGAGAAACACCTCTGCCAAGAGTATTTCTGGGTTATAATGTTTCAACACAAAGTGATTACTTACTTTACTATGATTAATAAGCTCTGGGCAGATGCCAGGTGTTCTTCCAGTGCTGCAGAACACAGAGCCAAGGTGAAATGAGTATCTGCTGTCCTCTGAGAACACTGTGTTTGCTGCGTGTAGTTCAATTGCTTCCATATGCTTAAGATCCTTCTGTATATTTTCTTAATTAAAATAATGGAGGAGCACACACACTGCAAGATACTTCAAATCAAGAGATGTTCTGCAACAGCTCTTTTAACACTGTTTATTCAAATACCGAAACTGTATTTCCCATATTGTGACATGTTTCATACTGGGAACTAAATAGTCTTTAGTCTCAACAAGACATAATGCAGACAATAAAAAAGACACATCTTTCTGCACAGTATGAACACTTTCCAAGCAATTCTTTCTGTTCTCCTGGAGAGAAGGTCCCTTGTGTGCTAAGAAATAGCACACAATATTCATGCACCTAAAGATTTGGCTTGAATGTAATGAACTTGGTATTTGTAGTTTGGTCATTGTATTGAACAAACTTCTCCAAATGTTCCTCAAAGGAAGACAAAGCAACTTTATATATTATTTGAAATTGTTGACCTATTGCCATGTGTAACAAGTTACTTTGTGAGAATATGTTCTATATTTATATCAATCCTGCTGCAAAAATAGCATTTACTCTCCATGTTAATTGCTGACATTCATAAACTTTTTGGGAATGTTGCTGAGGATTCAAAATGCCTGTGATTATATAGATGCTATGATGTATACCAAACCACTTCTGTACCATCATGGGAGTTTCCAGTCCTTGCCAGTAAACAAAAAGCAGCTTAATAACTGTCTGTCACCAGAATCACTGGTAGGTGCCACTTTTGTAGGGAAAATGTTTTAGAACCAAGCTGCTAATGTAAGAGATTATTATTAAATCACGTAAGAAATTCCACCTTCAAGCTTACATTTGTTTCAAGGCATTTTTTAAAAAGTAAGATATATTAAAATAATATCTTTAAAATACTTTCTTTTAAATAACATCTTTTAAAGAATAAACTATTTTCTACCTGTTTATTTCATTTGACCGATACTTTTTTAAGGCATTCTCTTATGTGTCCAAAGCCCAAGATGTTTCAGCAGGAAAAAAAAAGGCTTTGATTAGGTCTCTTGTCAAACATGAGATGATACTCAGTCTAGGACTATTTTAAAGAGTTTCTGGTCATATCATACTACATTACAACACTGCAATGAATAGGTATCTGGTGCTCCATAAAATAATTCAACGATAGAGCAGATCTTACTTAAGATAAGTATTTTCAAAAACCAACAAAGCGTATTCACAGATCTTCCAAATTAAGAAATGTGAAAAACTTTCAGATCAAGACATGTTTTCAAAGGAATGTTTTTACTGTTTTTTACACAGCCTGGGGATGCCCTTGGGGACCCAGCACATTACAGAAGATGCAGTTCCATAGATGCACATTTTCCTTGGACATAAGTTCTGCTCTGATGTAAATTAATATCCCGAGGTTGCTCCACATAAACATATGCTGTCATCTCCAGAGGTGGGTACTCGAAGTTTCAGAGTCTTAAGTGTGCAAGAACAATCTCCTTTGCTGTTCAGTATTGATGGTTGATCAAGTAGAGAGGAAAGAATCATCACGACTGCATGCTGAAACTTCCTGAAATTATGTTGAAAGCAAAAGAAAGGAAACAGTTTGTAAAAACGCTTCTTTCTCCCATTCATTTGACTCCAAATGTTACAAACCAATCTGTTACAAAGCTGATCCTAGAAATACTGCTGCTGTTGTTACCTTTATTACTAACTGAGAAACACAAACAGCCTGAAGAAAGACAACAGGCATGCATGAGGATTCCCAGGCAGAGAAAATTATACTTCTCCCCTCCCTCCACTAATATAGGATGCAGGGACATCATCCTGGTGTGTATTACCTTGGAGTTTAAGACTCAGTGCATTTCTTTTCCCCCTCCACGAATTTGTTGAATCCCTTTTAACTTCTACAGAGTCTAATGGCAAGGAGTTCCACAGCCCACCTCTGTGTGATGGGAAATGTCTGCTTCTATTTGTTTAGAATCAGCCACCCACTAATTTCTTAGTTCTTGTCTAGAAGACATGGTGAGTCGGCATCTCCTGCCTCTCCCTGCCTCTTCTACCAGATATAATCTGTGGTTACATAGATTACTATAATATGCTCCTCCCAGTCGTCCCTTTTAGAGGCTGAAGTCTACTTCATTTAGCTTCTCCTTATACAGATGCTGCTTTGTATTTCAGACCACACTCTCCACTCTGAACTGTTTCTACTTTTCATTTCTGCGTTTAAAACTTCTTTAAAATGCTTTTAGTAAGGGTTGTTGTTGAAGGTCATCATGAAATCCAGAGTTCACCTGTGCATCGCTGATCTCCAAAAGCCCATGCACCACGCATAGTGTTAGAGAACAGCCCTCCCTGGAGCCAAAGCTGTGCCAGCTTTTTTCTAACACACATTTTCCCTAACATATAATCTTGCTTCTTCTGTTCCTGGATGGCTGAAAACTTTATCATTTCGGGATGGAAAAAAGTTGCCAGGCAAGTTAGATTCTAGTCCTGGAAATAAAGATTGCTGCACACACCCCTCATTCATCCAGAATCACACCATTTCAGGAAAAGACGATTGGCACAGCTTTTAAAAAAACGTTTGCATGAAGTATGTGCCAGTTCATAGTTCATATATAACATCTTCCAATCGTTTTTAAGAGGACGGGATTATCTTTTATTGACATGGATATAACAGCATCTTTCACACATGACAGCCATGAACAACAAGGAAGGTTTCTTCCTTGCTGCGTTTTCTACCTGCTTTTTTGGAGTAAATGCTAGTCATAGAGGTATAAAGTCATCCTCCTTGACCCATGAGAACGTAAAAATCACAGCATTCAAAAAATTTGCCAGCATAAGAATCATACTCCTTTGTCTAAGTGCTCTTACCACTGATAAAATTAACCTTACTTTGAACACAGCTCAATAGACAAAGTTTTAATGTTGTATCACGTTAACTTGCTCCTTAAACCACCCCGGGAACCAGGTCAAATGCGTTTTGAAAGGGATAGGAAAAGGAATGTCTGTTTCACAGCTTTGGCATTTCCTTTTCTTATCCATACTGCACTCTGAGGCTCTTTGAGGAAACACACACACACACACTCATATTTTACATATGAATATGAAAAAGTTCAAACCGGCATGGCCGTTGGTTGTACATTCTTTTGAATAACCTCGGATGCACATGAGGGGTTACATAAATTAAATGTATGGATATAAAAAATACCTATAAGATGGCATTTAAATGCATAGATATGCCATCATCCAACCTCACGCAGACAGAACATGCATGTCTTTCAGATGCTGAAGAATTAACCACCATCACACTGTACACACCACACTGTACCCCATTTCCCTCACGTAAGAACTCGGAATCCTTTTTTTGCACTGTAATTCTGTATTTTAGAATAACCTATATTTTATAGGAGACTATACTTAATTAGTGTAGTAGTATTGCACATTCAACAGCAAACTCTAATCATGTCAAAGGACCATTAGCTGTAAGAGCTGCTGTCTTCTGCTGTCTTAACTCAGTGCTTTAGTAATTTCATACAGATTAAAATATGCAGCACAAGAGACCTACCAAACATTGAACTGAATTTTGCTAGCCTGTTTTCTGCAAGTGCTCTGGCACACTGGAGAGCTAGGACACTCCAGTTTTGTCTAGCAGAATAAGACAGGATTGAACACAGTCCTAATAATCGCATACATGTTTAATCATGTATGTATTCCCTTTCAAGAAGCATCCTCAAGACTCATCAATGATTATAAATTTCTGCAAATTACAGGAGCTCATTCATCTCCTGGGCATAGCTATAAAAACAAGGTATTGCACAGGCAGCAGTATTTTGTGAGAGGTGACATTGATTCAAAGGACAGGTAAAAAGATTGCTCCGATCCAGTGTGGTACTGGTTGTCTTTCCCACAGTTCTGGGGCAACCACAGAAAGAACGAGATGAAAGATTTGGATGTGTCTGAAGGACTGACAATATTTTCCCATTCTTGTATTGGTCTGAATTGACTCTGTAGGGTAGAATAAATATCTTGTTTAATTTTGCAGCTTTTGCAATAAATGTAGAGCCCAGAGACCTGAGAGCAGCATCGATTTACAGCCTGTTCCTTGTTTGAGTGCACTGACCAGCAAATTGCTTGCTAGTGTCTCTTAAAGGGAAACCCTGCCCCATCGCTGCAGGGAGGATATGCAGATTGACTGGGTTTTGTTCATATGGCTGTAGGTTTTGTACAATGCCAGCACTGTAACAAAGACAAAACAGCTACAAACCAGAGTGACTAGAAACACTCAACTGAAAGACAACAAAGAAACTTCAAAAACGAGCTTACATGCGAGGCAAGAAGAGATTAGTTTATCTTGCTACACTCCTGAGAAGTTCCTAATATTGGAGACCACAAAGTCTCACTTAGGCATTCTTAGGCTAAGCTATACAGCTTGAGCTAGGCTGAAACATTTCACTAAAACTCAGGCCAGGTTCAAAAGTAGGTGTGATACATGCTGGTTCTGATCTAACTTGAAAACTAAACCTTGTAACCCCTAAACTCATGAGCAAGTTACACCAGTTACACAGCTAGTCTGAACTACCACAGCAGCAATTCACCATCCCCAGTGTTTTCTCTCTGCAGGTGACTGATCCCTGTTAACTCAAGGCAAGGAACAAAGCCAAAGCCCTTAGTAAGGAAGTCTGGTTCAAACCATGCTGGGAATCGCCTGTGAGGGACAGACATCTATCCTGACCTCATTGTCAACATCCGAGGTAAATACTATCAGCTGTAACATGCTCCACCTGCAGATCTGCACACACAAGGCCAAGGTGCTGTGTACAGGGTTGTCAAGCCATGCTTCAAAAGAAGTGCGGCCGGCAGATTATGAGAAGGGATTCTGCCCCTCTACTCTGCCCTGCTGAGACCTCATCTGGAGTATTGCAGCCAGTTCTGGAGCCCCCAAAACAAGAAGGATGGGTACTTGTTGCTGTGTGTCCAGAGGAGGCCATGAGGATGTTCAGAGGGCTGAAGCACCTCTCACAAGGACAGGCTTAATGGGGGATATTCAGCCTGAAGAGAAGGAGGGTCTGGGGGGACCTTCTAGTGACATTCCAATCCCTGGAAGGGGCCTGGAAGGCTGGAGAAGACTGTTCACGAGGATGAGGGGTTATGACTTTAAGCTGGAAAAGGGTAAATTTAGGCTGGACATGAGGAAAATGTTCTGTAATCTGGGGGTGGTGGGTTCCCTGAACAGGCTGCCTCAAGAGGTGGTGGAGGCCTCATCCTTGGAGACATTCAAGGTCAGGCTTGGTGGTGCTCTGGGCAATCTGTTCTAATTAGAGATGTCCCTGCTTGTTGTAGGGGGTTGGACTGGATGACCTTCAGAGGTCCCTTCCAACCCAGTACATCCTAGGCTTCTATGATTATCTGAGGCATCTCACTGTGCTCTTACTATTCAGCCTGTAGGTACGTGCTCCTACAATGTCTCTATTCTGCACAGTGCACTCTGAGTCTAGCCTATAGCCACCTTGTAGAGTTTTTAAGAGTGAAAATCACCTTGGTGCTCATTCCCATAATGACGTATGTTAAAACAGCCTCTCCAAAGAGCAGTCCAAGTACCGATTTTCACAATCTTCATGTTGGCAAAGGCAGTTCAAGCTGCAGAATTATAAACCAAATCAGAAACATTGGCCATATGTGGAGGAAGTGGAGGAACCAGGATTCAGCTGCCTCCACCCCTATTCCACAAGTAGACTAGAAATGTTTTACATGTGCAGATAACCCCCAAACATGCCAGGCTGAAACCAAACGAGCACTGAACAGATCAGAATCACAAAATGCTCTGAAGCAGCATTAGCTTGCAGAGCTGCTCAAATCCAGTCAGTCAGGCTGCACTGAAGAACATATTAACGTGTTTTAGCAAGTGTGTGAAAAGAATTATGAGGGCAGAAGCCCACTGATACAAATCACCCACCAGACCCAGCTTTTGTCTGTTTAGCAGGATGACCCAGGAACCGGTTTTCTAGAACCATTGCAATTGCCTACCATGAAAATTGCAAGTTGTGTTCAAGAAAGGGTAAATACCAGAAGAACTTTTGTACATCTGCTCCACTTTCTGCTGCTCAGCTTCGGCTGCAGCTTTCAGAGCATCATCTCTCATTTACAAGGTGACCCAGAACACAAAACCTTTTAATTAGCCTGAAAATCCAACCTGCTTTATATACATGCCTGTCAGACCCCTTGCCTTCTGCTGGCCGGGGTTGCTATGGCAGCGCTCTCCCAACAAAGGAAATATCTTGCAGAAGGAGGAAAAGCACAGCCAAGATGCTCAGAGCGTTTGCATGTGGCCAGATAAATATTCATGATGCAACCGGGTGCTTTGAGCAAGGTCTAGGGCCATTGCTCACCCTCAAATAACATCCAGAAGCAGCTCTTCCTTATGAAAAACTACACAGATCCCCAGGTAAACGGCAAATGTTGAATCACTGTTGTTCCCCAAAGATCCTCGAAGTTGTGAAGTGCCAAGTTCAGAGATTGCTGTACAAAGAAAAATGAGGCAGGTGCTTGACCAGCGTAAATCGATCTGTTGAGAGCTGCAAAACCTCTCTAGTTTTCACTAGCTGCTAATTATCATCTGGCCTATTGTACTGGTGGTGCAATCAAAAGCAGAACCATTTTAACCTATGAGAGTTTATGTAATGTTCTATGTATAACTGTTGAGTAGTGGCACAGATGTATTATATTTATTATATTATATATTACAAAACAAATCACAAATGAATGTAAATAGAAATTTAAATCTAGGAGTGCATTAGGCTGTTTATCTTTTAAAAAATTTCCCCTTTTCCTATGGCATCTCTCTTCACGTCATTGAATTATTTTGTCTTGAGATAGTAGAACAGTCTTCAAAAAGTCTGAACACACCTTGTCACCTATTCCAGCACTACACACTGGGAATTGTAAATTATTTCAATATGTCATCATTTAAACAACAAAAGAGAAGGTATTCTGGGATGGTTTCAACAGCATTTGGAAACAGTTAACATCTGTGCTGAGCAGGACATATTTAGCTCATAAATCTCATAAGCATCAAGCAAGATGCTGTGCCTTCAGCAGAACACTGATTACTGCAATATATCTTTCTGTCATACATGGACAGAGATACAAATACAACGAAAAGGAGGAGCAGAGTGGGAGAGATCAACCGTGTGCTTGGTAATGTTAAAACATCTCAAGGAAAGGGGAGAAACTGAGGAAAGAACAAAAGACTGCTTCCATCTGGGTGTTCAGCTTCAGATTAAGGATTTCATATTTTTTAATGACTGTTTGAAAATGTTGGTGTCAGGCTACCGTACAGCAAAAGACTGAGAGGTACTGTGTGACGGCAAAGTAAATGTTGGGTTCATCTAAACAGTCCAGGGTAGACCGTAATTCATTCTTCAAATGACTAAATTTACTTGATCTTGCAATGAAGAACTATTATGTAGTTGCTTAGCAACTCAGACAATACTAACATTCCTGGCCAGGTGGTATCAAATTCCTCTTCTGAATTTCTGACAGTGTCTTTCCATGTGTTTAGACCTCTGTAATAGCTTCACCACCTCTTACGCTTTAAATCCAACACCATCCCCTTCTGTTCCTCTGTACAAGAGAAAGTCTTGATTTAGGGGATGTGCCTCTTTAAAATTGACGGTTCTAATGTATTTAATATATCACGATGTCCCAGTAGTCTCTTCCAACTTCATTTATCAGGGAATGCAGCTGAATTCTGGTTTTGTTAAGTAATTTGGTGACTTTTCCTTGACTTTTTCACCTGGTCTTTCTCTTGAACCAGACACACTGCTGATGTGAATGGGATAGGGAAAGGGGACTTCACATGGTAGAAGAGCAAAGTCTGTCAGCTTTTGTGCTGTGTTCCAGGAAGATATGAAGCTTCTTGTATTCAGCTTTGTGGAGAGCCAGCAAGTTGATCATGTGGCTAGGGCTGACCCAAGAGATCGATCTGGCTTATCCTGGAGAAGAAAAGGCTAAGAAGGAATCTAACTGCTGTCTGACAGTAATTAAATATGGATTTTAGAGAACATTGCACCAGACTCTGGTTGGATGTACACAGTGAAATGACAGTAAGAAAATTCTCTGGCAACAAGGTGCAAAAACCCAAATGCCAGTGATGTGCAAGGAAGTAATTCTTCAGTGGTGACAGTAGTTAAGCACTGAAAGAGGTTTGCCAAAGAGAGAGTGAATTTCCTTCGTCGGCATTCCTCAGGTCTCACTTGGATGACCTCCAGAAGTCCTTCTGAATCAGGTTTTCTGTGCAATGGACACATTACTTGTATTTGCCCATGATTTCTGCACCAGGACAAGTTCTGGGCTACATTCACCAATGAAATGCACAGGGAGATGTGAGGTTTGGGTAACAGAACAGACCTTGACAAAACATGGAGCACAAGCAAATTGTCAAGCACAGCACACAGAGAGAGCAGCTGACAACCCTCAGAGTGTCACACAATGAGAAACGGCTGCATTTCGCAGTTCATTGTGGGGAATTATGTGACAGAAGGACAAGCTCCACAGTAACTGGAGGCAAACGCTTGACACCTTTTGGAGAGCGCATTCTTGTCAGGAAACCAGTGCATGAGTTAATATATGAATAATATAATGTGAAGCTGAGATGTTATAGGTAACAGACATATCAGAGGTGATTACGGATGTAGCAAACCCAGTACCAGTGAGGAAACATAACTACTTTACTTGGGAGGAGACAAGGGTGGAAAACCAGAGAGATCAGGGTGATGGAGGGAATGATAGGCACTGGGGAATGGAAAGTGGCAGTAAAAGTGGACAGACATGCATAAGCAAGCTGCTGGTCAATATGGGTTTCTGATCAAGTCCTGCATTGACTGTAATATTTCTTATTTTGTCATTAAGTCCTATTCTTAGCTATTTTTTCCTGTGTAATCTCACTCTCTAACTTGTGTGGAGACGTTCATGGCTGTTTCTCGGAATCACACATCTTCTGCCTCTGATGGAGCCCATCTATCTGACATAGTTGGGTTTTGGCTAATGGGGTCTGAGGGAGTCCCAGTTTTGAAGGGAAGCCCAGGCCAGCACAGGAAACAGGTCTCACTAGCTCTGTGATGAAAGGAACAAGATTACGGTTGGGGCCTTATGAGCTACAAGCATGAAGTGGAAGACTTGGCAGCCCTGCTTCTCGGCCAAGTTGTTAGCTGATACCCAGTAACTACAATTCCCACTCCTTAGTCCTTCCTCATCCAAGACTGGACAGGGTCAGGCTGAGCAGCCCAGGCTTCAGCAGGAGCAGAACTGTAAAGGGGCTGGAGAGAAAGCATTTTGCAATGTTTGATAAGGTGGCTCTTTGAACCTTGATATTTTTGGGTCCAAACATTATGGTATATACTAGTAGCAGACAACAGAAAACAGAAGAAAGCTGAGGGAGTGAAGTGTGCAGGAAGAAGTTGTTTTCTTATTCCTTTCTAAGTTGCTTAGCTGCCATGGAGATAGGCACAGCACAGATACCAAAGAGGAACTACTTTTATTCCCACACACATCTTTCTATAGCACTATGTGTGTTTATTAAACTTTAAAAATAAAAAATATTTTTGGAAAAACTGAATTTAAGAATCCTGAACCTCAGATCTGCAAGCTGTATTGTCTTCCAAGAGTAAAAGAAAACTGCAAAGAGCATAAGACTTGAGACCAAGAGCTGTCTCTCCATATCTGAGGTTTTGAAATTAAGCTTGGAGCACAGGAATCCTGTCTGCCTGGTGGGATAAGAATTTATTTGATTCTATGGGTTTTGTTCTGCACTTTAATTTCTTTTATTGCATTAAAGCTTAAGCAGCTGGGCAAAAGGGGACAGATAATGGCGGGTGAGTAATACTTTGATATTTGATTCTTCTTACCATAGAGAACACTTCCAGAAAGAGGATGCCTACACTTGACATGGTTCCACAGCTGAAAGGAGTAGAGTTAGATTTCTCTTCTTGTTTTACTTAGAGCCTCCAGAAGGCTTAAGAGAAAGGCTGAATGTAGCATGGTTCTGTAAAACCACAGACTATTGTGTTCCCTACATGCACTCTGTTCCCTACCGGTAAAGGTGTAGAAAGCCCAGTGGCTTGAGAGGACCTCCAGTTTGCAACAAACGTTGAGGAGAGGCACGTTCTTTAAAGCACTGCTCTCCAAGTCTGTCATGATTTCACTCAGTTGGAAAAGAGCATCTAATCTGCAGGCAAGATTCATAACTTTGAATTGTCTCTGGACAACTTTATGTCAGAAATACTAACCTAACTCCAGGCTATATAAGACCTACTTCTTGAGAAACACCCTGCTATGTCAATACTGTACAATCAGGATACCAGCTACTCTGAGAGCAAGGGGAAACTTACAGCCTCCTCTAATCGCAGTGCTCCACTTCACACCACATGGAAGCTGATGAGCTGATGAGAAAAACACTGAGTTTGGTCAGTGTTGAAGTGAAAGCAGCTCTGCTGTCAAAAGGGACATGCAAGGATTTGAAACAGAAATGGGCACATTAGCATGGCAAGAGCAGAAAAGGATTTATGGAAAATCTCCATGGGAAATGCTAGAGCACACCTTGAAAGTATGGCAGGCATCAAAAGCCAGTGACAGAGGTGACAACCATAACTTCGGTAGCAACTAAAGAAGGTGCTACATGCACTAGAACAAGGGCACCATTGGCTGAACAGCATAAGAGCTGCGCTCTGACACCAGGAGGATGGCAGCAGAGATGCAACGTGTGTTTTGCACCTTTTCTTATCCCAGTATGCCAAGAGGAATACAGACTGCAGCCATGAGACACTGAAAATGAATAAATAAGGGGAAATGGGAAGTCACATTGGCTGGCGTTTTTTGGAGACTTTTGTAAGCAAGCTTATGAAATATAAGATTTTGCTTCAATGACTGGTAACTCTGAAAGACAGAAAACTGTCCCAATGCAATTAACTGTCACCAGTTAAGAGATTCAGAAGGCATGATGAGGTCTTAAAAGCTGGTACCACTTAGCCTCCACATCATGCACTAGCGACCTAACCCAAACTACTAATACACACAGGTCTTGATGTTGGTGTGAGTGAAACTGAGGAAAGACTGCTTTGTCAGGTGGTGAGTAAGTTTCTGTTTAAAGACATTTCCACCTTCCCTTCTCATAAGGTCTTGTGTTGATTTTCATTACCTGAATCTAAAATGGTTGCAGTCCTTGTCCTGTAAATCTATCACTGTCATATTAAGCATTCAGCAGCTTCTTGGCAAGTGCTCTAAAAATTAATCTATATTTGCTGTAAATATATGACTTAGTGACGAGTACCTGTTTCATACAAAGTAGGACAAGTTGAGATGTTGAGGGCTTTTTATCTCAAAATGTCTGGTATTGAGACTGTTCCACTTTAGGGTAGAGCAATATCTGACAAAGTAAAGGAAGCGAACATACAAGAACTAAGGGTTGGAAAGAGGAAGCAAGGAATGAGCGTTGGTACTTCACTTCTAATTCCTCTAATCTTGATCCAAAAGGCTAAGGTGGTCTTTGGCCATTCCCTCATTCACATGCATTTCATAGGCATAGAAATAACTTTTTCCTTCCAGTATTTTGACCTTCTAAGAAGGTCATCTAGTTATTGAAGATCACGTTCAACTCATGAAATCAGAGGCTAAAGTCTAACATAACCCTAACCCTAACGCTAACCCTAAACCTAACCTAACCCTAAACCTAACTCTAACCCTAACCCTAATCTAACCCTAACCGTAACCCTAACCCTAATGGTCTAACATTAACCCTAACTTAACCATACAAATATTTGAGGGGTGGGTGTCAGGACGATGGCACTGGGCTGTTCTCGGTGTCATGTAGTGATAGGACGAGGGGCAATGGTTGTAAGCTGGAACATCGGAGGTTCCACATCAACCTGAGAAGGAACTTCTTCACGGTGAGAGTGACAGAGCACTGGAACAGGCTGCCCAGGGGGGTTGTGGAGTGTCCTTCTCTGGAGATGTTCAAGACCCGACTGGACAGGTTCCTGTGTGACTTGGTTTAGGTGATCCTGCTGTTGCAGGCGGATTGGACTGGATGATCTCTCGAGGTCCCTTCCGATCCGTAATGATTCTATGATTCTAAGTGGAAAAGGAGCCATTTTGCATTTGGCAGAAGGTGAGTAAATTGTGTTTAATTATCTCTCTCTTTGATGTTTAATATTACAAGAAGTAAACTAATGCATTTATGCTCCACTGCTACTTGTGGTAAGTCTTGATTGATGATAGGAAAGTCAGTCTATGCTTTCAAAAATGTATGTAAATCCTTGAGGAGCTGAATGTTTTGCTGTCTCTAGCATTAGAATTGTGGTGAAGGAGGAAAATTACTCTTGATGATACAGGGTCTAAACATTGTGGTTTGTTGTCTCCTGCACTAAGAAGGCTCTGAATACTTGTCAGACTACAAAGAATTATCTTAAAGACTAAAAAAACTAAAAATACTAAGAGTATACCGAAATGAAATCTGATTGCTCTTGCAGCTGTACTTTTCTACTAAAATTAGTTTGTGGATTAGTTTTATTGTTTATTGCTTCTAATTTAGTTGCTTGTCAAGGGTTTATCCAGAGATTAAATAAATTTAATTAATAATGTGACTGTAATTACTTAAATATCAATTTATTTAACAACAATCTAATTTAGTTAATAATGCTAGCGGACTGAAATGGAAACAAAAGTAGGATGATCCAAAACCTCTTTTAAATTGCAGGCAAAACCCCAAAACTAACTTGATTTGGGGAAAAACAAGACACATTTAATTCACAATTCACACAGTATAAAACCCCAACATAGAGACATACAGAGATTAATCACACACAACCTTTCCAGTTCCTTCTTGGTGGATATGTGGAGTCCACTCAATCCCTACAGATATCCCTCAATGTCAACGGGCACAGGCATTTTACAGCCCGGTTCTCTGCCCTGCATGCCCCCGAGCCAGCTCTCCATTTCCAGTGTGCTGACTCCTACAGACCATGAACAAGGGAAAGACTATCCATTTCAGCCAACAGTGGATTGCAGTCAAAATCTTCCCTCTGCTGATTTCTGAGGGTCCGCTATCTCTTTCCTTCTATTCACCACATTCCAAGGGCATGATAGCTGTCTTGTTCAGTCCAATGCCATGTGTCTGTCTCCAAAAAAAGACAAAAGAGAAGTCCAAGGAGGAGAAAGCTCCAGATCAGTCTACCAGTTTGCAGACTTGCCTGTTGGCCAATACTGAAACTAAGGGAGAGCCTGTAATTCCAAGCCCCTTTATCACACGTTGTCATAGTAACTCCCCATTCCCTCAGGCCAAGAAACCCATCAAATTCACACTATGACATTGGTATAAAATAACTGCTTAATACATTCTCCACTATAAAGTATTTGTAGACTATTTTATTAATTCTGTGTTATATCTGCTTTTGGATGCTTGTCTCACATGTACGTTCTTTGGTAACTGAATAAGACAGGAAGATTTTAATTTAGATCCCAGGGTATAAGGCCAGCCATGAATGCAAGAAAAATCTTTTGAATCTTCATAAACATTTGCTTGCTAGATCTGTTCTTGAAATTTCCTGGCTTGTTACACAAGTCTTATCTACGTTTTGTAGTACCACATCACATCGGGGGAAAAAAGTGAAAAAACAGCCGCACAGTTTATACAGAGTGTTGTATTATTTTTAAAATTACAAGACTGCGTTTATGGACCTTAAGCATAATTAATACCTGGTAGTGAAAACAAAGTGTACAAAACCTTCCTTCCCACTACAGCAAGCACAGTTTTTAGTTAAAATGAAAAAGCAGCTCAAATGATCAGAGGGCTGGAGCACCTCCCCTGTGAGAACCCTAACCCTAACCCTAATGGGTTGTTCATCCTGGAGGAGACTCTGAAGTGACCTCATGGCATCTTTCCAATAGCTGAAGGGGGCTACAAGAAAGCTGGTGTAGGGCTTTTTACACAGGTGCATAGTGAGAGAACAAGGGGAAAGGGGTACAGACTTGAAGAGGGGAGATTGAGGTTGGATGTAAAGGATAAATTATTTGCTTTGATGGTGCTGAGGTACTGGAACAAGTTGCCTAAGGAAGTTGGGGCTTCCCCATCCCGCCGAGTGTTGAAGGCCAGTTTGGATGGGGCCCTGAGTAACCTGATCTAGTGAAGGTGTTCCTGCCTATGCAGGGGGATTGGAACTAGGTGATTTTTAAGGTCCCTTCCAGCCCTCAACATTCTATTCTATGATTCTGTGATAAAAGACATGGGTCTGGTGCAGTCATACTCCAAGTCACAGTAGCCATATACCCTTCTGTTGCTGGCCACACACTGGCAACCTACAGATGCAGTGGCCAGCATTATAATTATTTTTTTACAAGAGATCTCACATAACAAACGGTGTTTACAGTGCTCTGGGTTCTGTGGCAAAGCCAAGTCTGGTGCCTGACCAGTGCAGTCTGTCCTATCTTCTCACTTAATTCAGTTGCTGACATTCCCTGGGTCAGTGTGCTCTCTTATAGCTGCATCCAAACAGGAGACTGTTCTTATCAGCGAGAGCGCTGGTCCCCAAACACTATTTTATCAAGGTTTCTGGGTTATCTGGAGGTTCCCTGAATGGGAAAGCTCGGGGTAGAAGGGAAGGCAGCCACTGAGGTTGGGTACTTTTGTGGGAGAAGGAAGGCAAACACAACGGGTTGTGCGGAGCCAGAGCCTTTAAGGGCTGTGAAACCAGAAGTTGCGCTCGGACCGCACACAGCAGCAAGAGCGCGGCTGCTTTAGCCACTTCAGCAGCCAGGGGAAAAAAAAATATATATATATAATGGTTACAACGCGGCAGCAGAAGACCAGGCTTTGGTCACCACTGCACATGGATGTGGGAACCCAAACAGAGGTCCTCCAAAAAGATGAGGCTGTGCAAGTGACAGGCTGCTAAGAATGTAGGATGGAACATAGGACGTTCCACATAAATATGAGTAGAAACTTCTTCCCAGTGAGGTTGACAGAGCACTGAAACAGGCTGCACAGGGGAGTTGTGGAGTCTTCTTCACTGGTGACGTTTAAGAACCGCTTGGATGTGTTCCTGTGTGACTTGGTCTAGGTGATCCTGCTGTGTCAGGGGGATAGGACTAGATGATCTTTCGAGGTCCCTTCCAATTCCTAATGATTCTATGAGTCTGTTGTTCCACTTCAAACAGTACACATTTCCAAAAGGCAAAGATGAGAGGTAGCAATTCTAATTCAAACTTTCAGCCCTGATCCTTTTTTTCAGCTGTGGTAGAATGGTTAGGAAACTTTCTGAGGAGACAGGAAGCTACATTCCTGATACTTGCCCCCTTGAGCGCTGAATTATGAGTGAAATATTCTATCCACCCACTGTTCCAGAAGAATGATGGGATACTTTTCAGTGTCTTTTTTTTTCTTTTTATTAAATGAAATAAAAAGTCTGCATTTTTGAAAGGAAGGATTTAGGATCATCCTCAATAGCGAATCCAGCTTAAGGATTTTATGTAGATGGAGATCGCCTCTGGAAGTATCTGAAAAGATTTAAGGATTGTATGTATGCTAAATATTCTCTTACGTCGGCTTACTTTAGCTATTCCAGGTAGGATTAATTTGACTAAAAGGTGGTTAGAATTTACATATTTACATCTAAGCTAACCATTTCTAATCGGTAGAGAGACTGAGTCATGTAAGTTCAAAAGAAACCATCACAAGAGGTTATCTGTCTGAGCTGGCTGCTTACATTTGCATTTGGTTGCACCTGAACTCCTCATGTTCTCTATACGGAGGCCAGGTAGTTCAAACCATGCTTCTGGGCTCCACACTGGAAATGAGATATGTTTGTTACACTTGTACAACTACTTTGGGGAACTTACCCATACTTGTGCTTTCTGAAATAATCCTGACATTACTTGTGCACACCCAGCATGGGCAACAAGGTGGAGAATGTGAAAATCATGGGAAGCCTTGGCTGCAGTGATAATGAGATGGTGGAGTTCAACATCCTTATGGGTACAAGGAGGGCACCCAGTAAGTCTGCTATACTGGACTTCAGGGGAGTGGACTTTGACTTCTCCAGGAACCTCCTTTGTAGTGTGCAATGGGATAGAGTCCTGGGTGGACTTGGAGCCCAAGAAAGCTGGTTACCATTCACAGACCACCTCCTCCAAGTTCAGGAGCACTGCATCCCTACAAAGAGAAAGCTGAGTAAAAATGCCAGGAGGCCTGATGAATGAGCAAGAAATTCCTAGACAAACTTGGACACAACAAGGAAGCCTGCAGAAGGTGGAATAGAGAGGAATTGTCTGTGCGGAGAGAAGTAGCACTCATGGTAGAGGCAGGTCAGATTTGTGAACCTTCAGGTTAACAAGTCCATGAAACCTGATGAAATACATCTGCAGGTCCTGAAGGAATTGCTGATCTTGTTAATCATCTAGGTAAAGTTGTGCCACAAACTACAGTTACAGCAACTCTGGATCTCTAAGAAAACGTGATCCACCAGACTGCTCCTGTGACACCCTGGCTCCACGCACCCTGACCTGACCACTAGAACATTTCTCCATCTCATTGCTTTGGGAAGATGCTGCCAGCCCTTTCCCAACAGGGCTTCACCTGAGTGAAGTCTTGCCAGCACAGAGCAGATAGGTCCCCGTCAGCCTGCTGCCTACCCTCTTGCTTCTGCCTTTTCCACAAAGGATCTCCACAGAGCAAACAGGGAGCCAGAAGGAAGTGATATTGATGGCCATCATCTGTTTCTCCTGACATTAAATGCTCTCATGGGCAAGGATCACTTATTCTTGTGTCCCTGATGAAAGGCCTCATGCACATTATTCAGAGGAGATGATTTTATCCCCGAACAGATGCTTCAGGGGTGAGGAATTGTGAGTTGTTGCCAGGCTTCTTCCCCAGTGGGACAGTGAAACCTGGCTGCTGCCCCTGATTCACACCAGGGGCTGTGCTGGCTGTGTCAGGGTACAGACCAATCTGGACCAGTGAGTGCTTGAGTGTGTACGTGGGCTCTGCTAGGTTTGCAGATATAGGGGTAGTGACAGAGTCCTCCTGTCAATAACAATATATGTAATGGTCTCCTTTATCTGTGGTTCTGTCCATGCCAGGAAATTAAACAGCCACAGAGCATAAGCCTCAGCCAAAGCAGATGGCAGTGAAGCTCCCAGTGAATAATTTGCCTTGTAACCAACCTCTACGAGACAAAGGCAGGAAGGATATTATAGTTGTCTACCTCTAGCACAGATAGAGTTCAAAGCACTTCCCTTGGGGGTTGTCTGTAATGAGGTACACCACATATGGGCTATCAAAAAGCAAATCACTGGGAAATCTGGGCTGCCTGCTCTGGGGCAGGAGTGTTCATAAACTTTGGGAGAAAGGCTGCAACCTCACTTAGCTCCTGATGCAGCCTGACGTGCACCCAGGCGCTCATCAGCCCTTCACCTTGACTGTCACCTGGCTGTCATATGCAAACCTTGGCTGTTTTTTTTTCAGAGGTGTCTTCCAGGGCTTCACCATGAAGCTAGGACACAATGTACAGAGAGAGCAATTTGCCATCTCTGGATCATGGAAGCAGCCAGGAGAGACTGACATGGTAAGCTGGGCATGTGTGCAAAGGCCGGTGTAATGCTCTTTGTTTTCAGAAAACAAAAAAAAATTCAGAAAAACCAAAACCACATCAACCGCAAAGGCACAGGTATCTACAAAACTAGTTTTCTGACTCAAAGCAACAATGTAAGAAGTCTTGAGAAAAAGAGACCATTCTGAGCAACTATCAGCTTTTCAACTCATTAAGTAAATTATGTGCATGTTTGGATTATCCCTTTTGGGAAGCTGAGACACAGATTTTTAGTCTGACCTTGGTTCTTTATGTGACTTTATAAGAATAAGTGAAAAAACCTCCTGGTGGAAACACAAAATGGTGCCTTCTCTGAGGATGAATGGAGTTCACTCAAGGTGTGACTTACAGTAGAAATCAGTCACAGGCTTAAGAGTCAGTCTGTGATTTTCTTAACAGGTTTTAGGAACCCTACATTTGACCATCATGCAAAACAGAGTCTGAGACTTTCTTCCATGTTTGATATGTAAAGCATCTGACTTCCCTCGTGCATTTCGACATTGACCCCCACTGTGTCTGTGCATTGGCCATTGAATGATCATTTGGTGGAACCCATAGCTTCACTGGGTCACTGTGCTACTCCTTCTCAAAACACTGTGCTAAACAGAGAAGGGAGCAGAGTGTAACTGAGCTCTGTCAGCAAAATAAACCATCACATCTGTGGTGTTTCAGGGATTTCCTGGACCTAAATATCTTATCCAGTTTGTGTTGAATTATGACTCCTGAGATAATCTGAAATATTTTCTAGGAACATCTGCCCAGTCAAATAAGGGTTTGCTCTGTGCCAATTTCCTGATCACTCAAAATGTGCACGCGCACACACAGACGCATTGCTTTCCAAGCACCGTCGTAGAGCAAGCACAGCTTGTTTTGTCTGTTCAGTGAGCTGGCTTCAGGATACACAGACCCCTCTTTGTTACACGTCTTCACGTGGCTCAGCACTCCTGTTTGGGGTTTTTCCTCTGTACAGGTTTCATTTTTACTTGGTGACTAAATGGTAGTCTCATCTAACTAACAGAAAAGCTGTAGTTTATTGCAAGTCCTTTCTGCTCTCAAGTTTACTGAGACTCTTTATCGTAGACAACACTTTTGCATCTGCTGAGATTTAAAAAAAAAATTGTAGATTAAAACCTGGATGAGTATATGGATATCTCCTACAGTTTCAGCCCTAGATGAATTATTTTAGGTATGCTATGAATCCCTGAAAACACAGACTGAGATGCTGGCTCGTCCCCAGTAATACGGACAGAGTGCAATATCAGGTCTTTTTTTTTATTTTGATCTAGTGCACTGATACACTTTACTTCATGCAGCATGATTAAAAAAAATGTTTAGCACATAGGGATTCTTCACTTCACTTTGTTGTTCCAGAATACCTGTCCTCAACTGCATCACTATGCAAAACAATACATAAGAAAGAAATAAATGGGCTGTGATCTAAGTATTGCATGAAGTGGCAAAATCTACATAATTCTTTTTGTCTGAAGACACTCAATGAGTATTGGATGGTTACCTTTTCCCTTCTGCTTTAGTTGGCTGCTTAATTAATGTCTCGTTTTACAATACTGAATAATACATATTGATTAATAGCTTTCACAAAGACTGCAAGAGTAAGATTGGCATCTGGTGGACTTGACAGATGCATAAGCTACACACAATGCTTTTCTGTCAGGCCATTCAGTCCCAAGAAAAGAAGACTGCATGAGTAATGAATTTTGCACCTTCTCTTCATGTGCTCGTCTGCTTTCCTATTGATGTCATTCACTGGGCACTTACGTGAGTCATGGTTCACATACTCAATTGGGAGTGGTTGGTGATAGCCATTATCACAACCGTAAAACAAATAAAACTGAAAGCTGGGAAGCAGAGAACAAACAACTCATTTTTTCCATTTATGCCTGCACAAAATATTTGCAATTACTAAAATAATTACAGTCAGAGATTGATAATGTTTTACAGTCACAATTATTTTTACAGACAAGCATTGTCATATTGCTGGGCTTTTGAAGAGCAAAGTTCGTGCGTATCTACTAAATTAAAACTTTCACAACAGTTCATTATGATGAATATAGTAGTCTATGTGACATCTTCACTTGAGTAAAATGTTATCATTCACACATGCAACTGATAAATAGAACAGAGAAAATATTTCAAGGTTGTCATAGGGAGCCACTTTTGTGGCCGCTATGGACATTTCTAACCAAGTAGTAGATGGGGCTCAAATTAAACTTAATGTATTTGAAACATGGTTGAGCCATGAAGAACTACTTTGAACTGAAGTCTTTGGAAGCATCAGAAAAGTGCTGCAATCTACCAGGGTCAATAGGAAGCTGTTTAGTGAGTTCTTTGGGACAAGGTCAGTACGGCACAACCCCTTCTGTTTAGTCCAATTGGTATTTGAGACACATAGGAACACTGTGTTCCTATTCTGTTTATGTGAATGAAACAGACTTAGGGAGAAACACTTCAGTGAGGACACAGATCTGAGCTAGCTCAAGTGAAGCAGCATAAATCCTATGTACAATTGTGTCACTACTAGCAGAACATAGAAGTACAGTTGTCTAGTGTTTTTTAGGTAGAAGCCAATAGGTCAAGTAATTAATTTCTATTAGCATCCCAAAGGTTTTGGTGCTAGAAGCCCAGAAAGCTGAAGAATGCTCGTACACATGTAATCAAATAGGGCATAACAAAATGAATGTGTTCTGTAAGCTGTTAGATATAGTCAGAAAAGGACATTTTTGCTGACTGTGGCAGATGTGCAGCACCTCAACACTAAACTAATCATTACGGAGAACAGAAATATGAAGTTCAATAAGAAATACAAAACACTGAATTGTCATTGAAAATGACTGTGTGAACAGCAGTGCTGCTAAAGAGGACCTATATGTAACAGGAGATGGCAGGCTGAATATAAGTCTTACTGTAAATAAGGCAGATTACACCCTGTGCCATATTAAGATCATGGCAAACAGACTGACAGAAGTTTTTTGCTTCCTCAACTTGGTATTATGGATCAATCTCCATCTGTGTGCCTAGGTGGGTCCCTAAGCTTAAAAGAACTGTGGAGAAAGTGGAGATGATCTATCAGAAAACAACTAAGATTGTCATTTGTCATATGTCAGAGCAGCCAGAAAGCAGATGACATAGAAAACAGTTAACGAAGAAGAGAGATAGATCCTTTACTGACACAGCTAGTTCCCTTTTATATCCTTTCTGCACACAGGCGTCCTTATTTTATTGGTACAATCAACTATAAGCAGGTGGCAATTGGCGCTTTAGCTTCATATGTCCCTTGCTCCATCTCTGTGTCAAGCCTCTCCCAGCATGGTCACTTGTTTACATTCTTCGGATGTTTCTGACTCCTTGTTCTCACGGGTGCACCCAATCTGTCCCAGGTCGAACCCTTCTGCTTCAGTCCCCTGTAGCCCCCTCCACATAAGATGATCTGGGACCTAAAGCATATGTGAAGACCTGGACTTCGCCAATCTTGTGAAGAAATGATCCAACATGCTCTGGCAGGAGGATTGGACTAGATG
>VXBP01006303.1:41240-210998 GCA_013400115.1 Rhinopomastus cyanomelas | reverse complement strand
TGTGGTCTCACCAGGGCAGAGTAGAGGGGGAGAAGAACCTCTCTTGATCTGCTAACCACCCCTCTTCTGATCCACCCCAGGATGCTGTTGGCCTTCTTGGCTACAAGAGCACATTGCTGGCTCATAGTCATCCTGCTGTCCACCAGGACCCCCAGATCCCTCTCTCCTACACAACTCTCCAACAGGTCAGTCCCCAGCTTATACTGGTACCTGGGGTTGTTCTTGCCCAGATGCAAGACTCTACACTTACCCTTGTTATACCTCATTAAATTTTTCTCTGCCCAGCTCTTCAGCCTGTCCAGATCTTGCTGAATGGCAGCACAGTCTGCAGGGGTGTCGGCGACACCACCCAGCTTTGTGTCATCAGCAAACTTGCTGACAGTGCATGCCAATCCCTCATCCAAGTCATCAATGAATAGATTGAACAGGACTGGTCCCAGCACCGACCCCTGGGGCACTCCACTAGTGTTCTGTAAGTCTGATCTGCCTACAGCTATGTAAATGGCAATTAAAAGCTGGTGGTCTATACTTCTTTCTGAAGAAACTGGTGGTAAACAAGCATTGATGGACTCACATTGTACTGAGGGAAAATACAGTGGACTCTACACGTTCAATGTGAATCAAGCAGAAGCTGTTTATTAGTTCTTAAGCTTTTCCTTATATATAATCTCTTCTCTCCCTACACACGATCACGTAAGCTGTAACAGGCAGTGCTATCTTGCTCACAAGACAATAACGCCTTTTAGCTGGCTTTCCAATTGGTTCTTTCTCAGGTCCAGTTGGCAAGTGGACAGAGTTTCCCCTCTCCTGCACCCAGGTGCCCCATCCTTGTCTCTTCTGGTCTTCTCAGTTATCTCATCTCCATGGCACCTGGTTCTTCTCCACCAGCTAGCAGCATCCTTAACTATGATGTCTTAGGCCTGGAGTAGTGTCCGTTGTTTCATGCTATCACATTGTACTGTTGGAGGCTCAGAGTGAACATTAGAAAAAGATATATTCACCAGGAGGTTAGTGCAGTGCCACTTCCTACAGATTGGCTAGAATCTCTGATTTTGGAGGTTTTTAAGACTCTAGTACACAAAGTCATGCCTGACCTAACTTGGCACAAGCACAGCTCTGTTAGAAGCAGGTTGCAGACCCCAAGACGTCCCTTTCAGACAACATTTTAACAGTTTTAGGGTGGTTTTCCTATCCAAGCTGCCCCACGTGATCTAGCTTTAAGCATTCTGAAGGCAGATATGGAGACTATTCAGCAGCACACAGCTTAACAGGCTGTCTTGGAGCCAAAGTCAAGGACTAGTGGATATGGCTTGCACATGTATCAAAAGAAAGCACAGAAGGGAATTTAAAGCCGAGACGAAGCAATCTGACACCAACAGAGCATAAGCTGAGAAGTGTTGAGAGGTAAGAGCACTCCTACCCCTGTTTGAAGGTTACGTGTGTGAGCTAGTGCATAGCAGCACTTATGTGAAGAGTCACATTTCTAACACAGTTTGCACAGAGGTATCACTGCAGAATGAAAATAAACTATGGCACTCAAAGAAGAAACAAAGATTCTGCAGAAGAATCTTCCTCAAAGACCTGTAGTGCCTTGAGTTTTTCCCTTCTTGTGAATTTCTCATGAAGAAGATGAAATGAAAGACTGGAGTTACTGGAGAGACTCACTTCAACCACAAGCTCAACAAAGCAGATGCCTTTGTTACAAGCTGTGGTGAAGTATTTTCTGTTTGTTAGAGTTGATGAATATAATTGAAAGGGTGGCACAGGATTTGTATATTTTCTAAAGGTAAATGTGCTGTTTAAAAAGTCAGTGCAGCCATTGGTTCCAGAGCAGTTCTGTTTGAAAGCTGTTTCAGCAGGTTATGCCTACATTCTGTGTACGGACCATCACACCAACACTACAGTGTGCAGAAACTAATAATTACTTGAAGGTTAGTGCTTAAATCCTATACCTAGCGTGACTTCAGAAGTAAAGTGAGTCAGACCCTTTTGGCAATAGCACAGCCATTTACGGGTGTAAATCAACCAAGATGCTGTGCCTAGGTACTGAAAAAATCTACCTGTGATTACCAAGACAAGGCTGGCACAATGCCATCGCTGTGGGTCACTGCTTTAATCAAATGGTTGCTGCATTTGTAAGGTGTTTGATTAACTGAAACTGCTGATTTATGGATTGTATTTAAATTTTTACCTGATTTGATTATTACTCTTATTAGTGCAATTCCATTGTGGTAAAATCATAGTAACTTAGCACAGTGTATGTACAGTTAAGTAAGCACTGATCTGTTCAATGCACGAGTTGCATAGAATGAAGATTGAGACCTTAAGTAACCTTGTTGTTGTCTCTCTGCAGGTTCATTTCCTCTTGGCAGCAATTAAAAAAGAATTAATCCACTGCAGAATTAGCTCTTTCCAGAAATGCAAATCTTCTCTAGTACAGCAGCATTATTGAACAGAATAAGCAGATTTCTTGGTAAAACAATTGGGGGTGACTTCTTCTTGGGACAAATTCTTACACAATTTTGGAAGTTTTAAAATTTGAGGTTGATAACATTCTTTGCATTTGCATTTCCTGCAGATTTCTGAATCATTACATTCTCTTGAAAAACAAGTTTTAAGACACAAGGTCTAATAGCCCAATACCCTGCTCTGTTGCAGACAGTCTTCTGACACAGTATTTTTAAAAGTTGGTTAACACCCTTAAAAAACCAAAATAACCTAAAAACGTGTTTTCTGTTTTCTTGCCTGGCAATATAGAAACACACAAGTTTAAAAACAAAGTCTTTTCTGAAGAAACAGCAATACAACTTCAGCATCTCCATAGATGTACATATAACATGAAACTGATTTCAACACTGACAAATATAGATATTTTTCTCTCCTCCTTCAAGATTAGAAAGGAAATGCAGTTAGAAGCTGAATTATTTTGTATGTGGGGCAGGGGGAACTGGGAAAGAGGAGCAAGAGAAATGCTTACAGTAGCATGATATCAATTTTTGCTAATTGTTGGACAAGAATGACTTTGATTTTATAGTCCAAAGGGTGATTCCCTGATTCCCTGGCACAGAAGCATTTGATTTTGGCTCCCAATGAAGTGTGTGGAATTCTCTTGTGATATTTGTCCTGCACCCCTGTCTGTTCCTATCACTCCAGAAGCCCTTTGTTCCTCTCTATAGGTCTCTACAGAGGTCCCAAACCTTCTCCATTTATTCCTCATGTCACCAGTGCTAATGCAGCTCAGATGGGTCTCTGGCCTCTCCTCCAAAAATTTTATACAACCTCCAGGCCCATCTCCAGTGAGCCCAGCACTATCACCTTCCTCCTTCAAGCCTAGTTTAAAGCCCTCTTTATGAGGCCTACCAACTCCTGAGCTCCTTTCCCATTCTCATCCTGTAGGCAACTGAAGAGAGTCATTGAGGGCAATGAGTGAATACAGGCTTCATTTGTAGGGTATATACAGACCACATTTCAGGTTCTACCACTTGAATAATTACAGTTTATTTGTCTCAAAAATTAGAAGGAAATGATGGTTATTTTTTAGAAAAGTTAATTATGGAGGTAAGATTAAGATTTGAGCTATTAAGAGGACGTGACACATTCAACTTATGGTGGCAATAAGATGAACTGAATTAACAGCATTGTATTGTTGAGCTCAAACTGGATTGTTTGATTGTGTTTAACAGCAAACCCATCTCGTGCTGCTCTTCTTTGGGGTGACACCAGCATTCACAGAATGCTAGAGATTGGAAGGGACTTCAAAAGATCTTCCAGTCCAAACCCCTTGCCACAACAGGATCACCTAGACCAAGTCACACAGGAACATGTCCAGGTGAGTTTTAAACATCTCCAGTGAAGGGGACTCCACAACCCCCCTGGGCAGCCTGTTCCAGTGCTTTGTCACTCTCACTGTGAGGATGTTCCTTCTCATATTTATGTGGAACCTCCTATGTTCCAGGTTACACTCATTGCTTCTTGTCCTAGCATTGGATGACAGTGAGCAGAGCCTGGCTCCATCCTCATGATACTCACCCTTTCTATATTTTTCAACATTAATGAGGTCACCCCTCAGTCTTTTTTTTCTACAAGCTCAAGAGACCCAGCTCCCTCAGCCTTTCCTCATAAAGGAGGTGTTCTACTACCTTTATCATCTTCATGGTTCTGTGCTGGAGTCTCTCTAGCTGTTCTGTGTCCTTCTGGAACTGAGAGGTCCAGTTCCCATTCGCTGATGTCCTTTGTAGTCAGAAAGCAGCTGGTGTTCCTCATGGACAATATGTTAAGGCAGCAGTGCACCCCTGTGGTGAAGAAGGCTGAAGAGTGCTGCAATGATTTAAGCAAGAGTTATTTAAGGAGGTAGGGGAAAAAAAAACCCTCTTCTAACTCTACTCGTCACTGATTAAATTTTCCAAGAGTAGTGTGTCCTATTTTGTGACTCCACTTTGAGAAAGACATTGGCATACTGAAGCAATTACAGCAGAGGGTCACCAAGACAGAGAGCTGAGCACATCAGATGCAAGCAACAGTTGGGCAAATGGTTTGTGCTGTCTTTAGAGGGGAAGGGGAAGAGAAGGATGATGTTGCTTTCTTCAACTGCCTAACGGGAAGGTTTAGAAAAAATGCAAACAGATGTTTCTTAGGGGTAAAAATTATAGGATGAGAAGTCGCAGCATGGAAATTCTAATAAATTCTGCAAATGGGACTGCTGAGAGCCTTCACAGAATTTCAAACTTAAGAAATGCGTAAAACTTAGCAGGTCAAGGCCCTGAATAATGTGATCTAAGTTGGCTCTGCTTTGAGGTGGAGTTTGGACTAGATCTTTCTGTCTATGTCTTTCACATCCAAGGTTTGAGGATTCTCCAGTCCTCCTGCTTTCCTTAGCGAAGCACGAAGGAGCTCTCCCCCAAACCTAAGCGCTGCCAGTCTTCCTCAGTGGCAGAAACGACAGAGTCTCCTCCGGCTGATCACTCCTTCCAAAATGGCGGCGGCCCAGTCACAGGGCCCCAGCCGCGTGCGGGGTCCAACATGGAGACGGACCGCATGGCGTCAGCAGGGCCGCACCCCCCACATACTCCACACGTGGCCGAGAGGGTCTTCCAGACATCCTCTCCTCTCCCTCTCCTGTCTCAGCTCCAGGGGGAAGAGGAGTAGCCCAGCTCACCGATGCTGAAGGCTGTCCATGGTGGAGGGGTCATGATGGCATTTCTGCACCAGTCTTGCTTCTCTAGACCGGGTGCGGTGCGGCAGCGAGCAGCGGCGGCAACGCGCTGCCGCGGCAGCGGGACCTGCTTCGGCTCCGGCGCACAGCAGCATCCGCTGCCTTTTTTTCTCCGGTCTGGGGCACTGCTTCTCGGGTCCGGGGCCACGGTGCTAAGGCAGTGAAGCCGCAATGCGTCGGGACCGTGCACCTGAGGCAAGTTGCGGCCGGGGTCGCTTCCAGACCCCGCGGCGGCATGTGCCCGCCGGCGGTGGGGTCGGTCTGGGGCCGGGGCTGGTTCGGAAANCCGCCGGCAGTGGGGTCAGGCCGGGGCCACGGCTGGTTCGGGAGCCACAGTCCTCACCCCCTCCCACCGCCCATTCCTGGGGTGGTTGGGGGGGTACTGCCTTCAGGGCCACAGTCCCACAAAAAGGGCAAAACAAAGACCCTGCCCCAGTTTTTATAGGCTCCCCCTAGCCCGCCTTTCAGGGGCAGGTCCCAGGACAGATGCTTCCGGGGAAGGGTCCTGGGACCTGTGCAACCGAGAACAGGTCCCCCAGAACACAACGCAACTTTTCTTCCTCATGAAAGCACTTCTATAAGTTCTAGCAGTTCTCAAACTGCAGCACAATATTATCTGGATTATTCATTTTCAGTGATTTCTGAACACATAAGTAACAGTTCATATGTGTTCAACAACCAGGATGGTGTTTTATGAGCTCAAGCTATACCATTTTTATTTTGCATCATTTTAAATATTATCTCCTTGTCTGTAGCACAAAGTTTTTAACCTATGACCAATTGTCCTAAACTAAAACAGGACCTGGGTATGTTCAGCATTTCCCAGAATCAAAGCATATCTTAAGTCTTTATGCTTTTCTGGTTGTTTGTTTTGTTACATGAGCAGATGGAAAATACTGTATGTTTTAATGCACATTACCTCGAGCACCTGACCACCCATTGGAATAAACAAAAACGTGCTTTTATCATGCATACAGAATATGCTTCTTATTTAGTTCAAATGCTTTGGTCTTCCTGGCTCTCCAAGAGTCTTTGTTACCTTAGCAACGTGATTGCATTATTCCGTCCAAAGTCTGGACTTTGAAAATGGAAGTAAATACAGTGCTAACAAGCTTACAAGAAAAACACGTTGGGCAATTGCTTTTATAGTGTATAGACCGCAGTAAAAACCATCAAGGACACAGTTACAGTAGAGATGTTTCCTGACAATGCAGTACTCTCAGTTCAAGAGCAACACAGAACTGCTGGAAACAGTTCAATGCAGAGCCACGGAGATGATGAAGGGAGTAGAACCCCTCCCTTATGAGGAAAGGCCGAGGCAGCTGGGTCTCTTGAGCTTGGAAAAAAGGAGACGGAGGGGTGACCTCATTAACGTTTATAAATATGTGAAGGGTGGGTGTCAGGAGGATGGAGCCAGGCTCTGCTCTGTTTCATCTAATGATAGGACAATGGGCAATGGGTGTGAGCTGGAACAGAGGAGGTTCCACATAAATATGAGAAGGAAGTTTTTTACAGTGAGTATGACTGAGCACTGGAACAGGCTGCCCAGGTGAGTTGTCGAGTCTCCTTGTCTGGAGATGTTTAAAACACACCTGGACATGTTCCTTTGCGACTTGGTCTAGGTGACCCTGCTCTGGCAGGGGGTTTGGACTGGAAGATCTTTTGAGGTCCCTTCCAATACCTAATGAGTACTGGAGCACCAATGAAGTTCCATGTGCATGAATACACATATTCATGTATGGTATGAAAAACCACAGGTACTTTTGAAATCTGTTTTTGAGAGTTTCACTGAATAGAAATTCAAATGCTTACACAGTTGGGAATTCATATCATGGCCATAATCTAATTCAGCTGAGTAGGATACTGTTTCAGCTGTAATAGGATTAATATCCTCTGCCACTATTAAGTTTACACAGAAAGCAAGCTAAATGAAAATATAATGTAATTAACATCAACACAGTTGAGATCCAACCTCCACTGCTGAATTATCCAGATCAGCTGTACTCCATTGATTATAACCATTAATCACAGTCTGGCACATTTCTGTTATCTCAGGACTGTGACCTTTTTCTAATCTCATGAATTTTTTATTCTGGTATTTTTCTGCTGATTCAGTCACAGCATTCCTATCTTAAATTTTAGAACAATTTTATATCCCTGGAATGGATTCATAGTACAATTTCTTGGTACTTCCTATGGGAAGCTGGCAGTGGTACAGGAATAATAAATTGGTGATAAGAAATTTTTCTAAAGTTGGGCTATTTTTAGTTTTTCTTATTGCTTTTGCTGATTCCCTGCTTTCCATCTCCTGAAGCATCTAAGAAGGATTTATTGATAGTTTTGGCAGCTTTTGAAAACTAATACTCATACGCCATTTGATCAGTCTTAGGATGCTTATATGTTTAAACTACCAGTATTTTCCTCATTTCTGAAGAACCAGAATTTGCTTTTCACAGAATCACAGAACATTAGGGATTGGATGGGACCTCAAAGATTGTCTAGTCCAATCCCCCTGCCACAGCAGGATCTCTTTGACACCAATCTTCAGTGAGACCAGCAATTTCTGGGCTTTCTGTAGTCCTTTCCACTAAATGACATGGATTCCCAGTGTTATGCTCAGAATGCTCTCCATGCTGCCTAGAAGGGTGGTTTCTCTAATTGATAGTCTAAAAAAAATAGAAAAGCATTTTAGGTTTTTAAGGCCACCTGCTCCAGGCAGAGCTAATCACAGCTAGCAACTAAAGCTAAGTCATGTTGGACAAGGCCCTGTCCTAGATGGTTTAAAAACCTTCCAGGGATGATGTTTGTACCACCTGTCTGGACAGTCTTTTCATCTGCTTTTAGTAAAGATTTATTTTCTCATACCCCATTGAAACTTCCACTACTTGGCCTGTTGTCTCCTGCCATTCTGCTGCACTGAGATGTTGTCTTCTGCTGATGGCTTCCCTCCTGAAACTGAATGGATGCAGTAGATTTCTTTGGTGCTCCTACACTCTGCATATGTTATGATCACTGATGTAGGAAGGCACTTTGATAGGAATGTTCTGAGTCAGGTCCTTGTGTGTTATTCAGAAGTAGGCCAACAGATATTGATTGTATCTGAATAATATTCATAATCCATGACATCTAAGTAGATCATATAGTCTACGTTATTTCCTGAGGGTGCCTAGTTGAAGTGTCTGGTCAGTACATATTCAAAGACAATCATCTTCACTCTAATTAAAATTAGCCCATAGCTTTTATATAGAAGTTTCATTCCACAGAAAAAGCAGCAATTCCTTAAAAGCAGCCTTTCCCCCTGTTCTTGCAAATGCCTGTGTATTTACTGCTGTGTTGCAAGGTGGTAAATGTATCCAGAGAGAAGGACAGCAGACCATACTTTAAATATCCAGAAATAAATAAGCGGGATCAATATACTGTAACAGATTGATTTTGCTCATTAGAAGGTAAAAAGAAAACTTGTCCATCTACCAAAAATCTAGTCTTTCAATAGGGATATAATTGGAGCACATTGTCAAAAACAACTTTGAAATTAAATTCACAGCAGTCAATACTTCTACACGTTACTTTTTTCATCTCTGTCAGATATCTCAAAATGTCCAGGATTTTTAAAGCAATTTTAACTCTTTGAGGCTAACCTCCCAGGGAAAGCTTGGAGATGCAGACAACTGCCACCAGTTTGATGGGCTTCTAGGGACAATGAAAAGCAGCAGCACAATTTGGGGTACAAGCTTTCCTGGGTGATCTACCTCTTCAGGTAACCTCTGACGCCAGTGTTGGTGGCAGCGTTCATCTCACCTCTTCTATCAGGGACTTTCTGTTTTATCAAAGCACATTCACGTTCCCCAAAACAGATTTCCCCAGTAAAGAAAAACTGTTTCACAGCACATCTCTTCAGCAAAGTTAAAACTCTAGGCCTAGAGTTCTAATCTCTCAGTCTCCTTATATCATGATCAGTGTGCTGGGAAGTGCATTACCTGAAACTCCTTTATAAGTGCAGAAATGTTTGAGTGTAACTCCCTAAGGAAAGCTGGGAGTCCTCAATTGTTCTGCTTTCCTTTGTCCACATAAAGCCAAGAAATTGGCTTCACCTATCTGGGCGTCTCAGATTTCCCTGAGAAGTTCACTTGAAACAAATGATCAGTGTGCTGCAAAGTGTTGCCACCGAGACTGCTCTCTGAATGTGCATATGATTAAGGCTAGCTCCCCCACTGAAGCTGGGAGCCCTGAAGTCTGATGCTGTTGTTGAGCCTCTCTGCAAAGCTTACAAACTGGCACGATCCATATGAGCTGTGACCTTTCTCTGAGGAGCTAGCTTGAAATGTATGGTCAGTGTGGTGAGAAGCACTGCTGCCAAGACTGGCCTCTGAGTGTTCAGACATTTGAGCCTAGCTGTCCCAAGAAAGCTGGGATCCCAGAAATGTTGTGCTGTTCCTGCGAGGCTCACAAACTGGCAGCAGCCATCTAAAGCTCTGAGCTTTCCCTGCAGATCTAGCTTGAAATGTTCACGGAAACACTGCTGCAGAGGCTCCCCTCGGATTGTACAGACATTTGAGGCTAGGTCCACCAGGAAAGCTGACAGCCCTGAATTGTGCTGCTTTTCACTGTCTCTAAAATGTCTACAAAGCGGCAGCAAACATCCATGGCCCTGAGCTTTCCCTCTGGACCTAGCTTGAAATGTATGGTCAGTGTTTCTGGAAGTGATGTCACCTGGCTCCCCTCTGAGTGTACAAATGTTTCAGGACAGCTCCCCCAGGAAAACTGGGATGCCCGAATTGTCGTTTCGCTTTTCACTGTCCCTGCAAAACCAACAAACTGGCAGCAGCCATCTGGGGCTCTGAGTTTTCCCTACAGACCTAGTTTGAAATGTGTGGTCAGTGTCCTGGGAAATGCTACTTCCAGGACTCTCCTATGAGTATGGTAACATTTGGAGCTAGCTCCCCCTTGAAATGTAGTGCTGCTTTTCACTGTAGCGACAAGGCCTACAAACTGGCATCAGCCATCTGGGACTTTTAACTTTTTTTGTGGAGTTAGTTTCAAATATATGGTCATTGTTGTGGGAGGTGGTGCTGCCGAGGCTCCCCTGTGACTACTCAAATATTGGAGAGTTGCTCCCCATGAAAGCTGGGAGCTGTGAATTTTACTGCTACTTTTCACTGTCCGTACTAGGCCTGCAAGCTGGCAGTAGACTTCTGGGACTCTAAAGTTTCCCTGCGGACTTGTATTGAAATGTATGGTCAGTGTTTCTGGAGGTACTGCCGCTTGGCTCTGCTTTGCTTGTACAAAAGTTTGAGGCTAGGTCTCTGTCACGTTTTAGCACCAAGTTAGCCCACACATTGTACTGTTCAGCCAGCACAGAAGGTGCTCTGGAAAACGAGGCAGCAAAAAATGAACCAAACCCACAGGGCTCGAGGTGTATCTGAGCGTCTTTTCCACCTCTGGCAACAAGAAGGCCAGTCTCTCTGTCTGAGCCCCAAGCCAGGGGACCCTGTTCGCTCTCTGATCCCTCTACGGTCCCAGCCATTGGTGGTGCTGAGCTGGGTGATGGCTGGGAACCCACACACCAGCGACCCCCGCCCCCAGCACCTCTGAGCGCTGCTCAGGAGCTCTGAAGGGCACAGCCCTGCGAAAGTGCCAGCCCATTCCCGCCAGTGCCGCTGCGGCTGCGCAGAGAAGCGGCGCATGGCTCTCTGCAGCTGTGTCGGGAGCGGACCTGTCCCG
Source organism: Rhinopomastus cyanomelas (assembly GCA_013400115.1). Lineage (NCBI taxonomy): Eukaryota > Metazoa > Chordata > Aves > Bucerotiformes > Rhinopomastidae > Rhinopomastus > Rhinopomastus cyanomelas. The sequence goes on along the minus strand of VXBP01006303.1, from coordinate 200,065 downwards.
CACCGGTCCCCAGAAAGCAGAACTCAGAACCTCCAGGCGCAAGAAGCCGTGGCCTACACCCGTTGCCCCACGGGAATGAAACTGGCTCAGCAGAAGCGAAAGGCCCAGCCACGCAGTTGCTGCCGCCACCTTCACGATTTTATGTCACAGCAGCAGCCCTGCCCGAGCCCGGCCTCTGTCCCCCTCCCAGGGAGCTTGCCCGGACAAGAAGCAGCTTGTCCCTACCCTCTCCGCTCCCTGCCTCCTTCTTCCCTGCCCCTTGTGACTAAGCCCGATCCCGCCCCGAAAGCAGGAGGCTCCACTCCAAAGACGAGGCCTGAAGGCCGACTTGGTGCACAGCGCGCCCTTCACAGGCAGGAGCGCTCCAGCCGCTTCAATCGCTTCAGTTCTAAATGGCTCCATCAATACAGATTAAATCGATGAAAGCTGCAGTACTGCTATTTTGCCCACAAGGAAGCAGCACCGAACACCATCAGAAGATGGCGGCGCCCACAAAGCCCATGGCGGCGCATATGGAGCCGTCGGGCGCCTCCATCTTGTACGGCAGGACGGCACCCATTTAGGCTTAAAGGAGGAACTGGGAAGGGGTTTCAGGTTACTGGGAGGTTATTGGAGGAGGTTGGGGTTACTGGGAGAAGGTCTGTGGTTCCTAGGAGGCAGCTGTGATCATCTTAAAGTCTAAAGTGATCAATCAACCCGTTCAATCGATGGACGCTGCAGTATGGCTATATTGCCCACCGAGGAGGGCAGCGCCGAACACAGAAACATGCATTTCTACTGCGCGTGCGTGGCTCCTGGCCCGCGGTACGGGGGTGCGGTGGTTTGGCTCCACCGTCCCATTCATTCTGCTGCACCGAGTCTGCCCCGGGGCCAGCAATAATTGGGCTCTTGGCCCACGACGGTAACGACCGACTGGGCTACAGGGCTCACCTTGCTCTGCCTTTTCCAGCACAGCCCTAGCAGTTACACTCAACTGCCTCTCTACCCAAAACCATCCCTGTGGCTCCAGAACCCCTACCACCCTTTACCTCGAGCTGAATTAGCTCTCCTAAACCTGCACATGCATAAAGCCTCCTCTGCAAGCTGGCTACTTATGGAAGAGATGCTGCATAATCTGTTACTGGCTGTCCTGCCCTCCCTCCAGCCTGCAAAGGCATCAGGCAGGAAGAAGCAGGGAAAGTCAAGTGGCAGGACGGCAGCAGAGGTCCTCAACAGGTGACCATAGAGCTCTGGAGCTTCCATCTTCTCTCTGTACAGGAGCACAGCTCTGCACTCACATTACTGACAACAACACACCGTCAGTATGGCTGCATGGGCTGTTCTGCCAGTGTCCCATGGGAGGAGGTCCATTCCTCCGGCTGCATAAATCACCTCCTTAAAACAATCCCTCCCAACACTCCATTCCTCTATTTCAGACCCTTCTAAATGGCTCATGGCCTCTGAGACATTTCCAGCTCACAACAGCTCAAAGACAGTGCTGGGAGAAATCCAGCTGTCACCTTGCTTTGACACAGGGGCATGTACGGGTAGAAACCCGTACAGGGGTACAGTACACGGGGTTGACCTGCGCTGGGGGTCTGCCCAGAATAATCCACAGCAAACAACTCACCTGGAATAACCCGCAAAAGACAAGCCACGCCGAATAACCAACCCACTCCACAGAAATGCTATAAAGCAAGTTTATTTGCATTTGAAATCCTCCTATGGACACTGACACTTCTGTATCTATGTACACAGAGACTTGTACCCATTTAGAGACTACACACACAGATCACATAATATATCTAAATCTAAACGGATATGGTCATTTGCACTTTAACACTGTAACTATTTACTTAGTGCACAGACTGATTATGTATTGAGACTTACTACAGAATACTGCGTTACTGACGTTGCCTTACCTATCGGCACCTACAGCTACCGACCTGCTAACACTCATTCCATAGAACATAATTTCAGACAAGCTGTCTGTTTACTTAGCTGGTATTACACCAACGCCTTCTGTTAGGCTTCTCTCGAATATCTACTGACAATGATATCTGCTCAGACTTAAGTTATCTGGTGACATATAACCTCCGTTTAGTTGATCTATCCACTGACACTTGCTATGAACCACACAGTTACACAAGTTGCATCACTGCCCCTCCAGCGACACCGGCATGCTCCAAGAGACATGATGATCACACTTATCTGTTTCACTCCCCAAAAAAGGCACACAATGATTGAAACTGCCCCATCCAGTAGCTCCTTACTTCAATGATACCATGTCCATATGTATGCACCCCCAGAAAAGGGGAGCTCTGATAGAAATCTAAACCAACACAGCTCCCCACTCCCCACCAGCCACTGTCACACGGGCTGGTGATCACCCTGTGGCTTGGGGAGCGTGACAGACAATGTAGCCACATCTCTTGCTCATGCTCTGCTCTTCTGTAATATCCTCCCTCTGTTTAATATGCTGGAACGGGCTCCCCAGGATACTAAACATCCCCTGCCTCTGTCAATCTGCCATTCTCCCCTCCCAGAGAGAGGAGACAGAGCCAGGAGCTTTCAGACACACAGCTGGGCCCTTACGTCCAGTACCTTAACAGGTGGCAGGAAAATCTGGCCTGGAAACACCAACTGACCATCAGGAGACCCTTTCAGCAACATACGTGAAAAACAAACATCCCAAATTCTATTTCAGCACATTAAAACATGGGGAGAGAGAGAGGGAGAAGAATGTGGAAGAATTCATGCAGAATCAAGGGAAGGTGAGTGCTGGAGCAAGTGGGGGATTCTGGGTAAACAGGGTCCTTCAACACCACATCCTTCAAAAGCTGGAGTGATCTAAGTGCTTAAAAACCACGACGAAGACAAAAGGGCGGGATTTTGAACATCGTCTTACTGCACCTGTAAATGTGCTCACTGCTGTCAGAAAACATGATGATGTTACGGCATTGCCACAGGGAGAGCACCCCGAGAGGCCGCCAGACGAGGCAGTGCCTCATCCAGAATCTGCTTTTGCCCTTGTGCCCCTGCTGTTGCTCCTGCACATCTTGCTTGGCCAATTAAGCTGAAAGTGAAGGGTAAACTTTTGAAGAGCAAAATAAGAACTAAAAACCAAAGATCAGCAATCAGTACTGAAAAGGCCTGCCTATATTTATATGCATCCAACAGAAACACTCATCCTGTAAATCCATTTGGCTTTCTGTTTTCAATATTCCCAACTCACACAGCTGTGACTCGATCCCTTAAATGATCCATCTCCAACACACAACGAGCTTTTACATAGTTTTCGGTTGGGGTTTTTTTTAACAAACACCGCTGCGCCTCACATACTTTGTAAGCATGTCTGGCTGGCCAAATTGCCCCAGAGAGCTGCTTCTGAGCAGACAGGGAAACACAGCACTGAAATCAAGACTGAAATAAAGAACATCAGAGAACTCTGACAAAATACCAGGGCGAAAACAAAACCCTTCCTGTAACATTCAGTTGCTGCTGCTTGAACAGCTAACTGCTCAAACACTTCTCAGCAACTGTGTGCTACAGCTGTGTGGCAGTGACTGCTCAAACAGTGCTCAGCTGGTTTGTAAGTTACACGATTTACAAGAAGGAAAGGAGATGGGAAGGTAGGGACACAGAGCCACAGGCACAGGCATCAAGAAGAAAAGAACACCAGGGAATGGGCCAGAGAAATTGTGGGGGGAAATGTGATAGAAGCTGACTGGGATTAAAGAGATGGGAAATGACTGCAACAGACTGCAGGACACAAAGAGAGGGTCAGAAAAGATGGAAGAGGAGCCGGACAAAGGCATAGAGAAAGTAAAGACCTGAGCTGAGAGTAGTGTTACAGAAACGCTTACACTTCTACCTTCACTTGCCTAACATCTGCCCAGATGTTAGGGCAACCCAAACGACTGCCGCCAGCCCTACCCGATACCCTAAGACACTCAGGATGCGGGGAGACACCGTAAAACCCTCCTCGAGCCTGCTGGGCGCTGGGAAAATGGGCAGAGGAAGAACCGCTTCTGCTCTGGACAGCCCCTAACGAGCAGTGCAGCGCAACGGCATCTCACCAGGGCTGGCGGGGCCCTCGCAGCACTCCCGCAGCTCTGCGCCGGGCACCAGGGCCACAGCGAAGCTCCAGCGGCAGCAGCGAGCCGCCTCCTCCCCAACGGCCGGCCCGAAGGACAAGGCCGACGGCAGCGGACCCACGGCGGTTCTCGCTCTGCCCTCGCAGCGCCATGGGCCCCCTCCGCCCGGCCGAGACTCCGCTCGGAGCTCGCTCGTTCTCCGACAGGCGGCCGAGGAACGGGAGAGCCGCTTTCAAGCACCCACGAGCCAAGCAGGGCAGAGCACGGAGAGGAGCCGGACCGGCACCCTGATGTGTAGAAACGAGCTCCAACTCGCAGAGAGAAAGAGCAGGTATGCTTTATTGCAGAGCTGAGCACAGGGGGGAAAATCCTCCAAATCGTGTGCACCGAAACGCAGATTTCATCAGGTTATAGACAGTCTTTTCGTACATATATAAATAAACAGGAGGGGATACTACAATTAATTGGCCGGCAGGGCTCAGATCAGGGCTTCCGACACACGGATTGCCCCGCGGCAAGCCCTGGCCAGGCTGGCTCCGCCCCGGTGACAGTCACACACCGCTCGGCCCTGCTCAACAGCCTGGCTGTCATGGGCGTCGCCTGCCCAATGTAACAGCTTGGGACCTGCCTGCAAAGGCCGCGTCATCAGATCCAGGTCATCAGATCCCCACAGAACTAGGCCCATGCCACCCATTTCCCCCCATCAATTTCTCATCCCTCAGCCTGCTTGCTGGTACAAGCTGCCCATAACACGAGACCCTGATACCCTCACGCCCGATGCTTGAACCCCTCCCAGATGCCCTCCAAATACTTGCCAGGTCCCCTCGAAGCCTCTCCCATCCTTCAGCACCCCCACCATGGCCCCACCTTTCAAGAATTCTTAGAAAGCAGGTGCTTCACTCCGTTTCACAAGCAGCGAGTGCTTTTCCAGGGCTTTTAGGATAGAATGCGTCATGTCAGGCCAGTTCCAACAAATAGGGGTTCACATACTGAATTGCTTCTCAGTATTTGACCGAGGTAGTGCTTAGTTTTTTAAAGCATCTACACAGGAAAAGATTGCTTCTTTTACACATCTAACATTTAACTAAGATGTTTTTGAAGTAACAATTCTTGTTCTGCATGAGCAAGGTTCATTGAAAGGGGGCATTAATACAGTTAGAAGAGGGAGAAGCTCTGAGTGCACTGCAACCGCAAGTGGCCCATAATCAGTGAGACACCAGTGACCACAAGCTTTCTCCTGGAGCTCATGGCTGACTATGAGCAAGTAAAACAGAGAACACACAAGAGAATACTGCTATGTGTGTCACTCTGAGCATATCCAGAGCTGACAATCGCCACTTTAATCCATTTCAGAGCTGTGCACCAGTCTCAGTCTTTCAAAGGTACCTTCACTATGACATCTAGTGTCAACAGATTATCATCCTGTCCCTAACACCAGCATCTTCCACTGTTCCACTGTGACTCCATGTAAGTAATATGCCATGGGTGCTGTATATTTGACTCCATCTGGATCTGTGGGTAACTGGGTTGTAACAATCTTCTGCTAATTCTCTTAAGTACTGGACATGTCTCTCCTTGGTGATCCACTTGTGCTGTCGACATATAACATCTTCCTTGAAAGGGTACCTTTCCTTTACACCTGAAAGAAGTTGGCTTCAGAGGATAAGGCCTAACATCTGTTTTCCAATCACCTTACCAATGCCCCTTCCCTAGACATGGATCACAAGTGACAGCTTCTGTACCTTCTAATTTCAAGCTACTGGCCCTGTTATCTCAGCATTGGAGCAGCCAGGTAGCAGTGTGCTCACCTGGGCAATTGCTGAAACACGTCTGCGTATCTCACAAATGCTCAGGTGATCACAGAATCTTTGGCTCTTCCTTCTGTTCTCATGATGGCTCAGGTTCTCACTGAGTTTTTATGTTTCTTCTGAATAGGAGAGGAAAAGCAATTTGTTCCCTCTGCAAACACACTCACAATGCCAAGACTAAAGATCATGAAAAAAAATTATGATGGTACTGGTTGGTTATCTGATTTACCTGCATCACTCATTGTGGCCGCAGCGCCTGTTGCTAGAATCTGAGTAGCTGCAGTGCCTATCACTGAGGTTTGAATAGCTGCAGAACTGGTCATCAGGATCTGAGTAGCCTGGGGACTGATCCTTAGGTGGCATTCTGAAATAGCTGTTAAACCAAAACCAAGGTCTAAACCATTCTCAGGGTTGCTAGCAATAGCACTGTGCTGGTTTCAACATCTCAAAGGTATTAAAAAATTTCAAAAGTGATTGCAGTTGGCGTGATGGAGAAGGGAAAGATGTGGGAAGATGTCTGCTCCAGAGGTTCCCTCCCTGATGAGGTTATGCGTGTAATCATTAGTAGTTCCCAGAAGGTGGCAGCCAAAGGACGGAGATGTCTCTTCCACAGGTTGGCCTTCCGAAGGATAACGGTAAAAGGATAATTACAAAGTTTTCAGTTATGACTCTTGAAGTACAGGGGTGACAGCAATGCTGAGTGCAAACACCAAGTTAGTTTAACGACCGGAAGTTCTATCGTATAACTCAGTGTTGCAAAGAACAGCTGGCTGGTAATCCAGCCCAGCTCCCACTGAGCAGCGTAACAGGGAGCATATACTGCAAGTAAGACAACGCATAATGCAACTTTTAAAGACAATCACACCAACGTTGAGGACAAATAAATCAACATTGTGACCAGTGACTGTTAAGCAAACACAATACCTTAGTTTTAACGCACTCTGACTGGATCTGTCGTCATCTCAATGTGGTCATTTTGCACTCCACAGTGCGTGCCAAAAAGGACTGTCATGGTTTAGCCCCAGCCAGCAACTAAACAATGTGCAGCTTCTTGCTCACATCTTATCCCTCCCAGTGAGATGGGGAGAATTTAAAAACAGTAAAACTTATGGATTGACATAAGGACATTTTAATATTTAAAAGAAAAGTATAATAATAACAATAACATAATAATGGTATTGAAATTAATATAACAAAGTGAGGGGGGAAAATAGCACCCAGAAAATGCAAGTGCCAAATGCAAGTGCTCATGACCTGCTGACCAATGCCCGACTCCCAGCTAACTCACCCCAGTTTATACACTGAACATGACATTTCTTCAGATGTGCTTGGAACTGGAATCAATTCCCTATAGGGAATATTGCTTTGGCTAGTGTGGATCAGCTGCCCTGTTCATTCTTTCTCCTACACTCTTGTGCACCAACCTGCTGTCAGAGCATGTGCATCACAAGACCTTTAATAGGACAAGCACTACTTAGCACAGCTAAACCATCATTGTGTTATCAACATTTCCACAACAAATCCAAAACACAGCACTGCACTAGCTATTGGGAAGAAAATTAACTCTGTTTCAGCCAAAAGCAGGGTAGCACCCAATGGCCCCCTCCCTCTGCCCCGAGCCTAACTTTTTGTACAAGAAACTATCAACTACACCTTGTGCACAGACATGGCCAAGATCAAATGTTGTTGATGGCCCTCACTTTCTCTTTGTAGCCCCTTCACAGCCATACCAACTCTTGGGCTCTGCACTTTCTTTACCACCTAACACTCATTCCTGACAGAACCCCCCATACCCTGAAACAAACAAGACACCATAGCAGATGTTTTATTACATATTTTACATTTTTATAGGTATATTTTATGAAAGGATGTTCTGCAGTCATTGTCTCTGCGTTTGTGATGCAAGTTCAAAGCATTAATGCTCCTTTGAGATCCATTACTGCATTACATTGCAAAGTAGATGTTACCTACAGGTGCCAGGGTTCTAAACATCTGAAATGCCATTTTTTCTGTCCAACCAGGTTGGCTGCTCATATCTTGCCAAGGTATTTATGCAAGCTGTGAACTGCCTTCTTGTTAGAGGTTAAAAACTCTTTGCAAAGAAACAGGTGACCCATGGTTATTATTCTGCAGCAGGACATTTTGGTGCATGATGATAAATTTTTAGCTGTTAACATATTTAATGCTTCCCATTGAATAACAAATAAGACCTTTTTAAACATAAAGTGAGCTAGTGGTTGGTAGTGTTCCAAAACAGCAGGCTCTTTCTACGGTAACACTAGTTTATCTTGGTACAACAACTGACTCCAGCGCACAGTTCCTTCTCAGCAGTACCATCACTAAGATCTTGTTCTTTCTTAACTGCATGCTGCAGTGGTCAGAGCTCTAAGCAACCTCCAAAATACGGAAGACTTGTAATTTCTACTAATTTGCATTATTTAACTTGCAAATTCCTATGCTGAAATTGCTCTCTAGGAAGCATGTATACAAGTTTTATAGAAATAAGGTCATCAGGATCAGACACAAGGGAAAAGTTTCATAACTTTGAGTGCCTGCACCTCTTTAGAAGAATTACTTCTTTAATTGCTAAGACATGAAGAGTGTGGAAATGGGGCCCATACGTATATTTTCCCAGAGAGACCAATAGTAGCACTATGTTTGAATTATATCAGATGGGCATGTTGCTCTCTGTATGACAACTTGTCTCTTACTATCATGGAATTACAATTTCTGTTTCAGAAAAATCAGCTTTGTTCCTCCTGTCATCAGGATGCTGGTACTTGTGGATGAAAGGTAAAGAGGAAGATACACCCGTGTATTGACTGCTTGGTGACATGACCTGAGCCATGGGCACAACACACTAATAAGACTTGTCTTCATCTCAACATTCTGGTCAGTTTTCCCTACAGGAATTTCATATTACCAAGGCATAGATTGATGTGTTTGAATATGCATTTTGTGAAGAACATGTTTACAAATGGTTTTTAAATTTGAAAATGAAAAATATTTTTTTTTTCATTAGTGTATTTCAGAATTTGAAGACTCAAGTACTCGGAAAGGCAACTGCTGTCAGTGTTGCTTTTGTGTTGACAGAATCCTTTTAAAGGGTTTTGTGGTGTGAAAAGTTCCATTTAGTGGGTTGTTATAATGCACTGGGAGAGAACAAGAAAATGTTTTTCTCACCATGGCCAGTCGTGGAGCATCCTTAGAACATTGTGTACCCAAGCCGGGAGGCAATTTTCCATGTGGCTCACGGGCAGAGCCAGTGGGATTAGCACTTGTGCCTGCTGCAGGTCACCTTGGAGACCCATTTACTTCTTCCAAGTGCTTCTCAGGATGACTCAGGCCCCTTAATGTACCTGAAAGAGATACTGGGGTGAGGGCTCACACCCACCTGAATGTGGTAGACTGACGTCCCCATGGTTTGCAGGAGTCAAAGTGCTTTTATTCTAGATTTGAAGGAGGGAAGTAGTCTTCCCTGTATCTGCTGTAATGCATCAACTGCACAGTGGCACGCTGGCTTTGCACTGCCTCTGCAAAATACCTGCTATCAAGTAGCATCTGGCCACATACTCCCACTGTCTGCTTATGTTTCCCAGGCTGCAGAGCTGTTTATTGGGACTCTAAGGATTGCTGCGTGCAAAAGCCAGAGCTGCTATGTCCTTGAGACTGCTTTTTTCTGGGTAAATAAATACCGATCTGGGTGTATGTCTACTATTGCATAAATACTCCCTTCCTATTGTCACTCAGATTCCCTGTGGGAGGGCTACCACTTTCTGTCCAGTAGGGTCAGTGTTGTCTGAAGACACCTTGTAAGCACAGGAAAAAATCAATTTCTTGACGAAGTTAGCCAGAGCCCCAGTATCTGCTGGTAAAAATGTATCCCGTGCGTGCAGAGCTGATGTGGCTACAACAGGTCTTAGAGGTATGAGAGCTCAAATGAGAAGCAGGTGTTCCCAATTCAGCTCTTCTAATATCACTGTATGTCTTATTTGTAGCAGATCTAACAGCCACCAAAAGGAGAAAATAACTCATATAGGAGGCTGAGACTGGAAGACCTAGTCAGCCACCCATCCACAATCCAGGAGGTTCCTCCAGTGCATTGATGATAATTTCCTGATGCAAGTGGTGGAGGAGCCCACTAGGAGAGGAGCACTGCTGGATCTTGTACTCACTAACAAGGAGGGTCTGGTTGACACAGTGTATCACAGAATCATAGAATCATAGAATCATTAGGGATTGGAAGGGACCCCGAAAGATCATCTAGTCCAATCCCTCTGCCACAGTAGGATCACTTCACTGGAGAAGTTATGGAATCAGAATCACTCAGGGTTGGAAGGGACCACCTGATCATCCAGTCCCTGAGGGACTCCGCTTGTCACTGGCCTCCACTTGGACATGGATCCATCGACAACAACTCTCTGGGTGCGGCCATCAAGCCAGTTCCTTACCCATCTTGTGGTCCACCCATCAAAGCCATGTTCCACCAGCTCAGTGTACAAAGCTCAGTGTACAAAGCAACACTGAGCAACAAGGATGTGATATAAAGAGAGAGAAAATCTGGGGCTGGCTTATTAAAAAGAGAGTGTATTTGAAATACATGAACTTGACTGTTTTCTTCACAAATGTGCACAAATGGTGTTTAGGAGTTTCCATCAGAGGTACAAGCTTCTGTTGGTCCTCCTGGCAGAATAGTGCAAAGCTCTAGAAAGTTTTAATAGCACTCCTGCCTTAATATTTCACATAGAAGACAACCTGAAGGTGAAACAGTTCTTTCAGGTGGTACTATGATGGCATCATTAACAGCTCAGTCCTGAGGAAAGCAAGTGTTCAACACTACTATTCAATGTATTTATGGATTTAAAATCAGCTGCATGATTTAAAAACAGGATTTTTATTTATGGATTTGAAAGCAGGACTCCAGTCAATGTAAGTGAATTAATGACATGTAACAGTGCTCTGGGAATTGCAAGTATGGAGTGCTAAGTAAAAATAAAAAGTCAGTAGCTGTGAGTTAAAACGACTTTAAGTGCTTTGCCCACAGATCTCCATGGAATTAAGGAGCTGTACTCAACTTCACTCTACTTTGCTCCTTCCATAAAAACACCTGAAAAGAGAAACCCACAACCCCATCACCTTTTCTCTATTTCTTCTTTTAAAAGTTGAATTTAATATATCGATGATCTTTCAGTTTTATATCACCTAACCGGAGCAGAGAAGCAGTATTGTTCACTAATCAGTGGTGAAAGATGGGGAAAGATTTCTTTTGAAGGACAGTTTTTGCTCAGTCACAAATTCTCTGATTACCTTATCCTCTGAGGATGAGTAATGTGGTTTTAATTATTTTTAGTTTAGTTCAAGGTTATTCATCACATTCAAAGTAACAACGACAACAGGAATTCACTAGTGTTTCATGCCATTCACTGCTCATTTTCTTCCTTTGAAGCAGATTTCTTTGCCATTGAAGTGATACTGACTTCAGCAAGCTGGAAACCATCACCTAACAAACTACTGTGCTTGGAGCATAGGACAGGAATTTCTTCAACTAAAATTACTCTTGTAGTTCAAAGAAACAAGCATGTAAAATTAAGAGTGTAGCAGAAGCAATCTCTGGCTCGGAACAGAGCTGATCTGAGCAGATGAGGTTATGAGGTATATTCCAAATGGAGTTATTTACTTCCCATGGAAGACAGTTTAGAATAAATAATGTTCTTGACATTATTTGATTTCTTTTAAGTTGACTAAAATTTTACTTTTCCCTAGAGAGGTAAGTGAAACCTGTAACAGTATCTCTCTGCAGACTACTTATTAAACTAAATAATTAAAAATCAAAACAAAACCCAAATGCCAGACAACTTTTAACTGTTATCATCAGACAATAAGATAACATTTTTCCTATAACTCCTTGCTCATACATTTGGCCTATTGGATCTCACCCTTATATTTTAAATCTCAAAAGATAACTAAAGTTATTTAAAACACATGGTCAAAAAAAAAAAAAGCCAAAATAGACTTTTTAGAACAATTTCAAGTATTGCTGAGACACAGAGAAACCTTGATATGCTGTCATATATGTTGGAGAATCACACAGATTATATGCAGTTAACTACATTTTTTTGTTTTCTGAATCCCTGTATGCCCCAGATAGCAAGAAATCCCCAAGAAAGGGAATGTCATTGCAGTGGAAAACAGCACACTAAAGTTTCAAAATTTTAACTCTATCTGCAGAGTGTCATAGCTGTTGTTACTGTTGACAAATGCAGGTACCTCCAGAGATTCAGCATAGAGAGTGTCAAAAAAGAAGGTTCAGTCTTGCAATGTCCTAGCAACCTTTGGTTGTGTTGAGTTCTGTAAACTCCTGTGAAATTCACAAAAGACCAAAGGCAGCAGTATTCACATAATGAGCTCAACAGACATATACTGGACTTATGAAATCACACAGGAGTTTCTGCAGACAATCTGCATTCCTAATGATAAATTTCAGTAAATCTAGTGTACTTCTGCCTGGAATCAGTGACAGTCTTTCCCGTAGCATTACAAGTGCCAGAAACAGATTTCCAACATCACAAGAGGCCATCGTAAACATCCAGGATGACCTTTGCATAAAGCAAGACAAAGAATGGCTCAGTGTCTTGGGATCCTTTAGAATGACAGCATGCCTGACTTTAAAGATTTTCAAGTAATGGAGACTGTAATCCAATCCTGTTTATGTGATGAATTGCCTCAGTTGTTACAGAAATACATTTTATTAGCGGAAGTTCTTTGTGCTCTCTTTAAATATAAAAACTAAGAATCACCCATTTCCCTTTAGGCCAAGTAGACCCAAGTTACTTCACTGAAATTAAATTAATAAAAAAGTGTGTAAAAACAGTGGTGTGTCTTTGTAAGTGCACACTTTGACCCTTATGCTTCCTCCAGCCTGTTTCAGAGTCCAGGAAGCTCAGAAACTGGCAGTTAAAGGCAATGGGGTCCTAAAACAGCCCATGGCCTCACAAAGCTAGAGAAATGACTGTCAGTGCAGGCTGCTGAAATGCGACAGGAAAATGTGACACTCAGCCTCACCGGGGACAGCTGCCATGCAAAGTTCCTGGTGCTTTCTGGTGTTGAAAACAGTCAAAAAGTATGTGCTGGCTTCTGGCTTCAGTGTCTGGCTTGTGGCTCTAGTATCTGCTGTCCAGTCAACTCCCAGAATAGAGGCCATCAAACCCAGCTCCCTGGATTCATCCCACACTCTCTTCATGAAGCTATGCATCTGGCTGGGTAGGGTTCCTCAAGTGCTGCAAAAGGATGTAGGAACTCACCTTGATGCTCACTATACACAAAACGGGGAACAGAGCTCAGGACAATTTCGGCTTTGGACAGACACCATGGACTGCAGCCTCACAAGCCAGACACTGCACCACAGGGTGCAGACGCCACTGAGGACCAGCTTCTTTACCCAGCTAAATGCCTCCCTTAATGAGGCAGACTTTGTTCTTCTGTCATCACAATATGCAGTTCTGATTGATACTTATTGGGCTCTGCATGATCCATCTCTGTTGTCTTTAGCATGGTTAATTGGAATTATTGAGCAGCACCTGGCTCTGGCTGGTGGGATTCACCCCTGTTGGGACAGTCCTCACCTCCCTTTCCTGGCCTGCTTCTGCACAATCTTACTCCTATCAGACTGAATTAATCTGCGCTGTCAGGAGCCAGGGACCATTCTACAGTTTTTCAGCACAAGCAACAGCAAAATAGTGTTTGGTAATTGGCTGCACACTGTTTTGTAATAAGAAAATATGGATTATTCTATTTATTCCTTCTTGCTCCCGCAATGATAAGAAATGTTCTAATTCATTATTAATTTGTTCCAACTATTTCTGGTAAATCTAGACTATGAATAACTTTAGCTATGCCATTAGCAAGTCCTCAGAACTACAGATGGATTTTCATTTCTGGATGAAGCCGTATGACAATCCTGCTGTTTCTAAAGGTGTACCATGATCTCTGTCACATTTGCGCACAAGACCAGTACTTTCCGCTCACACTGAGTTAAGGCTATATCTAAAGCAGTCTGGAACACAATACTTGTGGCCATTATTTGTGCAGTATAAAGTATTGTACCTTGGTAGCATTTGCTGAAACTTTGTCTATTCAATCTGCTCAAGGATTTACCCTCCCCTGAACACTCAACCAAAGCGATATCAGAATAGAGCTAAACTTGTTGCCAGTGCTAAAGGGTTTTATTCTGCCCTGTGGACTAGCAAGAATAAGGTTCTTTGTGGCATTCTGTAGGTTGCTGGTTTTAGTACAGAGTAGGCCTTAGGAACATTAAATCTTCAAAAGGTGATTTTGTTGCTGTTTTTTTCCTTTCACGATTAATGTATCTCCTTTTCATATATAAATGATTCATCAAAGAACCATTGCCAGAAAGCCACAAGATTATTTTCTTCTCTTGTAGAATATGAATCTACTTGGGTCAAAGATGGGAGATTATAAATGTGTCTATTGGTCCTCCAAGGAAATTATTGATCAAAGGCAGAGCATGGTGATTCTTGCTTGTGGAGTTGGGTCTACTGTTTCACCTGTCATTCATCTAGAAGGTGCTTTTCTTGCATTTGTATTTGGATGGGAAAGACTTTTGCCTCTTACGTCACAGTTATCTGGCTTCATTTTCCAAAAATGAGATAGAAAATGCCCACAACAAAAAAACCAAACACTAAACTACCGTGTGGGCAATGCCACAATACACTGGCAGCCCGCTGGCCTTGTCTCTCATCATGAGCTCTAAGCAGGAACGAGAGCAGGATGACTGCACTCCTGCTGCTGCCACACTGCTGCCCTGGGAAACATTGTCTTGCCTCCTCGCTTCAGAATAGAAAACAAATCTGAGCCCCTTCCTTCAAAAGTGAATGTATCTCAGAATGTTTTTTAATTGTTTGCTTGGAAATATAATCAAAGTGATAAAAGACAGCAAAGAATTATCTAGAAAATCTTCACAAAGACTTTGCTGATGCTTGGTGGTGACCTGTGAAGAAGACAGCAGGGGTCCTGGCCAAAAGGCAAGGATTCCTCTTCCTCTCCTGAGAGCTGCAGTCACAGTATCACAGTATCACAGTAATGATAAGGTTGGAAAAGACCTTCCCAGTACCGTTCCCGGTTGTTGTCCTCTATTTTTTTCTGTAGTTTGTGCATCCTGCCCAGAATCACAGAACATTAGGCATTGGAAAGGACCTCGAAAGATCATCTAGTCCAGGGGTCCTCAAACTTTTTAAACATGGGGCCGGTTCCCTGTCCCTCGGACCGTGTCGGGGGCTGGTTCCCTGTCCCTCGGAGCCTGGCCCCGCAGTAGGCAGGAAGCGGCGAACTGTGGCCGCTCGGCGGCGGTGGGGGGGGAGTACCGGCGGACCTGCGGGCCGGGGTTTGAGGACCCCTGATCTAGTCCAATCCCCCTGCCAGAACAGGATCACCAAGTCACACAGGAACATAGCCAGGCCCTGAGTGAACAATATGTCTAGATTACAGCTTTGCTCCTTCAATCTGTGACAGACATGAGAGATGTGAATGCTTTCCATACTGTGTCTGAGTATTTTGCTGCATTTACTTCGAGAAAGCACAAGAGGGGATAGTTTAATATAGGAAAAACAGATCTGTGAAGGCAATACTTCATCTCTGTCTGCCCCTTAGTTGATTGTGCTCTAACTTCAGAGAGAGGTGCCATGGGTGCCATGTCTCAACTGGAAGTGCTGAGATGTCCGACAATTCCTGACCTCCCCTGCTTGAGCTTTAAAATCTTATGTCCTTCTGGCAGGCAATCCCTCACTAGCTGTTATCAGATGACCACAAATACACCTGAATCACTTCACGGATGAATTGTTACATGCTAATTGTACATGATTAAACATGTTCCTTTGCACTAAATCCATGGCAGTAGCTTTCTGACCAGTCAGTCCTAGTGAACAGGCTTAGCAAGGCTTAGAGAATGTAAGCTCCCAGAGAAGGGTCAGCAGAATTACAGTGCCATGGTTAAGAAAATGTATTTTCAAAATAGCATCATTCTGTAAATTTAAAGGTCTAATTTAGGCTGGTAAAAGAAAGATTAAGGAAATTTCGCAAGCTTTGAAATGACAGTTATCTAAAATTTACTTCAATGTAGAGGCCAGGTTTAAACTTTTCCTTAGTCTAAGCTGCACACTTGTCGTGCACATGTTCACATTACACACACACGTGAAGTGGGCTGAGATGCTACGAAACTTTTGCGGGCATGAACCATGCCTGAGTTACTCACCTGCCCCGAGTGAGGGCTCGCAAGCAGCGTCGTTCTGCAAATCGTCCTGACATTGCTCCTGCGCATGGCCTACCGGGCCCCCAGCACGGCACCGGGCCGCTGCGTGGCCTTGGGGCTTCAGGCCGATTGTGCCGAGATCTGTGTCCGTGTGCTGCTGATGCCCAGAATTGCAGGCAGCCCGGTGACGGGCCTGAGGGCGGCAGAAGGAAGAGTTGCAGAGGCGCCGCGAACACAAAGCAGCTTTGCCAGAGCAAAAGCGGCCGCAGCTTTAAATGCGCCGCCGTGATTCCGCGCTCCGCGGGAAGAAGGACGCTTCCTTCCCCGTTCTGATGGCCGAGGGTTCAGACCCGCACACGGGGCTGTCCAGCACGGACGGCAGCCACCCCTCCCCTTAGCCTTCGCCGAAGACGGGGCGGCCCTGACCGAGCGCGCGCCGCTGTCCGCGCGGTGGCGCCCTCCGCTCGCAGACCGCGAGCGCCGGAGCCCGCCGCGCCCGCAACAGTCGGCGGCGGGGAAGCCCCTCGGCGGGGACCCTCTTCCTCGGAGCCGTCACCTGTGATGTACCGTGGACCCCTCCCGGTCACACAGGCCATGGCGCCGATTGAAAACTGGGAGAGCGAGCTGCTGCGCTCCGAGTCCTGGACCCCGGCCCCGGCATCGCGTCGGTGGCCATTTCTCAGGGAATAACTCATTGTCGTTGAATTTCCTTTATCTCCGGAAATAATTGAGATCTTAAACTACCATAATAGCAATGTAATTGTATGGCGTGTTTTTCGTTGTTGTTGCTTTTCAGAAATCGATTTGGGCTCAAATAATTCATCTGAGCGTGTTACACCCAACCCATTCAGATAGGAAACATGAGAACTGTGTTATTGCTGCTTCCTGAACTCTCTGCTTATGATCCCAGTAATTAAAATGTGCAGTAATGGCTCCTGCAGTCCGTATTTCTTCGGGTAATTCTCGGAAATTAAGGGCTGGTGTCCGGCCACCGAGGGAGGGAACGCAGAGACTAGCGCAGCCCCAGCGGTTGGAGACCGCCGGTGGTCCGCTCCTGGCGCTCGCCGCCTGCCCTATCACCTGGGAGAAAATAAATCCGGCGGCGGCGAAGTCCCCTGAGAAGGGATTTCCCTCCCAGCTCCTGGGGCAAACTTCTTTTTTTTACTTTATTTTTTTTTTTTCTCGCGGCGATCCTCTCACCCCACCCCGCCCTGCCAAATGCTGCGAGGGCCACATCTGCATCTGCACATGTAGGGCAGGGGAGAGGGTCGGGCCAAGTGAGCATGGAGCAACAGTCGGCCCCGCTGGCCCTGGGTGGCGGCGGCCGTGTGTTGGACCCTCCCCATCCTTCGCGGCTGCGGCACATGCGGAGCGGTTACGGCGCTGCTGGTTTCCCGGAGGAGGGGTGAGGGGAGAGACTTGCGTCATGAAAACAATACCAACAGTCCTTAAAAAAAAACAAACCCAAAAAACCCCAAAGCGCTCCGATCCCCAAATCTCGGTGCAAGGGGGGATTCCACACCGGGTCTGCTCCGCGGTGGCCAGCGGCCGCGGACTTCGGTGCAAGGTGTGCTGGCTCCGCGGACAGTCGCGGAGCAAAGCCACAGGGGTGACCGCCAGCTGCGGGGACCCCCACCTCAAACAGCCCTCCTCCGCCTCTTGGTCCTTTCCCACGGCAGGTAAAACGTGATCCTGGAGAGCATCCTTTTATGTTACCGGGACATGTTGGGGGGGAGAGTCTGTGTGTCGCGGTTTGGTTGTTGGGTTTTTTCTACTTTTGCGGGGAGGGGGGTAGGTGGAAGTGTGAGTTGGTGTTTATGAGAAGCTTTATGACTCCTGGTAAGCTCATCTTTGAGGACGATACAGAACTGTGTTCCTTGAGGAATTGGGGTGGTGACGTCTTTTCTGATACCCGATTATTACGTGACTGGGGAAAAAAAAAAAGGCATTTGATTCATGAATAAAAATGCGGACTCCACCGCGGGGGCAACAAACAATATTGCCCGTCCTCCGAGGTAACAAACAGGCGAATGTTTACTAAGAGGGCTATTGCCGAAGCGAGGTGTTTGCAAAGATTTTGTTGCTAATTGCGTATCAGACGGAAGGCTGCGGAAGGCTGGTCAACTTTGGACCCATCGAGCAGAAGGAGAAGAAAAGGCTGAAGGCGCTCACAGAGGAGAGAGATCTGGGGAAGACAACACCGCACGCAGCCTACCCGCGGCTCCCCGCCTCCGCGCCATCCCGGGCTCGGTCACCCTCTTCCCCCTTCCCCTGTGCTCCCTTCTCCGGCGACATCTCGCTCCATCCCTTTTTATCCCTTCCCTTGCAGACTCCACTCCAGATCTGTGCTGCTACCGGCAAACTTTTTTATTCCTTTATATATATATATTTCCCCCTCTCTTTTTCCTTTTGGAGCGGATTGCCCTAAACCCAGCAAACAACTAACTGCTGCTTTTGCGTCTTCTTCATCCCGCGGATCCTTCGCCCAGCGCAAAGGCGATGCCACGAGGGTTTTAATTCCCTTCGGACGAACACTGGGAGACGGCTCGACTTTCCCCCCACCACATTTTTGGATCTTTTGTTTTATTTCTTTTTTTTTTTTTTTTAAATTGAGAACTGCCTGTTTAGTTTCGCAGCCAAACGCTCTTAGTGCCGTGTGTTTAGAGTTTGATGGTAAGGACACGAGGCGGCTCGTCGGGCCTTCCCGCAGCGCTGCCGGGGCGGGCGGGCGGACCGGTTGGCACCGACGGGGCGGGCGGAGGTGACAGTGTTCCGCGCAGGGCACTACTCCGCGCCTCTCCGCACCGACACCCGGCTGCCCAGGGCGTTTGCCCATAGGGGCCGAACAGCTTCCCTGTACTGGCTTGGCCAGGGGCTCTGTGGGTCGCTGGGTGGGGTTTTTTTAAGTGGTTATTTTTGTTGTTGTTTTTGGGGTTTTTTTTTGACGGCGGTTTTCCTTTCCCTTCCGCACAGAGCGGCAATGTGTAGCAAAGCGATCCTAGCACTCCTTGTGTATGGCATAATAATGCACTGCAGCGTCTACTGCTCACCTGCGGCCGGACTCCCGTACCCGGCGCTCAGGTAGGTCCAACTCCCTCCCTGGGGGTGCGCCGGGTCCTCTTCAGGTCCGCAATGACCTGGCTTTGCTGAGGGCAGGGGAACCCTACGGCGAAGGGATGTGGAAGGGGATGCGGTGGAGAGCTACCAAACGAAATCCTCTCCATTTGGGCTTTGTGCCCACCCACTCCGTTCCGGGACAGGAGCCGCCAGGAGGATCAGACAGCGGGGGAGGAAGGGGGTTGTCCCCCGGCTGCAGCACTGGCTCTCCCCAAGGCCGCTTCCCCGGATACCGGCGTGGTTAACCTACGGCCTCTTGTCCCCGAGAAGACGGAGGTCCTGCTCTATTTTGCCTCGTCGGGAGCAGATTCCCCCGCATGCCCCCTGTCCTGCACGGGCCCTATTAGCTTTCAGTTGCCCTCGTCTCGCCCGGGGACATCGCCTGTCCAGACTGGAGGAAGCGGGGCTGGTGGGCATTGCGCCGTTAGCTGCGAGTATGTGAGAGCTGTCGTTGGTGTAGCAGCTTTGGAGTTAACAGGGATTCAGCCTCTTCCCCTCTTTACCGGTTTTTACCGCTCCTTTCTCGGCGGAGACAGCGACTGACACAGCGTTTGTATTTCTGTGTCGGTTCGGACTTGTCTTGCGGTGCTCCGGTGCAGGCTGGTGCCTGTACTGTCCCTGTCCACTTGGCAGTCGGAAGCGTATGGGCCACGCCGTGATTGGGCCAGAAGTGGGGGACATCCAGAGGCGCGTTTCTCATGCTGGGCCGTGATTGGGGGCGCAAGGTACCCGGTCCGGGACGGGCGCTGGAAGCTGGTTCCGCCCTGCTTGTAGTCTGCTAGTGCAGAGGTGTCGATTTTCTTGGAGACAGGTTGGGCTTAGTGCTGTTGTCCTGTCTCACTGGCGCTTGGCTCTGTCCCGGGGTGCCCTGCGAGGGTCTCTGTGGAGCGGCCCAGCGCTATGCCCGGAGCGGAAGGCTACGGGAGGAGGCTGAGCTCTGGGGCTCCGAGGTATCCTTGCACGAACTAGGAGCCCGTCGAGGCTGGCTCAGAGAAGCCCCCTTCCCCTTCCCGGGCAGAGGGGCTGTGGACTCCGTGGCCTGCGGGGCCATTAGCCTGCAGCAAAAGGACTCATTCGAGCGCCTGGATTAGCAAGAGTGGAACACTTTAGCAGCATCTATTATTAATAGTCCGCCAAAGCTCGTCGACAAAAATAGCTGCCTGCACTGTACAATGACCTACATCGTACTGCAGAGAGGAAGGCAGGGAGCGAGGGAAAGCTTGAGGGGGGTGAGGGGAAGCCTTCTACACACACACCAAACTAGCAAGATCTCAAAGGGCAGCGCACCATTCAACGACAAACAACAGCAGGAGAAAGCCCCTCCGGCCCCCCGCCCGGCGGGCGTTGCGGGGAGGAGCGAAGCGCGGCCGCTGGTCCCGGGGGGCTGCCTCTCTTCGCCCCGTCTCCGCCGGGGAGGCTGCTTGGCTCCTGCCCAGCCGCTGGCACACCAACGCGTGCGCACCTATGTGTGCGTGTGCGTGTGGCGGTCTGCATGCCTGTGCGTGCGGGAGCTCCGTTCGAGAAGCACCAGCCGTGGCTGTGGCATTGAGGGTCTGTTTGTCTGGTAGGGCTGAATGAAGAGATATTTGGGTCTTCCCTCCTAGCACGTCCGATAGCGGGTGTTGTCAGCTCCCCCGTGGTCCTGCAGCGCGAAGGAGGCGGAGGGTGGGGATGGGGGGCAGACGGACAAGGGTCCAGGGGCGCTCGGGCCGGCTCTGCTCCCAGGTCAGGCGGGAGCTGGCAGCGCGGAGGTGGGTGCTCCGCGGAGCCCGACTGACCTCTTCTTCTTGCTGTTCTCGTTGCCAGGCTAGAGGATGAGATCTACGACGAGGACGGGAACACCCTGCAGGACTTCGCCTATGACCACGATCCCCTCGGTATAGCGAACCCGTCCTCCATGATCGGCGAAGTGTACACCCTATATTACCCACCGGAAAAGAGGTGACAGCAACTCGCGGGGTGTCACGCTTGAATTTTGAGCTGGGAGCGAAACGGGTCTGGCTGAGCCGATCGGGGGAAAAAAAGTCAGTAACAAAACCCATCGAGCCAATGGCAACAGCGACAGCAAAAATACTAAATCCCGAACGTAAATAAGCGAGCGTGCTGCTTGGGTCCCGGTGCCCGGTTGAAAGCCTAGAAGAATGGAAAAGCCGCCTTACCTCCAGCAACGCGGGGAGGGAGCGGGGAGGGCTAGCGGTGCGCTCCCAAAAGGAGCAGAAATGCACAGCCGACGCTGAGCCGAGCAAGTGCGGCAGGGAGGGTCTGGGTGGGGAAGCGAGGTCCCGGGGGACGCGGGCAGATGCCGCCCTCCTCTCGCCGGCAGGGAGAGCCGGTCACCGCCGCCGCCGGGCTCTCGCACCCCACCGCAGCCGGGTCCCGGGCCTCGCCGCTCACTCGCGGGCTCTTCCCTCCGCCCAGGCACGCCGATGGGATCTTCAATAAAGCCTACAGGAAACTCCTGGGCCAGTTATCCGCCAGGAAATATCTACACTCCCTGATGGCCAAGCGGGTCGGGTAAGGGGTTCTGCTTGCTCTTTCGCTCTGGGGCCTTTGATTCTGCTGGGGCGGAGGCTGAAGGGAACAAAGCTGCCCTGGTCGGGGCTGACTCTTCATTGCGGTGGCGCTGGGGGAAGCCGAGCCCCCCCCAAATCTTGGCCGTCCCTGGCTGCGGCTCTCAACATCGTTCCTGGTGCAGCATTAGCCTGTCTTTTAGCGCAACCAGCCTTGTTCAGTTTAATACGCTCGGGCGTGTATACACACACACACACACACACATATGTATATATATACACACACACACACACAGAGAGGTGTGCATGCATGTGTATGTGTGTGTATACACGTGTGTGTATACACGTGTGTGTATATATGTATTCATATGTATATGTCTCTATAACCGGCCTTTCTGCAATGAAGTGAGACAGCCTCCCTGAGTTGCTGGGGTGGAGTAGTCTGTCGGGAGCGATGACCACGGGCTCACCTGAAGCGGGGGCGATTCGGCTGTAGCCCAGGCTCCGGGAGGGACTCCTCGGGGCCTCCCAACACCCGTGGTTCAGGGGCGAGCCTGGTGCCACTGGCTGCCCCTCGACAGGAGGCAATGCGTTAATAAAACCGCGGCGAGAGCAGTTTTCCCTGCCGCAATGAATAATTCATGGCGGTGAAACGCTGTCTCTCCTGCCACCGCCTCTTGCGCGGATTTCAGCGTGGCCTTTGTCTTCTCCGCGCATCTTCCGCGCAACGTGTTGCGTTGGGGGCCGCGGCCGCAGCGGCGCTGCGTAGAGCTGGGGTGTGTTTTGAGGTGGGTGGGGGGGTGGGGCGCGGCGCGGAGGGGGCGGGGCAGCCCCGCCTTATGCAGTTGTGCTTCTCCGTGCTTGCAGCGGGGCCAGCGGCGGCCCAGGGGACGAGGCGGAGCCGCTGACCAAGAGGCACATAGACGGCATCTTCACGGACAGCTACAGCCGCTACCGGAAACAAATGGCTGTCAAGAAATACTTAGCAGCCGTCCTTGGGAAAAGGTATAAACAAAGAGTTAAAAACAAAGGACGCCGAGTAGCGTATTTGTAGCGATGAGTAACCAGCTACTCCTGTGTATACAAAGTCCTGAGAGAGAGAGAGAGAGAGAGAGAGAGAGAGAGAGAGAGAGAGAGAGGGAGAGAGAGAGAATCCCAATAACAAAAATATCTAAACAAAAAGTAATTTCCAAACTGACTGAACAATCACCGCTCCTCTGTTATCTAAACATGTATTTATGTATGAAGTAAAGCCATTAAATTAATATTTTGATAATAATATTGGTTTTTTTTTGTACTGAAGCACTAGAGAAACGCACAGATCTACTTTGTGGACCAATCATTAAGTTATATGTAATATATAAATATATCTATAAATATTGAAGAACAATTCTTCATATACAGCCTGCACAAGAACCAGAATTCTCCTGAGCTGTTTATGTTTTTATATAAAACAAATAGGAAAAAGAGACAATCATTGTTTTGAATATTACTCCTATTTTTGTAACGTAAATTTAAAAGGATAGTATTTTTATCCGTGACAGAACCGAAGACATTAATTTTCACCATTTGCTACTGTACATAGAGAAAGATGCTCTGCTCCCAGGGGATTATGAGAAAAATTATTTGGGAGAATTGGTGAAGCAGATTTTTCCCCAGTGAGTCTCAAGGTAGGCTCTTTTGCAACTAGCTTCTGTGAAAGGGTAGTATCCCCTTTCCTCTAGATTTCAATTCCCTCCTCCACCCCCCCTTCTTTGATTCGAATTGTGTTGGTATTAGTGTCTCCACGAACAACGAGTTTCGAGGGTAATTGTCTTGTGAAAAAACAGCTCGATCCAAATTGTTGCGTATTGGAGTTAAAAAATACAACCCAAACCAAATCCCAAACAGAAACAACAAAAAAATCAAAGCAAACCAAACAAAACCAGCCAGCTCCCAGCCCCTAAGTCGCGAACTAGCAGCGGGGATAGTAAATTCTAAGCCCCATGCACTGCCCTTCTGGCTGGCTGGGCAGAGTGCAGAACAAAGCGAAAGCAGAGACAGGATCCATTTGGAAAGAGTGGGGAAGCGAGCAGGGGCGGCCCCTGGCGCGCCCCGGGGTCGGAGCCGGTACTGGAACCAGTGCCCGCAGGGTCTAGGGAAGGGGAGGCGACCCCACCTCCGATCCGTTACCCAACTGCCCTGGGCAGCTCGGTACTGGACCTGGATGCAAAGTACAGTGTGTTACTCTCCAGTGCTGTCCACACCTCTTTCTGATCTGTGTAACGAGCAGGGTTCTCACCTTTGCATTCTTCTGTTGGAGTTGCTTTCTCTTTTGATTGCCTTTTTATTTTTCACTTATAGAACCTTCCGCCTCTCATCCTCTCTTCGCACTTTCCCGAGCTCTGTTTAACCCACCAGAGCCGCCTTTTGGGTTCTGTTCTTTAGGGGAAAAAAAAGAAAAAAAATGATTGTGAACGCTCTCTCACTCCTTTGTTCTGTTTATGCAAAGCTCTTGTTGTACGAGTCTAGGAACCCCTGTTGTAGCTACCACTAAAGAATTATGCACTACTACGAAAGTTTTTGTTCCTTGTTTATTGAGTTTGGAGGTAAAATGTATTTTTCTACATTCTGGCTTATTGCTTAGTAAAATTTATTTCATAAAACAAACTTTTGTCATAAAAGAATGTGTAGTGTTCACCTGTGGTCGGTTTCTAACGAGATAAACCATTTTCACCTCATTTCTCTATGTACGGACTCCTATCTTACCTTCCACCGGGGGGCCGCCCCCCGTCCCTCCGCCTGGGCAGGTGTCGAAGGAGGACACGTAGGTACCTGCTTCCTTCCAGCTCACCACACAAACCCTAGAGGAGTCTATCCAAAGACATAAAAGCGGCCCCGCGCTCAAGACGGCGGAAAGTAGCCCACCAAAAAAATAGAAAGTCTCGGGGGAAAACCTCTTCCTCCGGCTGGGAAGAGCCGCCGGGGAGGAGCGAGAGGAGCGGGCAGAACCCGGCGGGGCGGGCAGGCGCTGCCGCCCGCTGCCCCAAGCACCTCGGGCCGCCCCGCCGGTGCTGCATGCCCGGGGCTCGCTGCGGCGCGGAGGGACGCGGGGCGCGGTGCGCAGCGTTCGTGCCTTCTCTTCACCTTGTAAATCGCCACGAGTTCACGGATGGCTATTCAGTGGCCCTACGATGCTGCAACACATCGGCTTGCGTTTTAGTCGTTCTTCTGTTCTCTGGCCGTGGGCAGAGTTTCCTGTGTTTGTGTCGGCTGTGGTATAATGACATAGGGCTCTCGACGTTTTATTTATGACCTTATCCGTTAGAGTTCCGTGGCTAGTAGCAAGCATTATGAAGTGATCACCTAGGTTATTATCCTTTGTATGACTTTTTCTTAGAAACGCCAACAGCCTTACCAAAATCCGAGCGAGATCTGAGATACAGTCATAGTAGGTAGATGTTAGTCTTGGAGAACTTATTTTGTGTGCAAATGAATATAAAAAACTTAAAGTCTATTACACACATTATATCTATAACTAGGTCTTTGGTAACTGTTATATAAAGTGTGTAAAGTTTGTATTAATAAATTTTTGTAAACAATGCAATTTCGTCTAATGTTTGGGGGAGAGGAATCTAGAACCTGACAGCCAAAGCTGAGTTTCATTTAATTTTGTTTTCTAATTAGTTTATTTTAAAGCAGCGTTCTAACTTTTCATGCCTGAGATCTTTTTATTAAGACTCCACATTTTACTGTCAAGTAATCTGTAATATGTTTACCAGCGGTTACATCTCTGTTGGAGCAAATTAACAGAACTGATATACAGAGTCTTGTTCCACACACACAAGCTCAGTAATATTATCTAAATATGCAAATCAAACAAGTCAATGCCTGTCGCCCGTTCCTCTAACAATTCCAGTGCTAGAAGCTGTTTATTTTAGGCAGAATCGATATGTTTGATGAGATCCGAACCTAATCCATTTTTAATGAACGTTCTGTATGTGATAACGTGCTTCACAGCGTCACCCAGCTCGGGCAAAGGCAGAATCTTCCTTTGGATCAGAAATGTTACGGGCTGTCCTAGAAGGTGACGCTGCGACACAAAGAAGAGTTACTGAGGTTTTGCAGGGTGATAGGTGGCTAAAACGAAAGCACAGGCCAGGTAGTTTATCGGCGGCCCGGAGGTCAGCGTATCCATCCTTCAATCTTCGGTTTGGCACTAGATGCTTAAATTTATTGTTTCTACTGTCGCCGAGGGACTTTACTCAAATATCTTGGGAAGTAATAGCAGTTTCATTTAAACTCTGTTTTCTTCTAAGATCATAAAAAAAAAAAAGAGAAGAAAACAAACAACAAAACAGAGGAATTAAATAACGATTTCTTAGGAAGTTATTTTTAAAAACTTAAGTCCAGGGTTTGAAACAGACCAGCCTTGTCATCTCTGCCGTGAATTAACCCCCAGGGTAGTTTCAACATCAACATTTTGCTGACTAACCGTAAAACTTAAAAAGCTGGTGGCATCGTTGTTATGGGCTAGGAATTTGTGCAAAGTGAGATGAAAATTCTGAGAAAATGCAGATGGATCAACAAACTTCTTGTGGGTAGGGGGAGAGAACAGGGATTTCTCACACCGATAGGGTAAAAAAACCCACTCACTGTTTCTTAAAGTGAAAAAATCTGTCAGGTTTATTCAGTATCACACAGTGCTCAAACATACAATAACTCTGCATCTCCTGTCCATAAAAATTGAAAAGGTACTTATGAGATTCAAGTTTAAGACCTTGGTTTGGTAACTAGGAGATGAAATTTAGGATTAGTCCACTTGAAAAACAGGGTCGTCCCCATCAACTTTGGAAAATGTGTATTCTTGAGTCTTACAGCATGAGTTTTGTGGTGTTGTATGCTGGTGTTTGATGTGCTGCTGTATCACTAGCAGCAGAAGTGCACGAAACTGGCATAGGAAACTAGAATTACTAGACAAGCCAGGATTTTGGAGCCTCGCATTGTAAAAACCTTCTGATATTCAGTCAGGGAGACAAACACAGGCTAGTAAAACAGGCTGACCAGAGCAGGGGAAGCTGCTCCAGATTCCAGCTCTCAGGAATGTGGTGCAGTACTATATCTGTCACAGAGCTACACAGGACACCAAAACTAGAAGAGCTTTAAAAAAATAAATTCTTGTGGAGCCCTGGCATAAATCCAGCTGTGTCCAGCATCTGCCTTGCACGAGGTTTGTTTGTGAGTGTGTTGACTTCCTCTTCGTGTGCCTCTGGAGCAGTTCAGCCTTCTTCAGAAAACAAAGTTCATTTTTTGGTTGTTTGCATTTTCAGCTGGAGTTAAGGAAAATAGAAAAGCAGGAGGAATATTGAACTTTTGGAGCTTGTTACATGTACTAACACGGCTTAATTCCTAGTTTTAGGCTAAGTAGTTTAGTCTTTCTTCTGGAATAAACAGGGAAAGCACGACCCTAACAATTTTAAGAAGCTCACATTTAGCTTCTAGAACCTTATGTCCTCTTAAGTACACTAGTAGATTTTTAAGACATGAGGGGATTCCTTTGATCACTTACTTGATCTTAGATAATACAGGGCATAGGATTTCATGGAGTCCTTCACTCAGCATTTAGTTTCTGAGTGGGCTATGCTGTATGACAGGAGTACTGCTTGCAAGAGGTATAGAAATGGCAAATTTCACACCATTTGTTCTTTCAGTTGTCCAAGGGATTTGTAGCTTGATGAGGAATCTCTAATGTCTTTCTATGTATGTAGTATTAGGCAGAGATTTACTGTCCTCTGAACACTGTCTTTGAGCTAGCAAGGTTGATCTTTAAGCCCTCACAGTGAGGGAGGTTTTCCACACATGGCATTATTTCTGAACTATTTGTTTTTATTAATATCCTCACTGAAGTGTTTCGACTAGAAATGGTTACAGGACCTAGCAATGATCACCTCAAGGATATGGCAAAAAGTGGTAACATTTGTCTCCTTCCTGAAGTGCTGCTCATTGCTCACAAAGGTCTTTTGGCCATTTCATCATGCCGGGAGATCATGATCTGTCACAATCCTCTCTCACACCTGAGCGATTTCTTCACATGCACAGAAACCCTGGTCTGGAAGTGACACCATCATTCATGGTTCCCATTTTGTACTACGTTGTGTTGAGAGCGTTTACCTTTCTGAGTTACTACTTCTTTCTGCACAACCACCATCTCAGCTATCACGGGCAGTCATTCTCATGCAGACACATGAATGCAGTGCCATCTGTGTGTTGCGATGTGTGGGCCAATCCAGGTCTGGTGTAGATCTGCACAATTATAAAGTAGTGTCTAGTGTAGTTAATTCTCCAGGGACACTGAAAAGGTTGGTTTATGGAGCAACTGCTCATTATGCCAGAGAAGGATTTTCTCTGGTGTAAGCACATATTCTGGGATAGAGCAATTTAAAGTAATCATAGCAGACTGTCGGTCAAGTCTCCTTATTTTGTACTTGAATTCCTAGACGCAATTCCACCCTGGAATAGCTGAGGTTCTACCCACTTTAAACGCATGTGGGACACCAGGAAGTGTTTCGTGCTGAATTGGACCACAGCTCTGTTATTTGCCTGGAATACACAGTGATTCTGCTGTGGAAGGAGTATTGGACTAGATGATCTTTTGAGGTTCCTTCCAACCCCTGATGTTCTGTGATTCTGTGAAGTAGTTAATTACTTAAGGGTAACATTCAACAAAACCACCAAGGCAGAGTAAGTGTAAATCATAATGCATCTTTTGCAATAATTAGTTAATTTTCTGTTGATAGGGCTTATCCCAGCCTGAATATAGGTATTTGAGCACCAGAAATATGCCATTTCAACCAACAGTGAAAATGATCATCCTGTGTTTACCAGTACTGAAATATCTATGAGATATGATGCATCGATCTTTGAGACAGTGTAATTTCTGCATGTGGATCAGAGAAGACCTCTTTATCTTCAGGTTCTGAGTCGAGTTTCAGATATTCCACTTCAAAAGGAACCTCGTGGAGATTCATGGAAGTATGAAGTAGAGAAGATGGACAGAAAAATGACATTTGCTTCCGGTTTCCCAGTTGTGTCCTATAGCACCTCAGTGTCATGATGTGTCAAACTGCATAGGTATCTCTGTGTGGGAAAGTTTTTTAGCAGGAACAAACATCTCCCAGCTGTTGTCCTCAACATGGAGATGTGAACTGGAGAGAGGAGAGGAACACTGAGAATCAATAGTTCTACAAGAAAGGGAATTTCCATCACCATCTTCCACAAATGCCTCAAAACAGCTATCCAGGGTGGAGCCTGCTTTTTTCATTTCCTGTATTGACAACTTGGGAGTGAAGGGGCTACTGGTTTCAGGTGGGTGTTAATGGGCAGAGACCCTTTAACAAAGATGATGTATTTATTTGCTCTCTATTACACATTTCTGAAAGGCTGTGTTGTCTTCTGACTTTTTACTCATATTGAACAGGTAGAGTCAACCTCTTGACTCACAGCTACAGGTCCATCAGCCTTATATCCTGCCCATTTTTGGTCTCTCTGACAGAGGATATCCAGTGTTTGCATATTTATAGGTGGAGAGAGCAGACAGAGAGAATAGTTGTTCAGGCTAAAGGTTCTACCGTTGACAATTTGACAACAGATCTAAATATATGCTCATTTTGGACAGATTAGATTAGACTCAGCCTGTGGCTGATCTCTGTTTTGACATTTATCACCGTGGTGAGAAGAATGGCTACTTTTGAGTGGTAAAGTCACGAATAAATGACTGCCTTTCCCTCAGGACTGAAGATTAATGTTGCAAGAAATCAGCCATCATGTATGTTACATGCTGAGCACATACTGTCTCAGCTCCTACCACTTGGATAGGATGGAAACTTTCCTGACAATATGAGAGAAAGAGAAGTGCTTGAGAGGTGCGGGGATCAAGATGCTCCAAAAGGAGTTAAGCCCTTAATTGGTTGTGAGCACTTGTGTCACCAGCAAACAACAGTATATCTAAACTAAATTGTAAAAGTAGCCCAAAGAAATCTTCCTCTCTATTATCACTCTGTGTGCACATGTGTATGCACAGACATACGTTTCTAAATTGGATGAAATAACCCACCAAAGTTCCAGTATTTATGTGTTGGTCACAACTAAACTTAGGCACAGCATCTAATTTGCACTGACGTCTTTCTTTAACAAGTTTTGTAAGAGGAATGATAGAAGTTCAGAGAAGTGCAGTGAGTCATCGGCACGGTGGGCCAGTGGCTTAGCTAAATTTAGAACCAAGGGGTAGTTTGGATCTTCTTGCTCCATGTTTTTCCCTTCACATCTTGCCTTTTCTCAAACATTCTAAGAGCTTAGAAAAACCAACCTTGTCACAATTCCTTTTTTCCTTCCCACTTCATTTTTATGTCTCCTTCGTTCTCTTGTCTTGTGTGGTACATCCATATAACTTAAGATGCTGATCAGAGTTTCTAAAGTCAGGTTATCTGATAACCTTGGAAATATTACTGGGCAACATCTCAGTTTCAGGGTGTTACAAAACATAAATGAAAAACTTCCTTCCAAGTAACACCTGAACCAAGAGGTGTTTCCCAGTGGCAAGAAAACAAAGCCCACAAAGCCATGCAAAGCCAGTCCAACCCAGTCCAACCACAGTTGCTACCTGCCTGATTAATCCCTAGACATTTTGAGGGTCAGTGAGTTTCTTGCCCAAAACAAAGGAATAATGCAGGTTATGTGGCACCATCTCATGTGTGAAATCCATCTCATTCCTCCTCCAAGAGGTAGCTCTGAACACAAACTCATGACCAGAAGGAGGGAAGGTCAGTAAAGTTTCTGTGCAGGTTGAGGAGCCCATGTCCTCTGTGCCAGACCCAGGATGTTTTTCTTGTGCAGCATGGGCTAGAGCCTCCCATATCCTTCTCCTCTCTCACAGAATGTCTCCTCAGCACAGCCTGACAGGGAAACACGGAAAAGCATAATCGATCTTTGATCCAAGCAGAACGCTTACTCTCATTTTGTACAACTTATGTAGATTTTATCTACATTTTCACTGGGCCAATACATACACAAAAAACAAGCAGGGCTGGCCAGACTCTTTAAGACTCTGCTTGTCTAATGAGTTTTGTTTTCCTTTGCTGGTTAGAGGCATTGCTGTGCTTTGCATCAGGAAATAGCCATGACACAGCTCAGAGGTG
Source organism: Rhinopomastus cyanomelas (assembly GCA_013400115.1). Lineage (NCBI taxonomy): Eukaryota > Metazoa > Chordata > Aves > Bucerotiformes > Rhinopomastidae > Rhinopomastus > Rhinopomastus cyanomelas. The sequence goes on along the minus strand of VXBP01006303.1, from coordinate 169,117 downwards.
ATTCAACCAAGGACTCTGTTTTATGCCATATGCAGGCAGGTGGAACTTTTGTACTGAAAAAAAGGAGTTTTCCAATTGTATTTGACTTTGCTGTAATGTGTAGCAGTTAACTCCTCAGCTCAGGTATAGCTCGGTGTATCACAAAATGGGGACACAAACACAGACAACCTGGTCATAATGAAGGTCCTGTCAGGGGAATCCCATATTTTTGTTACTGTCCAGTAGAGCCACAGACTCAGAGAAAACAAGCAATACTGAAAACTGTTGAATCTATTATCAGTTATCAGCACCCAACAAGAGTGCAACTCAGCCTTGTTTTATCAACGGTAGGGGTGTTATTGTCAGTGGGGCCACAAGCAGAAAGAAAATTCTGCTCAACGTGAGTGAGATTCGTCACAATGTGACCCTGTCTTGTTACAGATGACTTTTTCAACGTGTGTGGTCTTTCCATATTCCAGATGAGTGATTCCTGAAGGGTGGGCTTCAGAGTCAGAAAATCACAATACTTCCTTGTAACTTCAGCATGAGCAGCTCTCACTCTGTTAAGACAAATGCTACCCCTTTGAAAGTGCTGTTACTGTTCACTTTTCTCCACTGTCCTTACATCTCTTGCGAGGACGTGCTCTGAGTGCAGAGCACAGGGAATGCCCTGCTTGGGAAACATTTTCTCCAGTGAGCATATACTATGCCAGGGGTTGTCTACTGACAAAAGGGTTGTAATGTGTCCTCTTACTCTGTGGCAAAATGCTTCCCCTGGAATTAGGATGTGAAGATACAAACTGGTGTGAGTTCATTAGGTTCTCCAGCTATATACTAGTGCCACGTGGAAAAATCACCTTTAAATGGCCATAAACTCCTCAGACATGACAGACATCTGCATGGGGACCAGGTGGGCACAACTTGGGAGTGCAATGCGGGAGGAGAGGGTATTCAATGGCTCCACTGTACCCACTGCACAGAGATATTGAGAAGGCACAAAGTGGAAGAATTTTGTTCCTCCACATTTGAATTCTGAGTAATAGGAAGTGACACTCTCCTGCTCAGCTCTCATGGCAAGATCTTAAGAGCATTCTTATGGACCAGCTGAAAGGTTACGCCAGCAGAACTTTGCTGACGATCATTGGCAGTTTAAGAAAAGTCTACAACCTAGGGCAAGCAGAAAGGCTATATTTGCCAAAATGAGATTCTGGACACCAGCAAATTAAGGACCTGCCACTCTGTAAACTCCTTCAAATGACTGTTTAGCAGGTGCTGTGGATCTCCACCAATTTAGTGGCTCCCTTTTTAAAGTACACTATTATTTCCAACTTTATTTTAACAATTTCCCATTTTCATTATTTTTATATGCTCTTGTTGTTTGGTAAATTACATTTTTACGTGCTTATCCGTCCCTGAAGTTCCCTGAAGATTGCGAGTACTTACAGTCAAAGTATAATTTCTTGTGTATTCCTAGGCTGTTATTGAAGCTTGTGGAAAAATCACAGGTCATTAAAAAAAAAAACACCCACATTGTGTGTGACCTACATTTCCTTTCCATTCTTACCACCTTGTTTACAATTTAGAGCTTTTTTGAAATACTTGTTATGACTTACAATTACTTCACTTCGTGTTTATACCCAGTACAGCTACTTTGTGTGTTAAAAGCATTCTGACTTCTGTTTCTATAAAAATGCCTCTAGAAAAAGCACTGTATGATACCTTGGTTATGTCTTCCATACTGCTCCAAAGGCTAAGTTTGAAATTTAGGAGTGAAATTTTGCGACTAAACTGCAAGTAATTACAGCAGCATTTCAGTTTACTGCAGTAGTACAAAGCCACAGACTGGAATATGAGCTTTAGCTGGTTCAGCAACCTGCCGAACAACTTGCAGGGATCATATTGGAACATTAAGGAGGAAATACTGCTCGGAAACACTAAACTGTGGGAGTTTTGTTATTTCTATTCCAGAGAACATGCTTACAAAATCAGAATACTTTATTCTTACTATTTATTTATTACTTGTGTTGCCATAGCAACCACAGGCTCAGTCACAGACCAGCCCTGCTCTCTGTCGGGGGAAGCACAAATAGGAAAAGTGGACAATGCGCTCATGTTCCCATTAATAAACTGTTTTTAATTTTAAAAGGTCTCTGAGGTCACCTATGCAACTGCAAACCATAAATGTAAAGCAAGTCACATAGATAAATAAAACCATTATTAGGCCCCCAGTGATAATTTGGCCATCTGCTGAAATATGTTGGAGGCAAGCAGACCATGAGCCATTCCATAAAGGAAGTAAATCCAGGTCAGGAAGAAAGTGCCAGCCCAAGACCTCATGCTGCAGCACCTCTGCATTTACAAGTTGTATGGTTGGTGAGAACATCTAGTGTGGCTGCCTATGACCTCCTGGCATCAGAAAACCTATACAACATGCTTTGGTACAATTTCAGGCTTAAATGAACCTGGGATCAGGAAATATTCCTTCTTCTATTATCTTGCCACTGACCTGAGAGAAGCTTCATATACATCAAGAAAAAAGTTGTCAGCCCTCCATTAAAAATTATTTGCCTTTGAATCCCATGGAGAAGCCCTACTGAAAAGACCATGATTACACAAAGCAATCACCTTCTTAAATTCTTCTGCATTTCAGATAAGATCAGTTTCTAAGGTGGTACTGAGCTGTCTAACGCGAATGCTATTTTGCATTCCAGAAATGCTGTCTCTGTTAAAGCCTTGGAAACTGCCTTCAATTCTTAGTGCTTTCAGAAGCAGCCAGTCTTGTTTTCAACCTTTTTCTTAGGGAGCATGTTAACCACCACAGCTTGCTGCCTGAATGAAGACACAATTCATTCAGTCATTGTGATGCTGGCAATGTGCATGATCAACACGGTTCTGTATGATTTCGTAGGAAATACAACTCAACACGTATGTGCTAATCATCATGCCACATAAACAACATGGCAGTGTGTGGCCCTCATAAGTCTGGCAACCATAAAAAGGATCCTGAGAGAGGCATATTTCTTCAGATTCAGTCGCTGTAAGAATCTCTGCTGGGAGGCCCTCTGTTTTTTCCCCTGGAAGCAGTGTATTTTTTTTGGGTATGTTCTTGTCTACGCCTAATGTTTACTCCCTCTGCCTCTTTTCTCTCCACATGACATTGCTGATACACCTTCCTGGTCACTCTGTAACGTGGAAGAGAGAACTAAAACCACAGTATTTAAAACCAGTGAGACCTCAGAAAACTTCTTAGACCTCAGAGTGTCTGCAGTGTTGAAGCAGAAGGGAGATTCAGCTGGTGAGGTCTTGCTGTCTGCAAGCTGTTTAATTTATCACTTGGGAGAAGCAGGAAGGCAGGGGATTGTCTCATTCACCCCACAAGAACTGCAGTGCCTTGAGCCCGGCTTAGTGCATGGGCACAACTGGCCTGAGCTGTAGGCTGCACCCAAGTTTCAAGGAGCTGTCTCTACAGGTTACAAGCCTGTTAAAGGCACCTTTTGAAGCTGGAGAGGAGCCTGAGCTTTATGTGAAGATGTAGTCAGGGAGATTTGCTCATTTTCTTCTTCTTTTTGACAAGTATTGATTTATGAGCACTTTGATTTGACTTTCTGATTGCACACAGGGCTTCCAGTAGCAGAATGTGTCATCTGCTTTAAAAGCAGGGCCCCTTTAATACCATGAGGACAATCCTATCCTAGGACAGTCTATCATATGGTAAAAATATACTGATCAGAAGGAAATGAAGTTAATGAAAAACATTGCCATCACGACTGAAGGAAGGGAAACCTTTACACCTTGTTCAGTCTATTTCCATGTAGCTGTGTAAGCCACATACCCAGACAATCCATGGGTAATGAGCAAATCAATAGGAAACTAGTTTGGCTTTGATGCTAGAAAACTTTCAGGGTCAAATGATGGCATTCATCTGTTGTCACTTTTGCGTCTGCGTGCATCTGCAGATCAGGCTGTTGAAGTCTCAAATGCTGTCATTTCTCAACATAAAAGGTTCACAGTCAGCCTAGAGGTTGAGGAGAAGTCCTCTCAAAACTGGACCCTAAAGTCTCCCGAAATGTACAGCATAAGTCCAGGCAGGTCAATAGCAAAAATCTAAATGGGAACAAATGAGTGGACAGGCTGTGTGTGCTGCACAGTACAGCTCTAGCAGGGTGGGATCAACACTCTTTCAGCTACCTCCTGTGTGGGGGCTGCCTTTTGGAAATACATTTTGGAGGATGGGTCAAGCAGAAGACTGAGAGGCTGTCATGCTGACTGCTTTGGAGAATACTTCTGTAAAAGTTTTAGCTGTAGGCATTGAGTCAGCTTAGACTCCAGAAACAAGTACTGAGCTGCTCTGTCTGAGAACTTGGCAATTGTTAGAGTTCTGTGCCTGACCTCTTTGCTACCAGTACATCTTGCAGTTTCAGTAATTTCCATCTTTAGCTTTTGTGAGGATCATAAAGACCTTTTTCTTGTCTTAACATATCTTACCAGGTTAACAAAGAACCAACAAAAAATCACACCTTATGGTTGTCGTGAAGACTTGTCTTGGTCTCAGAGAAAGAGGTACTTTCCATGGAACCCCCAGACTTGCCTGGGACTTGAGACACTTTTCTGATAGGTTTCATGGAAACCACGCCCCCCCCCCTTACAGTACTTTTCAGATACTTTTTGCTGAGAGAGGAATAAAAGAGATGGGGATAAAAGTAGCCCTCCACACCCCCAACTCTCAGAGATCTCTCCCACTGTGCAGAGGACACTGAAGGCTGCAGACACATGACTCAGGACATCGAGAAAAGGAAACAACATCATGAAAGCTGCATCCGGGACACCAAGAAAAGAGAGGACAACACACACAGAACTCTGCCGGTGGTAATCTTATTCTAAGCTCTCCTTACCTATCTCTTGCCTTCCTCTCCCTTTTTTCCCATCTCTCCTTCCCTCTCTCTCTCTCTCTGTTTCTCTTTTCTTATGCACTGCTGCTAAAATAAAACTACATCAGTAATTTTTGGTTTTGCTATCAATTTATTGGAGCACATTTCTCAGGCACGTTTGCATGACTCTGCACATTCAATGATACAATTGAACTTCCCACGAATCTGCATCCAAACTGGATTGTGACAGCTTTTCAGTGTTCTGTGGTTTTTTATGGCTGGACACAGACCCAGGGATGCTAAGTCAGCCTAGTGGCCCTTCAACCCCTGTCTCTGCACAGTTTTCACAACACATAACTACCTGTTGAGGGGCCAAATCAAGGGATGCCTCTTCCTATGTTATCTTGCATGAATTAAGCTTTCTTTTGCTCCCTAGACTGCAGATCCTCTTGTTCCTCACCAGCAAAGATAAGATAAGTGGCTGTGTTGATCGTGCTTGGGCACACCACAGCTCCATGCAAGAGACGTTAACTCACCTCTCTTCTGTTTTTGGTCCCAAATGCCAGTTCCTGCCAAGTGTGCTGTGGGAATGGATGTTAAATGTAGCTGTCACTTAGAGTGTACGAAAGGAGATAAATAGTGCAGAGACAAACTGTGAAGAATGAAGACAAGGATCTGATGTTTGGTGTGAATGAAGAGGGGGAAGGCTGTGAAGAGAGGAATCACACGCTCAGAGCAAAAGGCTAGGAAAGTTTTCTTCGCTGCAGTGTCATGAATTAAAAGAAGGCAACAATGTTATAGCTGACAAATTTGTAGAAGATTATGTTAGTCAAGACAGGAGATGGTGAGAGCCTGGAGGAGTGTTTCAAGTTATGAATGAGAAAAAAATTCTATAGGTTACAACCATAATGTAAAAAGAGGGAATTAGAAACAACTGAGGATTCAGCTAAAGGCTATGACAAGGCTGTGGACCTGAGGAGCTGGGGATGACACAGGACAGTAGCAGTCCTATAGTGTCAGAGAAAAGGAAAAGATGTCAGAGGTAAAGAGCCCCACTCTGACTGAGCCACTCTTCAGCAAATGACTGAAACGTGGAGCAGGCACTTTATTTATTTATTTACTTTGCAGATGAAATTATCTGTGATTTGATTACCTGCATAATTGTCTGTAAATTAATTATCTAGAGACAACATGAAAAGAAACAGAGACAGAGTCCAGGTGTAGCAGCCTTCTGAAGAAATCTGGAGGAAGGAATGAAGAAAACCTTTTGAAAGGTTCATGGAAAGCACAGTCAGAGGGCAAAGAGAATCAAGACATAGACAACTTGAAGTCCATGGGGAGTAGCTTTGCAGGAGAAAGAGTTGCACAGGCATATTGGAGAGGGTAACAAAAGGTGTTAGCTCTCTCTTTTGGATGTCTTAAGGTTTTGCCACCCCAGCTTACTGTTTGGAGTCAGCTGATCTGAGTTGGCTACAGGTACATCCCATCCCATTAAAATGAGGATCAGTATAAAGGGGACATTTTAGCAGACAATTACTCTTGCTCTTCTTTTGCCTGTAGGTTGTGTTTGTTATGATCGCTGTATGTTTTCTGGGGTATCAGTTTGAGTAGCTTATGCCAGCATTTAATGTTCTTTCAGATGTTTTAAATTTGTTTTAAAGTAGATGGATCAGGGCAGCTGATCTGTCTACTCAGGGAAACCGAGTAGAAGTCTTATGGATGCTAGAGTGATGAAGGTGGTCAAGACTGAGCTGGAGATAATAAGTGTTTGCTTTTGTTTGTAGAGTTGCCTGTAGAACGTAAAGAACATCAGGTGTGTAGCACACTGGATATAGATGTGTGTGAAATGCAGCCAGAAATAGGAGCTATATGTGGTTATTGAGTAGGTTGGGAGTTTTTGCTTAGATCCTTGAAGTCCAGCATGTTCTTATCGGAGCAGTAGAGGTTCCTGATAGTGTAGCTGGGACCAGCACACTGCTTGTGAAGACCGACATTTTATGTGTGTCACTGTCATTCTCCATTGTTTTTCTCCATTAAAAGCATGAAATTTCACTCCTGTGGAAATGAATTCCCTTAGTCATCTAATGTGTTTTTGTAATCCAGCCATTTCTCTCCAAAACTGGCTTTCAGCTATATTAGAGGTTTAATTAAAGTGCCTCACTTTGTTTACTTCTCTAGATTTCTCATGGGCAGTTGAGGCTTCTTGTGGCTGTAATCAGTACTTGTGGAGGCATCGTTTAATATTGCTGTGTCACTGCAACTGAGAAACTAATTTCATGTACTGCCAGCCCTTTCTTCATGGGCAGAAAACCATGAAAAGGGGCTTGATTTCAGCTAAGAGTTCACAGCATGTGTAAGATCTGTGAGTTGTCTCTTCTGCTTTTCAATGTTCCTCTCAGAATTTCCTTAATATCTTTTAATTGTAGGGAACGTCAGCAGAAACAGAGATGGGATTATTGTCAGCTGAGCCACATTTGCAAACCTTCTGAAAGCTTTCGGTCCTCCCCAGAACTGAATTAGAATGAACTTGTCTGTATTCCATTGTTTTGTGCCTAACCCAGGCCAGGGGAAACCACTGTGCCAATTCTTGCAGGTTATCTGACAAAGGCTAACTAGGGGGAATCTGGTCTCTTGTAGTCATGTCTAAGGCCATAGCTGTAGGATGTGCACACTACTGGGTTTAATTCTGCTTGTCCTGTGATAGATGCTTGTCAGGGCCACACTCACAAATGCAAGCTCCTATATTCCTTTGCAGTCCCTCCTTGTGTCTTGCTTAAAACTCTTGGAGCTGTTAAAATATTCCATAATGATCGGGTCCCAAACCAATCCTCTTGCTCGTGCCAAAATGTGACACCACCTCTTACCATGTAGAAAAGATTTCCTGTTAGTGTTAAGAAGGTGATCAGAGTTGGGGAGCCTCTGGAAACACTTTTTTTTTTCAGAATGTGAAAAAACCAATGAACTTGGGAAATGCTAAGCAAGCAGCTCTGTTCATGTTAGGATATGAAGTGGAGCCAGGGAAGGCTCTAGGGTGCAGAAAAGAAAATAACTTGGAGCCAAGTCATGGAGTGATTCAGAAGCCAGTAACTCCCAAAAGGCCCTCTGGCCTCTTGGAGGCTGTGAGAGATTAATGGTGTGGACAGGGCTGGCTGTGCCTGTAGGTCCCAGCGTCATAGCACAGACTGATAACAAATTTTCTCAAGTAATCTGAAGAAGCCTTACAGTGCTAGATGCCACATGTTGGGAAAATCGGAAAGAGAAGCAGGTGGTCTGTGGGTTGCTCACCAGTGGAAACGTGAGCTGGGTCAGTCGTTGGTAGATACAGGGACAGAATTCATCACAAAAGGATCTATGTTGGGGCAGATGATATTTCTTGAGCCTTCCTCTTTATGTCCAAACATTTGTTCTAGAGATGAATCATCATCCTTATTGAGCTTCATACTGGCTGTAAAGTCTTGATTTTATGGCTCCCTGCAATAAGAAAATATTAGGAAAAAAGGCTTCTGGGTAAAATACAGTATATTACTGCCATTCTTCTGTTTGTCCTACAGCTACCAATCTCTAGGAAACAAGCTAAGAGAAAAAGAGGGTCTGTTTCCATAGGAGATATTTTAGACTTACTAGCTTATAAGACGCTTTAATCCTTTCTCAGTGATGGTTATACCTGAGTATTTCACTGCCTTTTTTAAATTTTATTTTAACAAACTCTAAGGAGTACTTGAGGGATAACTCAACTGATCTGAATATTCTTCCTCAAACGTGGACACCAGAGCCTTAAAATTCTGAGGTTATAGACAATTTTTCTTCAGTTTGAATAGGCTGAAACTTCTGCAAGATTCTCCCTGTTAAGTGTTACAGTGTGGCAAATACTAGGCATATTGATCAGTAGCTTCATGGCACAAACAAGAGCCATCAGGCAAAGACATGAAACAAAGTGGCCATCTGTCTGCGTACAGGAGACAGAGAATTTCTCAAGTATGAAGGGACAGGCTGTTCTATTGCAGGTACTTGTTGTTTGTCAATTAGAGTGCATGATGTTGAGTGTTATATCCAAACACAAGTGGGTACATGTACATACGAATCTATTTCTCAGGCTTAAGGAAAGAACAGATCAAGAAGCTAAACTGTGATCATGCTATTGGAAAATAACTTTGCTTTTTGGGACCTTCCATCTGTGAATTTCAAAATAGATTTTTATTCATACTATTCAAAAGACAGCTCATGGTCCTCTGTGAATATCTCAGTCTGGATGGAACATTCAAACATTTTTTTTAAGAACCTGAGTTGTCTTCTAACTTTTCCAGACTATTAAGCTTGTTGGCTTCAAACTTGTGTATGTTCTGCATGTACTCAGCTGTGACTGCATTGCAATTTGTTTCTGAGAGCTGCTAGAGAAAGGGTTGGGTCTGTGTGTGGATTTACCTTTGGGTTTGCACCTTCAGTGACACCAATGAGATCAGTGCCACCAGCAGTAATGAGACAGCTCCTGTTCTGCAACTCTGAAGCAATTGTAAATCTTCTTTCCTCGTAGTAACAAAGTCTGAAGCCTCTTCTACTAACACTCAGGGAAGCATATCTGAAGTTCTTGCCTGTTTTGTGTCAAAGCTGCATCTGCTATGAGAGCTCTATCTATGAAAAAGTGAATGAGGTTACAGATAACCTTTGTGACAGAGTCCTGGGCTCTATGTGGGTTCACAGCTTTAGGAGGTTGTGAGGTAAATTTAGATTGGCATGGACTACATATAAATCTACTGCTTACTTCCTAGAGCAGCTGATGTGAAGAGTTAGACTCCTGCCAGAAAAGAGTGTAAGAGTCTGCTCTGTGCTGATTCTCTGTGGGGACTGGAGTTAAATCACTGAGACATCCATTCTCAAAGCTCAGTTGATGGGACCTCTGTCCTTCACTTCTCATCTGTAACGTAGGATAACAATACTAATTACTGACTAGGGACAGTTCAAAGGTGTCTGAACTAGTTTGATGGCTAGAAATGATTTAACCACTTCACCAGTAATGTAAGGGTCCAGCAGTTACCTTGGCATGCAGAGAAAAGTTGTAGTGCTGTGACTCTCTCCTCCAATACTGTCAATCCTGCAGGCTGCTTAAAACATAAAAGCCTGATTGGTTTAGACACTTGGAATTCAACAGCACACAGCTACTAAAGTATTGAATGAAATTAATTATGAAACTAAGAAATTCTGAAGGTGAATCAATGGAAGCCTTGAATGAAAGAGATGGGGATTTTTTGTTTTCCCTGCACATAACACACAAGCAAGGGCTTCACATCAGTAAAGCACCTTCTTTATTTCTTTAGCCTTTATGAAAAATATAGGAGAACAGAATAATTATCAAAATGATGTTGCAGTTTAGTCCACAGTCGCCGCTGCCTGAGTGGGCAGTGTTCATTTAAAGCCACTGTTAGATGACACTTCCAAGCTTGGTTGAAATTGTCACTGAGTTCCCTTCCCACAGGCCAATGTAACTTAACTGCTTTGACTTCAGTGGGATCTGAATGACTGTGGCTGTGCCACCCTCAGACAGGGACATTGGAGCATGACCCGAAGGCTCATTCTCCCTGAAGATAAGTGGGTAGCATTCTCTGGGATGTGAACAGACTCCAACCCTGGGTGGCTCTTGCAGGACTTTCCCAAAGTGTGCTCTCTATTTTTGTCTTTACAAAGGTATTTCTGGGTGGATCTCAGAAATTATAGTTCTAATAGTGCATTAAAGCCTGTTTTGGGAGCATTTTTCTATATTAATTAGGTGTAATTTGCTTTCAATTCCGTAACTACAGGTCTATATGAATTGCAATGCTGCTGTGGCTTAAAGGAGTGAACATTTTTAATATTAATTTGTAAGCCAGAGACAAACCAACATCCCAAGATATTAATAATGGAAACTGACATAGGAACAATTTGTTCAGAACTGCAAGGCAAGTCAGAGTTCATGTACCAGCCCACAGAAATGGCAATCAATCAGTCTCCTTGATGCTGGCTTTGGCAATGCAAGTGTAGAAAAAGAAAAGCCTGCGAGGTTTTCTCACATCAGCACAGTTGTGTTTTGTAGAAGATGAGGATCCACAGCTGTGAGTATCTGAGTTTTGACGAGTGCATATGTGAGCTGCCTAACTTGTACACAGGCTTCCAGGCTGTTTTTCATCCCTTGATCTGCGTTATAATGAAATAAAATAGTCCTAGCTTGTCTTCGTGCACATAACAGAAGTGGAGGAGAAGCCCAATGGGCCTTTCTGTGGGCTAAAGCTTTCCTCACACCTGTATAAAGCAGCACTGCTGTTTTTCTGCGAATATGGCTGTGGAGAGTGAAAATTCTGAGCAGCACCACTCTGTCCCTGGGCCAACCCTGCAGCTGTGGTCCAGCAAGCTGTTCTCCTTGTGGCGGTGCAGGGAGCTTGTGTTCAGCTGTCCCTACCACCTCCAGCCTCACAGAACCAGGCCTGCCTGTATGTGGTGTGGGGACAATAGATGCTGCAGAGGAGGCCTGCCGGGATGGTCGCAGGTGCTGAGGGAGGGTTCGGCAGGAGCACAGGGAACAGGATGTACCTGCTTGAGGGAAGTGTAAGCAAAAGGAGCAAACGCTTTGGTTTTATTTATCAATACCGATAGACATAGAGACCCTGGGACATTCTTGCCTACAGCTAATTATTTCTTGTTGCTCCTTCAGCAAGCGACAAGCTTGTTTCTGCTTTCTGTTGTCTTTGCAGCTGATTAAATAACAACCACTGCTAAATCCGCTGTCGCTAGTTAGGCTACAGCCTTTGAGGTGAATTGTAGTTGACGAATATTCTCCACTGCAAGGCAAAATAAACCTGGTCTTGTGCCTCAGGCAGCTAAGCTGCGGGTGCGGAGTGCTGCTGGCTGCTATAACCTCTGTTATGGACTGGGAGCACTTAAAGGGCAGCCTCAGCTAGGAAAAGGGGAAACGTGCTGACAACTCCCTCCACTGGTCACCATGAAAGATGGAAACACGAGAACTGAGAAGTTGTTAAAGAAAATAAGGTTGTTGTCCTGCAAAATGTGAGAGGATTTCTGCTAGCAAGCAGCGTTTCAGAGAAAGCACTTAATTTTGCATCCTGTCTGGAGTGCAGGATGTGCCAGCTTGGTGACACTGACAAGGATGTCAAGCCCTGTCTTTGAACTTCTTACTTCTCTACTGTTATCAAGGTAACATATAAACAACAGGATAGTAAGATAACTACCTAATGTGTGTGCGTGGGAGCTTACAGACATGGCTGGTGCTGTCTGATGCAAAAGGTTCCCCCGTGAGCGGAACAGGTTATGAGAAACATCCAGCGCTATGAGAAAGTTAACGAGCTGAAGCTCTGCAGATTCAGAGGAACAAATTGTCTGTGCTTAATTCTACCCTTTCCATTTGTGACACGTCTCCCTTTCTTCAGTCAGGTTGGTATAACACCAGACACTGGTCAATATTTTTAGCTGTAGTTCTGTATTGCCCAGCACTCATGCCCACAGGTAGAAGAGATTCCCCCCAAGGCTTTGCCTGCCTGCCTGCCTGTTGCAGGTGTAATTATTTTTTTCCAGCTGCTGCCAGTGAATTTCAATGGCTGTTGCACATCTAATGGCAGAAATGATTTATTATTGACGCATTATGTGAATTAAAAGCTACAAGAGATAGATCAGTGCTCTGGGACAAACTAAGCTGAACTCTTTATGCGGGAGCCTGTTTTGCTTCATATAAAAGGATTTTTAGAAAATGAGAGGCTGACTTTGTGGCCTCATTTTATGGTGAAAGAGTGACAAATGCTATCTCACTTTGTCTGGTATAGCTGCTTTACTCAGACTTGCACTGCCAGTACTTCAGATTATATAAATTGAAAAGTATTGATTTATCATGATAGAGGACTTTACCCTGTGTCTCCTCACTGCCCAAATGCTCAATAGTGAGTTGAGCCCCCTTGATTGGCTCAAACGTATGGAAACAGAAAAATGACAGGAGAACTTTCTGGTTTTAAAACTTTTTATATCTAGTGAGACCACAAAGAGTGGTCATAGAGGCTGATATTGGCTGAGTTAGAACTTCCATGGTGGATGTACTAGCTCCTGCTTAGTGTATTGAAGATACAGACTGTGACCGTTATGAAGATTACGGTAGCTGTCACAGCAAATGTCCTTCATAATTCTTAGACCAGGAGATCAGCTCTCAGAGGTATCAAAGCATTCAAGGTGCAAATGGTACCTTTTAGTGCCTTCCAAACTCATCTGATTTGTGTAATCCAGTAGCAGAAAGTCTATCCCTGCTACCTATGGAATCAAAATTGTACTGAGAAAAACTCAATAGTTACAAAGTAGGACTTCACGCCTCAGAATTTGAGTGTAAAAGTGAATTGGCTGGATCAAACCCTGCTCACAGTTAAAAGATTGAATTGCTGCCTTAACTTAGATAAAAAACTGCTTGATGCTGATTTTACTGATGATTATGCAGCAAGAGTTGGGGAGTGTCAGCTTACATACTGCTGAGTCTGTTATGGAGTGTTCTGGAGCTGGCTTCAGGCAGCATCTCTGCACCTGAAGATCATGCAGCCAAGCTTCGTGAATGACATTGCTTTTCAGAGACTTTATAATCTCACAATTGTTGTATGATTTAAAGGACCATAAACAGCATGATGAGGCTGTGATTCTGATGCTTAATGAGTATGTAAGTAACATGAAGTTTAAGGTATCCTATGGATATCAGAAAGCAGGATGGCTGTATAAATACTGGTTTTGATGCCTCCAACAGAAGATAGCTGCAGCATTAGAGTTCAGAGTTACAGTGCTAGATGTTTGCAAACTGTCTAAAGGCCAAAGGATACATCAAATATCCTTTGTAATGGATGTGTTAAAAGAAAACACTCACATTAATAGCTTTAGTGTGTATGGCTTGATTTGAAGAAATACAATATTTTTTCAACTAAACAGAAATAAACTCTCTGCACTATCTGCTAAAAGATTTGTATGAAAAACACTTCAAAGTTTTTCAAAGCTCAAATACAGGTTTCCTGTGTATTGAGATTTCAGTTCTATCAGTAGATGTCTCAGAGTGGCTGAGCAAGTCAATCATTATAGACCTTGTTAGTGCAACATCCTTGTGTGTGTAGTCTGACTGGAAAAACAAGCACCCCAAACCCCTACTGTGTTGTCTTCATGGTGCATAAATCTATTGTGTGTCATGTGACTCAGAGTTTTGACAGTGGGCTACCAAATGGCAGAGGAAGATGTACATAGAATTATATAATCATTAGGAACTGGAAGGGACCTCAAAACATCATCTAGTCCAATCCCCCTGACGCAGCAGGATCACCTAGACTAAGTTGCACAGGAACATATCCAGGTGGGTTTAAATATCTCCAGAGAAGGAGACTCCACAACCTCCCTGGGCAGCCCCTTACAGTGCTCTCTCACCCTCACTGTGAAGAAGTTCCTTCTCATATTTATATGGAACCTCCTATGTTCCACCTTACACCCATTGCCCCATGTTCTATCACCAGAAGACATTGAGAAGAGCCTGGCTCCATCCTCCTGACACCCACCCCTCACATATTTAGCCTTCATTTCAGTAAATTACAGTGCACTTAGGAAACTCGGAGCACAACTGTTCACTAGTTCTATTTTGAGGATCTATCTATCACTCAAAGCAGACTTGTGTAAGCCCTGATGAATACTCAATTACCTACACAAACGGGAGTGTTCCACAAGTGCACAAAGTTTTCTGATAGGTACTTTTCAAAAGAAACTTATTTTTGCTGTAGTTTTGTGTTGTTGTGTGATTCAACTGACCAGCACAGAGCCCTGGGGCTCTGCCAGCACTGTTGCTAGCTATTACTCTGTTCCAGGGAACTCCTTCCCAAAGCTTTATTGGAGGAGTATCTGTGTTAAGTGAGTTCAAATACCAATATGTGTAGCCTTTGAACTCAACAGTTTAACCAGAGTGAATGCCAGAATCACGCTTTGCTTAATCGGTGTCCTCAAAACCTGCGTTCACCTCATTGCTTTCACTTAGAAAACACCTAAAAATACTTAATTTGGCCCATTGAGCACAACGGAGGTTAAAAATATCTTGTCTCTAAACCTATAGATTTCTGCTCTGTCCCAGGGAAAATGTCAGTTTTGAGCAGAGAGAGAGACATGCCTCAAAGACAATGGCTCTCCCTTTCTCGTGTGTCAGGATAAGACAGCTAAGAAGCAAAACCAAGAGCTTGGATTAGATTTGGCAACTAGACCTTGAGAAAAATTCGTTTGGTACTGTGAAGTCGACCAGTACTTTTCAGGTTAAGCTGGGTCCTGTCAGCATTATCACTCCTTACTTCCAGTTTTATGTTCTTTCCAAAACTTGAAATGTTTGTCTGTTTAGTTTAATTGATCCCCAAGAGTTCTAGGGCTGGAGCAGTGCCTAACTCAGGAAAGTTTATCCTTACAGAGAATTCTGTGCAGCACTGTTAAAAATAAGAGGGAAAGACTATGTGATCCACTCTGCTAGACCTGAGCACTGCAGTTGTTTTGAGATGACAGGTACACAGTGAGGCAGCCCTGGGACAAGCATGAGTTTCTTGTCTGTACAAAGGATTCTTGTGAAGGACTGCAAGGGAAGCTCCTGTCTGTGTAATGTAGATGTTGCATGTCTTCACAAAGTGTTGTCTCATTGCAGCAATTTTCCTCCTTTCCTGAGGAAAATCGGTCCTACTTATGTCATAAGCAGTCAGTACAAACACAGACACAGAGGAGTACCTTAGTGTTCAGTCTTTGTGATATATCATGGGTGACCATCAAGAGCTGAAGTTCCAGCAGTATCATGAGGTAGTCAATAGTAACTGGTGGAACTTTCAGAGCTGCCTGCAGAACGTCAGCTTTGGTGTCTTGCTGGTGTCTAACAGGAATGCAGAGCTTAATTCCCGTTTCATTGTCAAAATCTCAGCTATAATTCTTTCTTAAGCTAAGCCAGGGTAAGAGCACAAATGAAACTTGCTGGTAATGTAATTTTATATGTGTATTCTGAGTAGTAAGGCTGTCTGAAGAGAAAGAAAGCAAGTTTTTTCATTAATTGAAATTAATTCTGCAGAAAGTATTTCTCCTACATGTTGTTTTCTAACTGTTCTACTAGAGATGGGAGTGCCAGGAGGAAGCACAAGGACTTCAGCTAATTTCATTGGACAGTTTTGTAGTGCATTGTAATTGTGATTTCTAAAGTTTTCAGTTGAGTTGCTCATGTCTGAGAAGGAGGTGTTGTGTGAATTATGCCCTTTCTGCGGTGGGGTGGTGTTGGGGAAGCTGATAGCTAGACCTGTAAGGGCTGTAAGGCACAATTAATTAACCAGTTGAAGGTAACCTAGTGCAGAATGAAAGCTTCCCTACCAGGCACTTCTAGTTTTGGTCTTTACACTTAAAAGAGTGTTTAGTTTGAAACAGTATTAGGAATAGATAGTGATAATAGTGTGTCTTGCTTACTCTGGTCAGATGAGCGATTTCTGTTGCAGCATGCTGTTCCTCCTGCTTTAGAGCATGAGTATTGCTCTGAGTACTTAGCTACTACTGACTAGAAAAAAATGAATTGTCTTTCAACAAAAACCTCTTTTGATGGCAACCACTTAGTGGTCCAGACCTCCAGGAGCTCTCAACATCCTGTAATGCTGCTGCATTTACTGTGCTGAGCAGTGCCCTTATGAATCAGCTGACCTAGCTTAGAATCATAGAATCATTACGGATTGGAAGGGACCTCAAAAGATCATCTAGTCCAATCGGCCTTGTAAGTACAACTTGAGCTCCAGTATTTTATTGGCGGAAAACCCTCACGTTCCTTATTTTTCACCATTTGGTTTACTCTATAGTTGTCAATGTTGCACATTCATTTGCAGAATAAAGCTTCTGGTGGTAAAAAATATAAAATTCCAAGAGTATTTAATCTGTCTGACAAATTTCATCTTCTTGGTGCTCCTGTGATGCTGTGGAAGGACTGTCATGGTCAACATCTACTAGATTGATATCTCTGGTACTTTTGTTTGAGCTCACCCTTCTCGTTTTGACCTACCCATCATCTCCTTTCAGGCTAGATGAAGGTCTTTAAATAAAATCACCTTGTGAATAATCAATCATAAGAATCACTTTCTTCAGTTTATTGCAAAGGGCGCAACTGGATTTTTCTCACTTCAGCAAACCCTGGTTATATTTTCTGCACTTTTTTGCAAACGAGCAAATGGTTACAGCGAGCTCGAAATGAGTCTGTATTGTTTAATCTAATCCCTGTCTGGGAATTTGCTGCTTTGACTGTCCTTTCTTCCTGCATTGAGAAGGGGGCTGTAGATATGACCTCACAAAAAATACAGAGCAGCACTAAGCAACTTCATTATGCCATCCTCTTGAGACTTAATGAATAACCATCTATCTCAAGGAAGTGAGCAGCAGATGGTGCGCTGCAGGTTCACACATTTTCACCACATATTAATTTACAGAATGAAGAAAGCAGATTTTAAGATTTAAAAAAAAAATACCTTCCCTGGAAGTAATAATGAAGAGGGTTTTTTTTTCATCCTCTGCATGAGTGGATTTCTCTGAAATTGTGCTGTAATGTCCCTTCTGAGATGCTAGGTCATTTGTCAGTGTTTGACAGCAATGGTTGTTCATACATAGATCTAATTCTCTCGATGATGGTTGATTCTGTCTGCACATGGTATTAGTTCTTCCTATAGAATGGAGAAAGTAAGTTAACATATAAAATATCAGTTTGTAATTTCACAATTCTGTCATCAGCCATGTAAAGTATCCTTCAGTAAAATACTTACTTTGACTGTGCTGTTGGTCAGGAGTCAGATCATGACAGCTGCTTTAGGAACATTGTTGGTGCTGGCAGAAGATTCCAAATGAGCAAGTCTGGGTTCTCAGCTCCTTATGCTTGCCTCTGTCTTTCTTTTTCTGGACACATTATTTTTCCTAAATACAGTTTGAAAAGGGTAACAAGTTCTATTTCTGGTTCACTCTACTGATGTATTTGATCCCCGGTTACCTACTACAAGACACTACAATCTGGTCCAGCACAGATGTGAGTCCTTAAGATAGAAAAAAATCATCTATGGAAAAGATTGACAGCTCTGGGAACTGAAGGCTTATACTCACTTGGTCAACTGAACATTTGCTCTAAGCGTGTAGCCCTCCCTCTCTTCTCCCTATTAAGATACTCCAGTTCTTTATTAAAGAAAATTGTTGTTCCTAACCTGTAAGGTCTTGCTTCTCTGAGGAACAGCCCAAGAGAGGACCAGAATCATGTGGTTTAAAGGATGAGCCTGGCTCAGTTGGTAGAGTGTGGTATTCTGAATTCCTGGGGTCATGGGTTTGAGCCCCATGTAGGACATAGAATCATAGAATCATAGAATCATTATGGATAGGAAGGGACCTCGAAAGATCATCTAGTCCAATCCGCCTGCAACAGCAGGATCACCTAAACCAAGTCACACAGGAACCCGTCCAGTCGGGTCTTGAACATCTCCAGAGAAGGAGACTCCACAACCCCCCTGGGCAGCCTGTTCCAGTGCTCCGTCACCCTCACTGTGAAGAAGTTCCTTCTCAGGTTGATGTGGAACCTCCTATGTTCCAGCTTACAACCATTGCCCCTTGTCCTATCACTACATGACACCGAGAACAGCCCAGTGCCATCCTCCTGACACCCACCCCTCAAATATTTGTAGACATTAATGAGGTCACCCCTCAGTCTCCTCTTCTCCAAGCTAAAGAGACCCAGCTCCCTCAGCCTCTCCTCATAAGGGAGGTGTTCCACCTCTCTTATCATCTTTGTTGCCCTACGCTGAACTCTCTCCAGCAGCTCCACATCCCTCTTGAACTGAGGAGCCCAGAACTGGACACAATACTCCAGGTGTGGTCTCACCAGGGCAGAGTAGAGGGGGAGAAGAACCTCTCTTGATCTGCTAACCACCCCTCTTCTAATCCACCCCAGGATGCTGTTGGCCTTCTTGGCCACAAGAGCACATTGCTGGCTCATAGTCATCTTGTTGTCCACCAGGACCCCAAAGTCCCTTTCCCCTACACTACACTCCAACAGGTCAGTCCCCAGCCTATACTGGTACCTGGGGTTGTTCTTGCCCAGATGCATCTTGAGACAGTAGTGTAGGCTTACCCTGCTCCAGCAGGGGAGGTTGGACTTACATGATCTTTTGAGGTCCCTTCCAACCTCTAACATTCTGTGATTGTCTAATGTGTAAATTTATCTGGAAGGAAATGATCTGAGGGGGTTTGACCATGGAGATCATGGATTTGGTGTTACTGCATGGCCTGAGCTTCTCTGGACAGGGAGGGTTGGGGAGCTTGTGATTCTGTGTGGATGCCATGCTAGCATGCTGGAATTGCATCAAAATCTTCCTTCTTCCCTCTTGTGACCGCACCATGCCACACAAAGGTGCTTCAGGCTTGTGTATAGAAACCCGCTGAATTTTTGAGCATTGCGAGGTAAGATCATTGGTATCACTACTATATACACGTTCTGATGGACTGGTAACTCCATGATTTTGAACAAATCTATTGGCTTCAATGAAGCACTGTTGACAAAAAAAGAATTTTACATTAGTATTTATATTTTGTGCAGGTATTTTTAAAGCAAAATAGAATAACTTTTAAAGACTAAGGTGCTCCATTTAGCCTTGTTTTAGTTGCTTTAAATACAAAATTATACTAGAGACTTGATTTTGGTTTGGTCAGTAATGACAGGAAACTATCAACGCCTATGCTCCCAAAGTAATCAGTGATAATTTACAGCCAGAGAGAGCAATCAATATGCAGGAATTGTCTTTATTTTGGGTAAACTGAAATCTCTGACCTGGCAAGGACTGGTACCTTGCTCTAAACTACACTAGAATTTCTTATGGTAGAAGGGGTTGTTCAAATTACTGTATTAATTTACTTGAAAGTATTAAGTGCAGGAAAGTGTCAGTTCACTGGGAAATGCTTCACTTTTTTCCTTCTTGTTTGTAAATTATCTGTCTGAACCACTCACATGTTTAATAGTTGTCTGCTACAGCTATTATGTACCCAAGACTACAGCGTTTTTGGGTAGTTATCATCCCCCAAAATTGAAAATCTTCCATGAGAAGCTCCTGGTGTTAAGTCACTTTTAACTTCTCACAATTGTAGTCCAAAGCCTTGACTTTTCCTGTCAAAAGAACAGGACTATAAATTGATCTTGTATGTCACTGAGAAGTACCATTGCTGTGAAGAGTTGCATATTCAACCTGTCTCAGTTTATAGTTGTCTCTCTGCCTACTTTTTTGTTTCTACTTTGCATGTAATTTATAAAGGCACTAGATTTTAACGTGACAGATGTGTCTTAAACTGAATGAGCAATTTCTTGACAATCCCTGTTAGTGAAGCAGTATTTTGAGGGCATCTAGTAGCGGCTGAAAGTCCCCTCAGTTTAGCTGAGTTTAGCCCTCCATGGCTCCAGAGAACTTTATTTCATTTGTGCTGAAACAAATTGCAGCCTCCCAAAAAAAAGCACCTTAAATAGCTTGTCAGGCACTTAGTCCTCACAGGTAGGTTCTTGCTGTTTCAGAGCCTCTGGTTTAGTACTAATCCCACGATTCTATCAATTCTCTGGTTTGATAGGAACTTTGCTGATTAATGTTGCCAGAATGGAACATACTGAGAACACTTCCTGATGCATTACATGAAAGGTTCAATCTAGCAGATGCACGAGGTCAGTTTGTCATGTTCTTTTACTAGGAGAAGACAAGACTTTGGGCTAAATCAATCGTGCAATTTGTTTAATGTGGTTTGATTTTTTTCTTGGCAGCCTTGTCTTTCTCCACGGCTTGCTGATAAGTTTCATTTTAAGTTTCTGATTTCCTTCTTTTATTTTTTCCAAGATTTGCTTCTCTTGCTGTGACTGAGTGATTTGAAGGGTATATATGCATAAAGTAGGCTATTTTCTGCCTGATCTGAATGAAAATATCTTATTCTTCTGACTTTCAGAAGCATTTTGATCCTGACACTTTACACACAATAAAAGCCTTACAGCTGTTGAGCAGGTGCCTTTCTCTGATGAAACTTGTGAATCCTGTGTTATGAAATACAGAAATGCTCTGGCATCCAGATGGAAAGCATAAAGATGCTTTGATGAATAAACACGAATTAAATCTGCAAAAACAGCCTCACACCCCTGCAGAAAATGGAGCCTTATCTGGAAAAACCACATTCAAAGGATCTAGCCTGGAATATGGATGAAAGAGAAATCTATGATAATGTGTATTGAGTTCCTAGTTATTAAGAAATTCTATATATAATGGCATCTTCTGCAATGAAAGCTGTGCCAGGAATAGCTTTTCTTTTTGTGCTGCTGCCTGGTTATCCCTAGGCTATTGATAGACCTGGAAGCAGCCTGCATGCTCTGCAATATTTTATGTGTGATGCTGGCAGTGGGGGAGGCTGCAGGAGAGGAGAGCCCAGGGCTCCCACAGATAGTTCCAGCAAACTCCAGCCACCATGCTGCAGAGAATAGCTGAGACCCTCAGCCAGAATGGTGGCACCTTGGGGCTGTTTTGTTGCTGCTTTTCATTACCAAATTCTGCTTCAATGGGCATTAAATGAAACAAATTCTCCCCAAGTCTAGACTACTTTGCCTATGATAACAACAGCTAAATGATGTTCCTGTCTTTATGTTGATGCATGAACTTTTAAATTTGGATTTTTCCCCCTTACCGCCCTGTTGAGGAGGGGGAGCAAGGGAGCAGGTGGGTGTCGTTTAGCTACTGGCCAGGCTAACCCACTACTTCTAGATATGTACGACCCAGAATTCATCTGAACCGGCCTTAGTTCTTCCTCTTTTCATTTTAAAGTTTGAATCATTATTTTATGGGAAAGTTTAGTTTATGGATGTTTCTTCTTTGTATCCAGCTGTCATTCTGAGAAGTGATAACCTTTTAAATATGCACAGGAACAGAAAATGGATGGACCACTGAGAAAGACGAGTCTTCTCTCCAGTCTGGGAAAGGCATATTTCTGAGCTTGTCCAGGATCAAAACCCACCTATGTGAGACACAAATCCACCCTTCCGCAATAATGATGTAGCTGTAGATAAATATGTCTAGTGCTTCGCTGATGTGTGTGGATTTTAATGAGGGAAGCCTGTTTTCCCCTTGCTCCAATGTTGACTCTGTCAGGACCCTCCACGAGCTCTGCAGTGGCAGCACTGGTTGGTGTTCCTGGCTGGAGAAGCCTTGTTGTCAATCCCTGTCTGGATTCTCACCATGTGAGCACCGTGGGCACATCTGTAGGAATTTGTCTTTCCTGGGCTTGAGCAGAGGAGAGACACTGCCCTGAGCGGGGAGATAATTTCCTTAATGTTACATCTACCTGTATGAGGCTGTAAGTGCACATTCCTATGGTCAGTGTTCTCGTGTGTCCTTGTCTGAATCCCCATGCATCCCACCTTGGGCCACAATTATATCATGGGTTAGAGACCCTGACTATATTTTAACCAAGAACTTGTAGCTCAAGTGTCAGAACCAAAGGGAGGGTTTAGTGAAACCTCTTATGAATCTGCAGGCAGTAAAACAACTGACTTCATTTTGGGGAAAAAAGGCACCAGGACATTTTAATTCGCTCCCCGCACCACACATCAGAGAAAATCCCCACACAAGATATAGAAGCAGACACATGGAATTTCATCACGCTGCTCCTATGCTGAGCTGAGATGAAATATTCAGAACATCTTCATTGTAGACAGTTCCTGCTTCTCTCTGAAATCACAGCAGTCACCCAACTTCAGTTTCGATCCTCATAAATCTTCAACGTTCAGAATTCTCAGAGTCTCTCCAGGTCCAGGCAAAGCTGCCCACCAATCACACATTGTCTTCAACTTCAGAAGCGATAACATTTTTTCTCAGCAGCAGCGTTGATGCATCTCTGAACAGTCCCAAGATGGAGAAGAGCAAAGAAGGAGGCAGAAGTTGCTGAGGCAGGGGGAAGAAGGGATAGTGGGGGACTTTAAACTTTTCTTTTCAAACTTTTCAAACCCAAACCTTTTTCCAGAAAACACAGATCCTACTCCGTTTTTAAAGCATAAAGAGTGTCTGGAAATATTTTTACAGATGCATCTCCTGCAGCTCAGTTCTGAAGTCTGTGACTTGTCCTTCAGTTCCTTGGCTGGAACAAACACGGATCCTGATGGATCATCACTGCACCCTTTCAATAGGCGCAAAGGGGACAAGCAGCACCTGTCCTGACAACAGCTTCACACCTCTCAAAGATTTTTCCTGACCTTCTCAGCACCATTGATTGGTTTAATTCAGCATGAAATAATGGAGGTGGATCTGTGATGAGAAGTGATGCTGAGGACCATGTGTCCACATGATCTGCTGTTTTGGATGGCTCTAATCTGGTTCTGTGTCCCGAGTGCCCGTTTGTGGTGAGGGAATGTTGGCTGTCCTGGGAGACATTGCTGGGGGTACCCCACCTTAAAGGCACAGTTGATGCTCTGACCTATGTCACTGTGTGGATAGTAGTGATATTTGAGTGATTCCTGGCTTGAACTAAAACCCTGACACAAACGCTCCACAGGCTGTACATGAGCAGCTCCTCTAAGCTGTTCTAATGAGCTTTTGGTTTCGCTCCGTGCGGAGCTGTGACTCAGTGCTGCTTTTATTGTGTGTGTGTCCTACTTTTACTTTTCTGAATCCTCATAGGCTGCATTTATTTGCTTCTCAGAGACAATCCAGGCTGAAGAGGTGAGCATGCATTATCTTAATGTTTGTTCATTTTTGAAACCCAAAAATATTTGAGTGCTCATTCTGTGTAGAGGAAAACAAAAGATGTTTAGTAACAGATCAGAACTTAGCAAGAAATGTCGTAAGAAGTGGGTTTCTTTGCACTAGCAACATTCCCTTTATAAAAGCATCTCTTTCCTTCTCCAATTATTTAACATCATCTGGCCAGCTGAAGTGTTGTCACGGGTTAATAATGAAGTTTCTAGTAAAAGACCGTGATGTGTGTGGGAAAAGATGGGGATTATCTACTGTTCCATTGAATCTCTATCTGCTCTTTTTGTAAGTCACAGCTGTCTCCAAAATAACTTTTCCGTTCCGAGATTTCACTGCTTCTGAGCTGTTTTCTCAAAAATCAACCCCTCATACCCTAAAAAGGTGCTTTGGTTTTGTATCCGACGTCTTGGATGTGCTACTGTGAGCTGCAAACCAAGCAGCATGTTTGGAAGTGAGGTCAGCAGTGTCTTTGTCAGTGCCATGGAGCAATATCGTCCATCAGTAGACCTAACAGTAAGGAGAGTTTGCAGGACTCGGATGCTTCTTTTCAGCCTGCTGTGCTGGATGTCTGTCACATGGCCCGTTAACAGCAACAGGCTGACACTGTCATTTTTCACACAGTTGAGAGTTATGAGCCAAGAGCAGATGAAAAGACAAATGAACTTACGCTGCATGCAGCATTCTGCCCCTGTTCAGCCCCCCCTGCCTGGGCAGAGGCAAGACTTGGAGCAGTAAGTCCAAAAAGTACCTCATCATATTATTCCAATTTCTCAACAGAGCAGTTTCGAAGTGTGGTTGCATAGTATGTGCAGTACAGTGTTAAGGGAAGTGCTTGTCACAGACCTGAGACCTCAGTTTGGAAAAATAATGCTCTTGAGTGATTGATTAGTGCTCTTCTCTGACGCTGATCATTGGCAGTGCAGTAGGAGCGTGGGCTTCCTCAAGCTGCCCACAAGCCTGCCAAGAAAAACTGCTATTGTTTGTGCCCAGGCCCTAGTCTCACAATCTGTTCTGTGCAGGTGGACCTTAGTGCTTTGCAGAGTCCTGATGATTTTGTTGACTACAGCAAATCAGAGAATTCCACAGCAGGAACATGAAATCCTGACTTGGAAAATCCTGACTTGGAAAATAGGCTTCAGATCTCTCTGAAGAACAACTCAGACCACTTGTATGCAAATGGAGTTACCACTATGGGAACTGGATTTGATTTTAAGTACAACATCTCTGGAGAACCAGAACGTGCATCTTATACATCATAGAATAGAAGCATAGAACAGTTTTGGCTGGAAAGAGACCTTCAAGATCATTGAGTGCAACCTTTTCTTAGCCCTAAACCATGTCCTTCAGTGCAACATCTACCCTTCTCTTAAACTTAAGGGATCGTGACTTACCCTGGGCAGGCTGTTCAAATGCTTGACAGCCCTTTCAGTAAACACATTCCTCCTGACGTCCAACCTGAATCACAGAATGTCAGGGATTGGGGAGAAACCTCGAAAGATCATCCAGTCCAAACACTCTGCCAGAGCAGGAACTCCTGGATCCAGTCACATAGAACATGTCCAGAGGGGTTTGAAATATCTCCAGCGAAGGAACCTCCCCTGGTGCAGCTTAAGGCCATTTTCTCTCTTCCTATCGTTGGCCACTAGAGAGAACAGACGAACGCCCTCCTCTCTACAACCTCCGTTCAAGTAGTTAAAGACAGCAGTAAGGTCTTGCTTTGATCTCCTCTTCTCCAGGCTAAGCAGTCCCAGCTCCCTCAACAGTTCCTCATACAGTGCCTGTTCCAAAACCTTTACTAGCTTGGTAGCTGTCTCTGTCCCCTTTCCAGCCCTTCACTGTCCTCCTTGTAGAGAGTGGCCCAAAACTGGACACATTTACATTGTAAGCTGAAAATCAAGGAAGAATGTGATGGAATGATGAATTTCTTAGCAGATTCTGCCATGTCAGAATCACATGATGTGGATGGCTGTCCTGCTTGGTCGGCAAAGCTTGAACTGGCAAGATGAGCAGGGCTCGAGGTATTTTTAGAGCAGTCACTATAAATTGTTTTTCCAAGGAGTCTGTGCCATGGATCAGGATCCTGTGTGCTCCTTAGCACCCTGTGGACACAAAGGAGAATTAGGAGGTGTACCAAGGCTGTCTTTTGATTTGTTAAAACTAATACATCGAGAAAGACAAACATTTTGACTGTGTCATCTGAGTGAAGTGAGTGAGGTGAGTGGAAGTCTGTTGGTGTTTGAGAAGGTACTGGTATCCCTAGGCTTTGGATAGCCTGACAGGTTCAGGGATGGTGTGAGGCCTTTGCTGTTCTCTGGTTCTCCTCTTTTCAGGGGATGGCATTCAGGTTGGTCAAGATATGAGGGTTAGAGGAAAGCCACTTCTGCCTATTGGCAGTTCTGTCCTGCATCCCAGGGTCAGGCAGAAACAGTGCAGAGAGCAAACTGGATGTGGCACGTAAGGCTGTTATCCCACGTCTGTTCCTGTTAGAGCTGTACAGAGCAGCCAGGAGAAGAATCACTTTAAAAAAGTCCCAACTTTATCCCAGACTTGAGGTGGATTTTTTCCAATTTGAATATAGGTAGGATGTTTGTTTCTTTATTCCTATTACTTAATGTCACACATTCTTCTAAATATACTCTGTGAATAGTGAGTGGAGCAATGTCATATAGTGAGTGGAAAGTGATGGTCGTGCTTGCCCCAAAATACTTCTTTTTAAAAACTAAGATTTGAGGGAAGACAAGAAATGTTCCCAGAGTCTCCTTCTCTGGAGATGTTTAAAATCTGCCTGGCCAGATTCCTGTGTAACTGGAAGATCCTGCTGTAACTGTACCAGATCCTGCTGTGGCAGGGGGATTG
This sequence comes from Rhinopomastus cyanomelas, assembly GCA_013400115.1. Taxonomy (NCBI): domain Eukaryota; kingdom Metazoa; phylum Chordata; class Aves; order Bucerotiformes; family Rhinopomastidae; genus Rhinopomastus; species Rhinopomastus cyanomelas. The sequence goes on along the minus strand of VXBP01006303.1, from coordinate 142,647 downwards.
GACTGGATGATCTTTCGAGGTCCCTTTCGATCCCTAATGTTCTGTAACTGAGGAAAAGAAAAGGAGAACTGGCTAGAAAATGCAAGTGTTTCTTGGCCCTCTTCACCGAACTATTCCTACACTGCCAACACCTGTGAAAGCACCTTGGTTTTGTTTCCTCAGGCCAAAATTGGAAAATAAATATGAAATCATGGGTTTGTCTCCATCTACAGAGATCTAAAGTGAATTATCTACAGATTTTTTGGTTTTGATCTATTTCCCATTCATGTTGATCAGATTCAGTTAGTTAGAGCTAAGTCTGTAAGTTTTCTGCCTGTAAACTTACAGGTGTCTCTTCTGTGAACTAGATTTTATTTCTGTATGTGCTGACTTTAATGCCAGAGGTTTCTCTCTTGTCTAATGGCCATCATGAAAGCTTTTACTGCTAAATTAAAGTAAAATGAGTTAATGGGTACCCAGTGCCTCCTTCTATTTAAAATGTGCATCAATTTGCAATGGCCATTGCTTTGGGATTGCAGTCTGTGTTTTATCTTATGTGAAGTGTAGTGAGAAGCAGAAAAGTTCGCTGCGAAAGTGCCTAATCTGCTCCCCTGTAAAAGTATTTGTAGTTTGTTTCACTTAATAACCACCTACCACCCTTTAACAAGATTGGCTTTTTCCATGGTAGATGATTGCTTCAGTTTGGTTTCCTACAGTGTTATTGAAAAAGTTTTAGGCCTTCAGAGAATGTGGTTTTAAGTGAAAATAAAAGATAATTGAAGTTTTTAAAAACAGTTTCTATATAAAACAGCAGTAGCAATGTACCCAAGGTCAAACTTACTGCTCCCAGGAAGATTTATGAAGGAAATAAAATTCTTAGGGAGTAGACAGCAAATTTAACTTCAAACGTGTTATTTTAAAAGTAAAGACGATGCTGATTTCCAGATGTGTGACTGTTTCTAAATACCAAATTCTCCTACTATAACATTTTTTGTGAAACTGAAGCACGGGAGAGATTTAGTATGAGACACGTAAGCAATCACAGAGGGCTGGAATCAGTGGGTCTGTCCTCAGGAAGGCAATTTGTCTGCTGAGAGGTGTCAGAGAAGGCGACACCAGCATCTTCAAACCTTGTTCAAACATATTGTTGCCCACAGGATGTTGGAATAAGCAGTGCTTCATAATTTTTGGTGGGTTCATCAAAACATCTTGGTGTAGGGTGTGGCAGTCTCAGACTGAAGAATCTGATGATAAAGTACCCCTGTGGAATTCCCCTTTGTGGATGTCCCAGGGAGAGGCCAAAACAGATGTAGTGGTCTCTTCACCTTTGCTGCCTCCTGCTCTGTGATACACTGTGAAGAAAGAAATGCAGAGGGATCATTTTCCCCTAGATATGACCAGGAGGCCCAGGAAGGATTGTTGCCTCTCATGGAGAGACAGCAAGCACTGAGTGAGCCAGAGATGCTGTTGGAAGGTTGGTCAGGGTCAGAGGGAAGGAGGGAATTACATCCAAGTGGGAGAGGATTGTGATGGAGGAATGGATCGTGTTAATAGTTCACATTGTTTTGAACCCCGATTGGTGGAATAACCATAAAAGTTCTGCAGTCTGTGTCTTGGTGGCCAGCCCTGCAAACTCTGCTTCCTACCACTGTCTGAGAAACCTTCAGCACAGTTTTCAGTGAATCCAGCCATGGCTGGCTACCTGCTCATTTTTTTTCTTCTGGAAGCCCCGCTGGCAGTTTACCACTGCGGAGCTCCTGCCAAATCCATGATGTTTCTGACTTTGTTAGCAGAAATAAAAAAGAATTGAATTCAGTAACTCAGGAGGTCCCTTCTAGATAAAATTGGCCAGAAAAAATTAAGTCAAAAATCTGTTCCAAACGTCTTCTGCTTTTTCCATAGCTGTTCCTCTGCTCATATCTGGATTACAACTTCACTTTGGGTAACCACTGTGAAAGGCTGCCAGTCATCCCAGGGTAGCTCACAGTGGTCACTCAAAAGGTTTGTGATTACCTCCAGGGTTGTCTCCAAACTGGGAAACAGGTTTCCACAGACCTACAAATGGAACCTCAAGATGCACAGAAAGGAGAGAGTGTTTTCTGACTGCTGTGATTTCACAGATCAGGTGGCAAACTCACTGTTACAAATAAGCTTTATGACTTCTCTTTCTTCTTAAGGAAGAGAGCTGACAGACTTCCCTGTTTAACTCCTGGTTGTTTTATTTTTTGTTTAGCTTCACCAGTTAAAAATATTGATTTCAGGTTTGCAAACAAGGCAAAGAGCGGCAGATTATTTTTATCCTTTGCTCAAATAGAGCGGGGCTGGGATGAATCACAGAGCATTTAGTCACTGTCTTAACACAAGTTTATGATGTAAAACTGTGCAGTCAATTTTGCTGATTCATTGACAAAGATTATTGAAACCAGCCCATTCCCTAAAAAGCTCCAGTGCTGCAGAGATGTCCAGGCTAAGGTCCCTCATGTCTTGACATCCTTTTTCTCCATCAGTATTGTGAGATAAAATGAAAAGCCATTGTCTGAAGCACTGGTGCACCCTCACTCACTGACCCAGGAGCCCTGTTCAAGCCCCAGCCTTGGTGTTTGATTGCTCGATCCTTGTGTGACCTACATTTTAGATGACTGTGGTATGCCTGGCCTTGTTGACTTGATTTTCTTGCTTGCCTCTGGATATGCCCTTGTGACAAGGAACATGCCAGGTGGTGAATGGTCTCTGAACAAGTGACTGCCCTGCTCTGTTTGCCTCGATTTGGTGCTGGGGGACTGTAATGGAACATAAGTGCATGAGCAATCCAGTCCTCATGCTGGAGGACTTTGTTAACACAAAATGCAGCAGGGGAAGGTTTTAGAGGCTGCACAAGGTGCAGGGCTGAGCTACCTGCTGTCTGCAGGTGTATGGACAGCTAGCTTGTTCCAGTAGGAACATGCGAGGCACGCCGTCTGTCCAATAGCACTGCCCGTGAGGCGGCTTAGGTGAAGTCTATATAAGTTAGCGACTGTTTAATAAAAGGGCATTTTGTCTCCGGGTATTCCTGGGCTTTTGTGAGATCATGTTGGTCTGAGTGTGAAGGCCCTGCTAGAGCTGCCACATGAACGTCCTCTCGGCCGACCCTGAAGCCTGTGAGTTGTCTGTGGCTTACATCAGAGGACTGCACTTCTGCTGGAGGGGCCACTGTCCTGCCCTCCCACCAGAGGCTCCTGTCTTGCCTTCCCTTAGGAGCAGCTGCTTATGCTGCTCCCTGATGTGCAGTACCTGGCAACCCTGTCACACACCCCTCTGCTCTTGTACTTTGATCAGGACCTGTCTGTTTTTTTCCCCCCTCTATGGCAGCATAATTATCTTTGTTGTCTTCTGTGTGTCTTTTCTGTGTTGCCTGCATCTCCTTAAACAAGAACAGCTGTATCTACCTGTAATGTCCACAGAGGTCCCTGTTGTGGGGCATAGCAGCGACATTATGCTTTTAGCTTTGCTCTCTACCTCTCCTAACAATTGCTGTTATCCTGTTTTCCTGCTGAGCACTAAGTCAATATTTTCCAAAACCTGTCCAAAATGACTCCACTATCCTTCACCAAGTGGTAACAGCTAGTTTAGTCTCCCGCTGCTTTTATGCAGAGGTTTCTTTTCCTACTGTGTGCATTACTCTGCAATAATTGGCACTGAATCCAATTTGCCCTCTTATTGCCAAGTCACCCTGTATAACGAGATCATTGTGTACATTGTGTTAGGTTTTGACCGACTCATTTTATTTGGAAATGTAGGTCTTTCACTCTTCCAGTACTGTCCATTTACAATCCCCCAGGAGAAGTGTTCCCAGCACAGATCCCCAAAGGATCTAGGTGTATCTTTTCTCTGATAGAAGCTGACTTTCTAGTCCATCCTTGTGTTCCTTAATTCTAACCAGTTGTGAACCTGTGGGAGACCTCTCCTCTTGCAGTGTGATGCTTTAATACATCCAGGAAAAGGATGCTATAGGGAACTTTTTTGATGAACTGAGACTGTTCTGTCACTAGGAGCAGCTTTGGAACAGCCACTTCTTTCCAGATTTCTTACAGGTGTATGGGGTATGAGTTTTTTTCCTATCATACTTGCCTCTTTCTGGGTATCATATTTGTCTGTATGAGCACTAGTGCTGGTCTTTATTACTCTTTTTATATCCTTAATCCCCAGAGAGACGCAAGTAAATGGAAATATTCAGCACTTAGATGAGTTGATTCTTCATCTGTGATTATTTACTCCTATAAAGGCTTTGTTACTGAGTTGTCTGACCATACAGTATCAGCAGCAATGCCTGACTTCACAGCATATGGGTTTGACATGAGACTTGGACCATTTTCACTTGCAGTACCACAGTACAAGTTGCTACCCTGGAGCTGTGCTACTTGCCTCTAGCTGTGTTTTGTTATGGCCAACCTTGTGCAACGTCAAACACCAAGTAATTGTGCAACTGAATAATGAAATCTTTTCTTTCCTAAACTATAACTCCTGTAGAAACTAGTAAGAAATATGTCAACTTGCTGCTGTGAATATCAGCCACCATTGCACAAGATGTTCAAGCTGGAGCACAGGGCTGTTGAGAAGCCTGTGGAAATAAACGGTCTCAACAGTAAAAAATAGACAGAGCTGAGGGTCACTTCTTTTTCTGTGAAATCACTGTTTTTTCCTTACATGATATAACTGCTTAGTGTGCTGAACGTCCACTAATTGGGTAATTTAATTGGAGAAATGGCTTCTTAATGGCTCCTTTTTAATTATTAAACTGTTCAACAGAGGTAGCCCAACTGGTCCTGAAGCTAGTGACAGCAGAACTTAATGTCAGCTAAACTCTGAAATATCTCTGGCTGAGACTCATAATTTGTAGGTCGCCAACCAGTTGAGTTGGTTTATCCATCTGCTGCGTTTGCTCTCATTCAAAGCTCTCAAATTAAAAAGCCAACTGTAACCACAGGAATGCTGATACTGCTAAAGCTTGCTTTCTGAATTAGTCTGATCTAACTCCAGCATGGCACAGATGAGCAGAGTTTGGCCAAAGCGCCTGTTGTCTGCAGTCGAAGTGCACACGAATTCTTGCGCTGGAGTTGCAGTAATGCTGTTGCCACTTCTCTAATAGGTCATTTATTCGGAAGCACGGGGTTAGTTCAGCTTTAAATGTTACCCTTGTAGTTATATATCAATTCTAAATGTATCATCTGAATACAATTAGAATCCCAATTAGAATCTAACTAAACACATTCCAGTACTCACTGAAGTTTGTCAACCAAGCTTAGACTGGAGAAACAATACTGCTTTGCTTTCTGATTTACAATTTCTTTCAGATTTTCCTGTAACTGTGTGATAGATCCTCCTTAATTGGACTTATTATGTCTTGAAGCAATCAATTTCTATGATAGATTCAATTTATTAATAAAATGCAAAAAGTAAATTGAGCATAGATAACACCGAGAGCTAAAGAAGATAATCTGGGGTTTTACAGTGTTACATAAACAAACTTAGTCTGTCATTAGCTGCTTGAAAACGTTGGAGTACAAGAAATGCAGAGGTTATCTGACTGGATGAAAAGGGTTNTGTGGCTGAAAGGGCTTCGTATTTTAAGATAAATTCACAAATAAATGGTCCAGATGGGAATCTGTGATTAGAGTGCAGCTCTGTATCACTGCACTAGTAAATATGACTCATCCTGCCCATCATAAAACTCCAGCTCCCAGAAATGAATAATTTTTGTTATAAAAATACTCACTAGGCTGATGCTTGGCAGACTTGTCAGCTCAGGAGAAGAGTGTTTGGTATCTGATTTCTTTATCAGAAGCAAAATTGGTTGGAACAGTTGAAATTGTGTTCTGCTTCCAGTCAGTGCTGAATTTTCTGGGTGATAACTTTGGTGGGTGATCTTCTGCTTGAGCAGTACTAGCTGCCCTGTGAGCAGCTCTGTGATGGATCCTTGTTTCCCAGGCTGTGTAGCGGATGATCAGTAGCAGATCAGTGGCTATAATGAAGTAAAGTGTACACAGTCATAGAATCATAGAATCATAGAACCATTAGGTATTGGAAGGGACCTCAAAACATCATCTAGTCCAATGCCCCTGACACAGCAGGATCACCTAGACCAAGTTGCATATCCAAGGAACATAACCAGGTGGGTTTCAAACATCTCCAGTGAAGGAGACTCCACAACCTCCCTGGGAAGCCCCTTACAGTGCTCTGTCACCCTCACTGGGAAGAAGTTCCTTCTCATATTTATGTGGACCCTCCTATGTTCCAGCTTACACTCATTGCACCTTGTCCTATCACTAGATGACACTGAGAAGAGCCTGGCTCCATCGTCCTGACAACCACCCTTCACATATTTATGGACATTAATGCGGTCACCCCTCAGTCTCCTCTTCTCCAAGCTAAAGAGACCCAGCTCCCTCAGCCTCTTCTTATAAGGGAGGTGCTCCACTTCCTTCATCATCCTCGTTGCCCTATGTTGGACTCTCTCCAGCAGCTCCACATCCCTCTTGAACCGAGAGGCACACAGTCAATGCTGCTTTGAATACACCTTTCATGTGCTCCACTGTGTAAACTGCATCTACTCATAAATCAGATCAGAAATGGATGCAATGCTGCTTGTTTTGCTCTAGTCAGTCGCTTTCCATTCACTGTCCCTATTCCCACTGAGGCAGTGTGTAGCAGTTTCTTTGACTTCCCTGAAAACTGTCAAAATCAAGCTGATCCTGACTCTTGTAATTTTGTACCAAAATACAGTCTCATGGGGCAGCAGAACTGGGCATCAGAGCAAGATTTATGTAGCTAGTAGCCACTAACTGCAAGTAACTACAATAGTTACTTGGTCATCACATTCTACAGAAGGTTTTCATGTCTCAAGATGCAGAGTATCTTACAGAATTTTTGCCTTCAAAAGGTTAACCAGACTGAGCAAGGTTGCTTCATACAGCCTTCTTTCAGATTCTGTGTGAACATTCATTGGTCTTAGACGGGTATTTTTGTCACTAAAAATGGAGTGATTTGCAGCTGACAAATGTATTTTTAGAACAGCTTTGCAATGCTCTCAGTAATGGCAAGGGGCTGTATTTAAGCTAAAGACAATGACAAAATGAAGTGTTTTCAATCTTGGACTGATTTTGTGTTGCAGTGGGGTATCAGTACCTCTGCTTATTGACTGGTTATGATACTTGGATATTTGCACCTCCAGCATCTAGTTTCTAGTAAATGGTCCTAGTTAAAGGGCACTGTCCTTTGCCATGGGTAATAGCTTTATTTCTGTGAGATAAACTGTAGATTAATGTCAAGTTCCTTCATTAGCTCCATTAAAATATTGCTGTGACTCTCATAAGAGATTTGTGTTTTAGTTGACAGTCCAACTCTGCATTGAAATCCAAAATGAAATAATGTGAGATTAATTATGGTAAAGGTTGCTTGGAGATTTGCACTGACAAGAGCTTTGTACTGAGAAGTGGTTTTGGCTGGTTCTTCTATTGCCGCAATTTTCCAAAGTGCTGACTGCCATGAAGGTTGAAGGGTGGTAGCTACTCAAGAAAGACCAGACACAAAATTACTGCTGTCACGTGATTTTGAAAGAAAAGACTCCCAGATGTCTGAAAGGAAGGCCTCCTTCTTTTCAACCAGGTAACTCTATAGGCAGCTTCCACACTGGTCATTATAAACCAGCCTGGACAAACCTTTTGGTTCATTAACTGACTTTGTATTTCCAGTCCTTGCACACCCATGCAAAACTCGAGCTGTACCTGAGCTATTCTTGTAGGGTCACAGTCTGCAGGACCTATGAGCCTGGCCTTGAAAATGGAGTTGAGGATAAATACACAAATCTTTAGGTGACTGCATGTTGGCCAACACACAACAGGATCTCGGTCTGAAATCTAGATTCTTAAAATTCTTATCAAACTATTAAAGATAGTCTCAAGTAGAGTTTTCTTTTTAGGTGCCAAACCATTTTTAGTTGTTTTTCAGCTGTCTAAGCACTGTTTAACACCTGAGAGCACTTGAATTTTTTGTCCTTTCTGCTGAAGAAGTCACTAGGTTGCACGTATAGCCAGCTTCACGCAATTACTCTGTAGCCCTTCCTTTGTTTTCAGGAATTGCATATCTATAAATCAAGAAGACAGATTAATGCAAATTTGTAATTATCCTCATTCTGTTACCCTATTTGTCCACAAAGACACCCACAAAATAATAGCCCACTATTTATATTTAATTCCTGTCTTCACAGCTATAATGGATGGTGTTTGGTTGCCCCAAATCAATACTATCTCTTCAGGATTCTCATATCATTGAATCACTACATGAAATAACAATCAGAATAATTTCATTTAAATGGATACAGTTTGCACTGGAGATGAAGCCATTAAATAAAGTCCATTGATTGCTTATCATGCACCAACGTGAGATACTTTAGACCTGCTCACTGCTAGAAGTGGTCTATAAATTGCCAGCATATTAGGATGCAGCTACTGCATTTAATCCTAATTAATAATTTAACTGATTTCTGAATTTCAGTGACAAAGGTAATGAAGACTCAAATGAGATTCCTACCTCAACACTGAGTCAAGCACCCTACAGATGTTGACTGACAGATACAAGAAAGACAATACAGTAGGAATTTGTTCTTTTAGAGGTTGCAGACTGTGCCTGGAAACCCAATGTGTTCAAAGATATAAATGGCCTCATGCGCGCTGATGCTTCAAATGTGGGTTTTGTGCATCTAAGTACCCAGACTTGCTTTTTCCCTTACCAAGGACTGCTATTAGAGGAAATTTGATATTTCACGTGAACAACTCTATAACTTCTTCCCAGTGAGGGTGACAGAGCGCTGGAAGGGGCTGCCCAGGGGTTTGTGGAGTCTCCTCTGGAGAGGTCTGGAGCCCGCCTGGACATGTTCTGGTGCAGCTTGATCTGTGGCATCCTGCTGTGGCAGGGGAATTGGATTGAATAATCTTTCCAGGTCCCTTCCAATCCTTAATGTTCTGTGAATCTGTTGTTCTGTGATTCTGTGAACAAGTGTTTAAAGTTACAGATTCTTCTGACCTAAAACTACTGGAAGACTCTAAGTTCTTTCCTGTATACTGTAATGTGTTCTGAGTTCTGGAAACTGAGATAGTGTAAAAGCTGCTTGACCCTTGCAAACTGCTCAGTGGTTTACTCTTGTAAATCTTTATGCTTTACTATATCTCTGCTGCCTTGACAGCCTGGTGAGACCAGACTCATTACTGCCACAGTTTTTGTCCCAAAGTTGATCAGTGCGTAAGAGCATTTTCCTTGCAGTGCACAGCACTTTTCCATTTTATTATTGGAAGACAAAGATCAGGAAGGCTCTGGATTTCATTCAGGTTCTATTGAAGTTATCAGGAAAATTCCCGCTAACTCTGACAGCAGAGGATCAAATCCCAGAAGAAGCTGGACCAGCTTCTTTGTGGGTTGTGGAGATGGCCCAGGGGCAGGTGGTGGGACAGGGAAAGAAAGCTGCCATCTTTTACCAGCATATCTCTAAGACAGGCACTTCTTACAGGAATGGAGAGAATTTTTAAGTAATCAACTAAATTATTTATGGGAAATGATTTGCTGTGTCTAGTCATTCCCTAAAACACTCAAACGTGTGTCTCTAATGGGCTTATAAAGCCGTGATGAGGGCAGCTGCTACAAAAAGTCAACAGTGTGCAAGGAAAATGGCAAATGAGCTGACCAGAGACTGAGCTGATAGGTTCTTCTGAGCAGCGCTTCCATGGCAGAAACCCCTTTTTCGTTGCACTGAGTATTGGGAATAAAAAGCCCCAGGAGTCAAAAACCCGATTGTTGTATCTGTTTCTTCACTTCCTGCCATAAAATAAGGAAAAGTGGAGGAAATAAGTGATAAATAATGTTTATGTTTACAGATCTCTGAACATTTTCAGGACCACGTTCCTTTGGCAACTTGAATTTAACCAGGAAGAGGCAGCTGAAGTAAGTAGAGAGGATTATTTACATCCAGGCAAGGGCAGGATCCTTTCTAAGTGCCTCCTCCTGTGGTTCTGTTTTCTAATTCCAGAGACAGCGAACACGAGTGAAGCCACATGCTCGCGATGCATCATTTTTAGAAAGGCAGCAACAATATAAAAGTGAATTTCACACCAGCTTGGAGAGTCATGTCAGATGCTGCCTGCTCGATCTAGTTCAGGAAGGCCATTTATGGTCCTCATTTAAAAATAACTTAGTGCTAGCACATTCCATTAATAAATTAGGACCAGAATTTTATGTTTTCAAAGGAAGTGGCGAGGTATAAATAGACCTGCTAAAAACAGCTGAAATGCTGCTGGAGTGTTTCTCATTCACCTGCTTTCATTTCAAGCTTTTGTTTCACTGTGCCCCCTATTTCCCACTGAAACTCTGACACCCCTCCTCAATGGTGACAGCAATTTTGAAGACATTGACACCTGGGACAAGGCCACTGATAAACCCTGTCTTTATCTTATTTGAAGTGGAAAGGTGCAGGAGAGTTATCAAGATGAAGGACAATAAATTGCCTTCTGCAGTTATGATGCTTAAATGCCCACTTGGAGCAGCTCTGTGTGCTGGCAGCTCCAAGGGCAGGCTGCTGCTTGTCGTGTATAATCGATGCAGCTTCTTGCTTTTGGATACCTGCCTACACCACAGCAAACACTTTAGAGCCCTCTATTTCTGTTTTAAGATGAAAAATTGTAGATATCTGATCTAACTTGACAGGACACCGGGAGACCTTTTCTGGACTTAGAGGACAGGTTTCAATTTCATTTACTTTGGTTAGGAGAACAGGATATCTGACATTGGGACAAAACACCTAAGTCCTCAAAAACCCAAACAAATGGATTTACTAAAATTAACTACTCTTGTCCTGGATTTAAAAAAACCAAACAGAAATCAATAAAATGTCTCATTTAAGATTTAAAACAATTTCCTTTAAATCTTGACCTGTTCAAAATATTTAAATTAGTAGCCACTTACTTGCTTCCATGATGTCAGAAGTTTTGTAGTGAAACCCAGTGCTTTGTGAGCAGCAAATGTTTCCATAAGAAATCCACTTCAATAAAATATTTTGCTGTTTGAGCTGTAGTCCTCTACCATGACCACTCCTTCTTTTACTTAGACTTGTCCCAGTGCCCATCAGTTTTATGGGCATGAGGATGACTTCTCTGGGGCTTGCAGATCAGCTCAGCGTGGGAAGTTTTTGTAGTCCTGAGTGACTGAAACAGAGTGTCCTACAGCACCCTTTTTGTCAGTAGTGTTTATGAGGCTGATGACTTTCTGTTCTTAGAATTTCTAGAATTTTCCTTTAGAGAAAAATTCACTTTGAAAAGTCCCAACTTACACTCTGAAGTCCACAGAGCAAACACTAAGTTCAGCACAGGAATATCGGTAAAAGGACATCCTGTATCGACTGGTCAGAATGAGTAAAATGTCAGTTAATATAGCAGATCCCCTGCCAATCATCAGTTCATTCAAAATTCATCCCATAATTTCCAAGAAAACATGTGAAATTTGGTACCTTGGTTGTAGTCCTTTTGCCAATCTTTCCTCTCCATGATCTGAAGGGTTGTGACTACTTTCATGAAGTCACAGGGTGAGACAAGGTATAAGGCCAGAGAATGAAAAGAGGGGTCTCTAGTCAGGTTCCCTTTTGGGTTGTACTTTTTGGACACAGCCAAGGTCCCAGGAGGGTTTCTGGCGCTGCAGCCTTCAGCAAAAGTCATGAACATTTATCTGTGCACGTTTCTGAACAGGAATTTCTTTAGTGGGTGCTTACAAAAGGCAAACGATGTCCTGTGCTAGCTGACATAAGGAAGCATGACACAAGTAAGGCAAAATGCCTTCCTCCCTCTTCATGGGAGGGCTGAATCTTTGTTCTGCACGTGCTTGAAACCTCTAAAACCCCATAGACTAATGTGCTGCTCATGCAGCTGCTGAACAGGAATTCATACATATAAGCAGCACCCTTTTGGAAGAAAGTAATTAGATCATGCATGGCAGTGAGCAAACAAAGCTTGTGTGTCACTTGACAGACATAGTTTTCTCCAGACATTACCCGTAGTTGGGATTTAATGAGTACTAGCAGGGTTAGTGTTCTGACACTATGAAAGACTACTTCCTGGTAGATCCCAGAGTCTTTTGTGATCAGGGCTTCCCATCAACAGCCACTTCCCTCTTAAGAGGGAAGGTATCCAGTTTGAGGTATATATGTATGTATTTGAGGTATCCAGTTTGTTGCAGGATCTATCCAGAAAACAGTAATATTGCCTTTATACAATCCATTTGTTGTATGGTTACTCATTCTCCTGTTAGTAAAAACATAAGAGGTCTCTCTGGAACTTGTAATCACTGTGAAAACGGTTCATAAGATGTTTGAATGCATCTGTTTGTGTACCTGGGGCATCTGTGGGGCTCTCTGAGTGCACAGGTCTGTTTTGTGGGTGCAGCGAGACTGCAGTTGTGGGTGGTGTGTTGGGTCATGGATCTTACTTCCTGTTTGGCTTTAATTGCAGGTGTCTGATGATTTGTTTTTTCTTTCATGGTGATATGTTTTGCTGCCACTGGATGCCTGTATTTCAAAGACTGTCTTGATAAGAAATGCACAGGAAGTATCAAATCAGCCACTGCTGCGATGCCTCTGCTTAAATTTAGCTTGGAGCTCTTGCATCCTGATATGCAGATTGCATCCCAGATACTCGGTGTCTGGTTTTTGTTACAGCAGTTTTTACTATGAACAGCTACTTTCACTTTGTATGAAGCTAGGAAAATGGAGTCAAATGGTGTGAGAGGAACATAAAAACTGCTTCCAGCGGCTTTGTATTCAATCTGTTTGTCCCAAGTGATGCTAGAAAGCTGACCACGTAGTGTACTTCAGGTTTCGTAAACCAAATGATCCTATTCAACTCAGAAGGGTGAGTTCAGCAGTACAGCCCTGTGTGCTGATAGGTTCAAGTGACCACTGAAGCAATGAAGATAAATAGTGAAAATCTCCAATGCTGTCTTTGTACATAAAATGGAAGTGGAATAAGGGGATATTGTCCTCATGGGAAGTTAAAAAGTAAGTTAAAATTAATATTTTGACCCATTTACGGGTCTGGTAAAGCACATTTTTATGTGATTCTGAGATCCATCTCTTCAACGCAAGAGCAGACTCATCCAAATCCTGGTGGGTGCTCAGCCAGCCTTGGCTGGGTCTGCAAACCTGTGAATGTTAGCTGCAGAAAAGGAAAACTGAAAGACTGACACTAAAACACTCACTAGGAAGCAGTTAGGTCCTCCATAGGGCTATGAATTTTGAAGGGTGTAGGGAGGACGAAAGGAAAAAGAAAGAACAAAATGAAGGGATATTTTTGTTCTGTAGTAGCCAGGGGAGGTTGTTCCTATTTTCTTTATTTCAAAAGCTGATCCATGGGCCCTTGAGCCCCTAAATTAGGGAGAACTTGCTTCTAATCGGGCTATTTCTGTAATTTCACGGAGAAGTTATGCAATATGCAAAGTAAGAAATCAGTCAAACAAGGAACAGGAAGTTTCTCTTAAAACCCTTTTGGTCTGCTTCTTATGGAAAACAAATAGGAAAAAATGAAAAAAGCAGAAAAAACTTTCAGTATTTCAAAATGTTTAATGGCAAAAATCATGAGACTAATCTGAATTTACCCTCTTTATGGGGGGGAGATGCCTCTTATTTATATTTCACAGCTTCTAAGTTGTCTGTCAGTCTGAAAGTATGAAATTATGAGCAGCTCTCAGAACTAAATGCATGGCGTCTTCAAATCATTCCCTTCCTGCTCCTGCATCTCTGTCTTGTTCCTAGGCTCTTTTTAAAAGGAAAAGTGAGCAAACATTTTGAACAACCATAAGGAAAAGCTGGAGAAGAAGCAAACTGCTGATATTTTTCTCCCCAAAGCATTTAGAAGATATCATAAACTGAACCTGGGTCTCTTGGAGGCAAACCCCTGACTCTGCACAAAGCCACCCGGGTCAAGTATCGTGTGCTTGCCTCAGTCTAATGAAGATGTAATAATGGTGTTGTACTTAACTCTGTAATGGGCTTCTGTTTAGGGCTGCCCACTGCTTCTGCTAACAAACACAAGCAATATGTGTCATCTTCTCACCGTGGCAAATCCCTCATCATGAGGGCCTGAGGTGGAAGCCATGCAACGATAAAGATGGCAACAACAATGCACTGCTGCTTTGAACAGTGATACAGAAGTGTGGTAGCAGGGGCAGTGGTAACAGCGCTACAGGTCAGGGTTTGTAACTAAGAAATATGGCCTTGGCGTGCAGATCTTTTCACTTTATCAAGATTGCACGAAATTACACAGTTTCACCTAGAAGCCATTGCATGCAGCCCTGTGTGGGTTGGGCAGGGATGGGGCTCGCTCCTTCCTGTCCTTTCAGAGGGAAGCGTGTTTGTGTGGCTTTTATAAAAAGTGCATTGTTGATAGCTACCCCACCTTTCACTCTCTGAAGTAACAAGGCAAACCATTTCTACCAGGGAATAATTTCCTTCCCCCAAAAAGAAAACTTTCCTAAGGTGTAAAATAACAAAAGTGACCATCCCATTGACATTTTGACTTTATCATAGTTATTCATATTTTTCTTAATGTTTCAGCTGCTGAAATGGTAATTGAATTTATATTTCCATATGTACCTGCTAAACAGTGTGTGCCTGGGTTTAATTAAAAAGAAAACTATTTCTAAACTACACCTGGGGATGAAAAGCACAACACACAAACACTTTGGACTCTCAGATGCTAAATTCAACAAAAACATGCAGCACTCGGAGATGTTAAAATTGGTTGTTGTCTCTAGTCTGTGAGTTCTGAGGTGTTTTTCTTGACATCTTAACTTCCTCACACAGAACCTTTGTGACTTCCGGCATCTCACGTGATTTCTCTGCATCTCAGAGATCTGTAAGAGCAGGATTGTGCTTCTCTATCTCATAGAACCGTGAAATCCAACTCTGCACACACTCTCTCTATATGTGTGTGCAAATATATATTTGATGGAGAGGTACTGCAGTGTAGGTGGAAGTAGAAGAATCCATAGGCCAAGCTGTTTTCTATATTTGAAGTTATGAAATGAGTTAACAAAATCTCTCATATGCACATGAAGAAAGAGTTGTGAGGAACGTCCTTTCTTTTACTGCCTGCTAAGTCCCAGTTTTCATTTAGAGTTGCACTGTCGTAAAGGAAGTTACTACATTATCCAACTCAGAAATACAAAGCTAAGAAAAGTCTTGTTTGTGGCAGTGTGTATGAAAAGTCATTCCACCTTGATTTGCTCAGAAGGCTTTTGCGGTGTCTTACACCTGATAATCACACAGGAAATGTTTTATCTAGTATTTGGCTGCTACGGCAATCTAGAAAGCACCTGATGTAGACACATTTGCCATGTGTTAGGAAGAAGGCTAATGGCAACTTGTTCTGTCTTTGCCTGAAAGAATTCTTTATTTTGCTAAGTGTCTTGAAGAGCATGAACCCTTGGGACTTTGTGTCGACAGTCAATATTGGGTTGCGTATGTTTTAAATGTAGTTGAACAACTGTAGTTCATTCATCATTGAAATTGAAATGCTGATCTGTAAAGTTTGAAATTTATGTGAAAAAGCTAATTAAAGCTCAATTCATGAATCCTCCCCCATTACTACCAAAGAATAGCATCTGATGATGCCTGGAGTTTCCGATTAATCACACGCTGCCTCCTTGTAGCTTCCTTCCAATTCTGCTGCATTACCATTGTTCATGCTTCTGATACTTCCCTAAATAATTCATTCCCCCTCTCATTTACTGCAATGTCTGTCTGTCTTGGAGAGAGTTCTGTGTGGTTTGCTGTTAGCCCTTCCTGCATAGTGTTAATCAGACCCAAGTCTTAGAGGTTTGACTTCAGAGAAAGTCAACTCAGGGTGACTGAAGCCAAGTTTCTTTCCCAGCTCTGCACCAGGCCCTACCACCCTCTTAGATGTAAGTGCTGAATACAGGTTCTTCTATTCCATTTCAGGCTGCCACGTTTCCCCCTCTCTCCTTCATCTTCTTGAAGGTGAAATCAGCTGGCTTTGTAGTTGTGTTTCCCTGGGACCTGGATTTCCCTGTCTCACATGCTTTGTCTCTGCTAGAAGTTTTGGGAGACAGGCCGGTCTTCTCCTGAAAGTAAAACTGAGGAGAGTCCACACACACTCCAAATGTAGAGACAGAGAGGAGACCAACTTTATTAGTCAGCAATATGCTTCCTGCGCTGTGGATGGAATCACTCAAGTGGACTGTGTACTTCATATCACAGAACTCCACTCTGAACACAGCTTTTTGGAAGTTAACAACCTCTGTAACATGAACAGGACTGGCTCCATCTGAACAGTGCTTGAAGAGGCATCAGTGAAAAACTCCAGGATAATTTTTCATTATTTAAGAGCTTGTTAGCTGTCTTTTTCTTTAGTAGATTTATTCCTTATTTAAAACCCAACCTTTTTATTGCTCATGGAAAATACTTGAAAGCCTAAGACACTACCATGTAAAAATCTGCCTGCCAGAATACTGTGCAAATGCAGACAAATTCATGCTGTAATATTTTATTTTGTTAGAACGGTTCTCACTGTATTAATTTTAAAATGGAGCTGTACTAAACACACTTCTCCCTGGGAGCTGGCCATTTGCATTTCATGGGAATGATTTGTGATCGTCTGTAAGAGGTGTTTTGTGTGAGGCTCTTGTGTTTTCTTCTGTTTTAAAGGAAGCTGGATGGCAGGTTTGGATGCTGTTATATTTCTGCTGTACTGTTCAGTATAGAAACAAGAGAGTATCTTTAGCAGAAATTATCAAGTCCTGTTGTTTTACATTTTCTGATGTGTAGAAAGTCCACAGAAAGAGAAAATTCAATTAAAACAATAAATAAATCTAAGCATGTTTAAATCCTGAGCTGAATTGTTCTGTTCTGCAGCTACTGTGATGCTTCTTTCAGTTATCCTGTACCTGATGTAGATTAACGTTTATGAAATAGTCTGTATATCTGATGCAAAAGTGCTTCACAGCTTGTAAAATCCTGGTTTTTTAAATGCATTTAAACAGAAATTCACATACCCAGTGTGAAACGTCCCTGTTTGCCGCATAGTTACTTGTTCACGTAAATGTGATTATTGTTTTCATGAAATAATCTACTGACTTCAAAAGTCTGATGCTTTTTAGGAACTTTATCACCATTTAGAAGCCCAGACATCTCCAAAGATCTTGTGCTTCTTATGAACTATATCACCATCTAGAATCCCAGGCTTTGAATCAACACATTCGGTGACACAGTTCAGTTTTCGGTCTGCCTGGTGGTTGCAGAAAGTGAATGAGAGCAAAACTGCTGCAAGAGTTCATTGATGCGGAGGGCTATGAGGATTTAAACACAAGTCAGTGCTTCCTTACACTGTTGCTCTATGTTTTACAATGTTGCTGAATTGAAACAGTGTAATTCAAACGCTGTTCCTTTGTATTTAGTGTTTGGTGTTCATTTAAGGGTATCAGTGTTATGTACATGTGTGAAATACGTACATTCAAACAACAGCATCCTCTTGCTGTTTAAGCCAACGTCCATAGTTTTATTGGCCTCAGCAGTGTTCAAAGCGTTTGATGTGTCCGCTGTGTAATCATGCCGTGGCTTTTCAGAGTACTGTACTTCCCAGGAGAAGGTACATTTGGAATACTAACACTGCATTAGGCTACAGTTTCGTATTTGAACTCGTTTGAAAATGAAGACTACAGCAGCCGTGGGCCTGGGTATTTCACCACGCCCTTGGCTTTTGGCAACACTCCAGCAGCCTGTGGGCTTGGAAAGAGCAGAACAGCAAGACATCTAGCTAACTTGCTGTTTGCACGCGGCCAGCAGGGTGTGTGGAGGAGGGGGCACAGGGAAAAATAAAATTTAAAAAAAAAAAAGAAAAGGAAACAAAATAGACAGTGGTGGTTGTGGCCAGGGCTACTAAACCTGCTGCGAAGAAGAGCATGGCAACCCAGACAGAGGTCCTGCAGGAGCACATTGGTGTCCAGGTATCTGGCTGCAGAGAATGCCAGAGTCTGGCATTGCCGACGAAGGGTGATGGAGGTAGCACCTGTGTCCGGTGTGACCAGGTGGATGATCTGCTCAGTCTAGTGGCTGAGCTAAAGGAGGAGGTTGAAAGGCTCAGGTCAATAAGGGAATGTGAGAGGGAGATCGACTGGTGGAGTCAGGCCCTAGCATCCTTGAGGACAGAACAGAAAGTGGAGGCTCTATTAGAAGAGGATTCCCTCCTCTCTTGCAGCCAAGTAAATGAAGATAACCAAAGAAGTTAGGGGGAAAGGAAGCAGGTCCTTGCTTGGCAAGACAGGCCAACCCCATCCCAGCCTCCCTTCCCTTCCCCTTCCTGGCTGCCCTTACACAACCGGTATGGGGCTCTTGAATTGGAGAAACAACAAACGAAGGATGATGGGGATGAAGGTCCATCAGGGGAGTCACCTAGGGCTAGCCAGTCTCCCCCATGCATTAAGACATGTTCAAAAAAGAAAAAAAAAGGAGGGTAGTTGTAATTGGTGACTCCCTTGTCAGAGGAACTGAGGGGCCCATATGCTGGCCAGACCCACACCACAGGGAAGTCTGCCGCCTCCCTGGGACCAGGGTCAGAGACATCACTAGGAAACTACCTAGTCTGGTCCAGCCATCAGATTATTATCCCTTGTTGGTGTTTCAGATTGGTAATGATGATACCAGTGAGAGAAACCTCAAAACACCTATAAAGGACTTCAGGGCCCTGGGGAGATCACTCGAGGGCTCAGGAGCCCAAGTGGTGTTCTCCACCATTCTTTCAGTAGCAGGGGGGAATATTGAAAGAGGCAGGAAAACCCACCTAATTGGTCAGTGGCTGAGAGGCTTGTGCCACCGACAGCATTTTGGGTTTTTCAAACATGGGGATCTTTATGTTACACAGGGTCTGCAGGCAACAGATGGAACTCATCTGTCTCAGAGAGGGAAAAGAATCCTTGCATATGAGCTGGCTGGGCTCATTGATAGGACTTTAAACTAGGTCCAAAGGGAGAAGGGGATAAAAATGAACCTGCCAAAGTTGACTAAAAAGGTGGCAGGCCATTACTGGGCACGAAGACACTAGCCTGGCTCAAGTGCGTCTACACTAATGCACATAGCATGGGCAACAAACAGGAGAAGCTCGAAGTCATTGTGAAGCATGACTGCTACGACGTAGTTGCCATCACAGAAACATGGTGGGATGACTCTCATGAATGGAGTGCTGCAATGGATGGGTATAAGCTCTACAAGCAAAACAGACAGGATAGAGAGGGTGGTGGGGTGGCTCTCTATGTTAGAGAGTGTTTTGAATGCAGAGAAGTTAATAAGTGCGATGGGTCAGTTGAATATTTATGGGTTAACTTGAGGAGGGCCAAAGAGGTAGATATCCTGCTGGGAGTCTGCTATAGACCACCCAACCAGGATGAAGAGACTGATGAATGACTCTGTAGACAACTGACAGAAGCTGCAAAATTGCAACACCTTGTTCTTGTGGGTGACTTTAACTTACCAGACATCTGCTGGAAATACAACACAGCAGACAGGAAACAGTCCAGGAGGTTCCTGGAGTGTGTGGAGGATAACTTCCTGACTCAGTTGGTAAGTGAGCCCACCAGGGGAGGTGCCCTGCTGGACTTGCTGCTTACAAACAAAGAGGGACTGGTGGGTGATGTGGTGGTCGGAGGCCGCCTTGGACTCAGTGACCATGAAATGATAGAATTCTCAATTCTGGGCCAAGCAAGGAGGGGAGGCAGTAAGACCATTACTATGGACTTCCGAAGGGCAGACTTCAACCACAGTACAGGAAGGACATTGAGGTGCTGGAGTGAGTCCAGAGAAGGGCAAGCAGGCTGGTGAAGGGGCTGGAAGACATTGCCCTATGAGGAGAGGCTGAGGGAGCTGGGGCTGTTTAGTCTGGAAAAGAGAAGACTGAGAGGAGACCATATTGCCCTCTACAACTACCTGAAAGGAGGTTGTAGCAAGGCTGGTGTTGGTCTCTTCTCTCCAATTAGTGATGATAGGATGAGGGGAAATGGCCTCAAGTTGCATCAGAGGAGGTTTAGATTGGATATTAGAAGGAAATTCTTTACTGAGAGGGTGGTTAGGTACTGCAGTAGATTGCCAAGGGAGGTGGTGGTGTCACCATCCCTGGAGGTGTTTAAGGAACGAGTGGATGCAGTGCTTAGGGATATGGTCTAGCAGTTAGATACTAGGATAAAGTTTGGACTCGATGACTCTGGAGGTCCTTTCCAGCCATGATGATTCTGTGAAATGTTTTGTTTTTGAAATTGAACCCATTACATTCAGTGTCTGCTTTTCCAGCTTTTCCACAGGGGGTGTAGAAAGAAGTGATGGATTGTTCTCATTTTCTCCTGGTGAAGTTACCATTCACTTTGCACAGGTGTAGATGACAACATGGGGACAAAGACAGCGACAAAGCAGGAACTGAGCTGGAAGTAGAAACAAAAATTTTCTGGTAGGTACAGTGCAGCTGGACTGTATTGCCTTGTGCCTCTTAAAGCCTGACTTCAGCCATTGTACTTAAACTTCCATAGGTTCTCTTGTCCTGCAAAAATTAAAGAGTTAGACTTTGTGTCTTCATCAGTCAATTAGTTCATTCTTGGAGTGTGTATGTAAACCGTTGCCTGGATGGAATTCAGAGGTCATACCTGAAGGCTTGTCTGAAGCGTGTTAAAAGAAACCCTGCTGCTTGTGTTTTCCCCTGGGTGACAAGGCAGGGCTTCCAGAAGACCATGAAGTGTGTATTTAAAAGCTTTTGGAAGTGATGATCTTGTCTGTATTTGTATGCTTGTGTGTGTGCATGGGCAATGGTTGGAGTGCAGGAGCCCCTGAACTCAAATCCACCCTTGTTGTTCCAAAATAATCACCATGTTGATTGCTTGTATTAGAGATGCTTTTTTCCCTGGCCTTGATCCAGCACTGCCTTTTGGCTTCACTGGCTTAATTTTTTGATCAAAATATAGAGTCCCAGAGGCCTTCTGAAATTGCTGTTGGACCCCAAAGATAGCCCATGTACCATGGTCTGTCCCTGGGGCCCTGGAGCACTTGGTTGTGGACAGACTTTGTGCCAGATATGGGCTGGCAGCAGGCTTGGCAGTGGTGCAGAACTGCTGTCACGGGAGGCTGGGGATCAGCACGGTCTGGCTGTGCAAACCACTGATCCTTAACATGATGCTGCTATGTCCTCACCACCTGTGCAGCTAACAAGCTCCCTGTAGGCATTGCAAAGGTGCTGCCAGAGTTGTTTCCCATTATGCGATCCTCTTTTATGGCTCTAGAGTTATAGAGGACTGGGCCCGAGAGGGTAGAGTTTACAGATGCCCCTGTAAAGCCTGCGTTAAGTTCATAATGGCTTTGCAGGAGCTTAGAATAGTTCTATTAGGTATATGTTGTACCCAAGGTTTCACCTAATGGGGACAACTGGTAGATCTGTAGCTGGTGCAACAAAGTGATCGGAAAGTGTCATGAAGACAATAAGAGACCTAATATTGTTCTGAATAAAAGTATTGGCGTAGAAATGCCTCAGTGCATTTAATCTGTCAGGAAACTTATATCTTCCTTTAATCTTTATTTGGACACACTCTGTATTAAAAGACTACACAGCAGAATGTCATCACCTACTGATAGCATCAGTTTTCACTGTCCGGCTGTATGCTCAGTATGAGCAATTCAATAAAGCCTTGATCAAGCAGCTGTCCCAGCCACTTGCTATTACTGTGCAATGTCTTCTCCTCATTAGATGCTGCAAAGGAATCACCATCTAAATGCAGGATAACATAATTAGGTGGAGTGTTGGGTAGTATCATAGACAGAAGGTCTTTTCTGGTGACAGAGCTGTTTTGCTGGAGCTGTGTATTTTAGTTGTTGGTGATCATAATAGCAATCGAAAGGCTATAACTTTATCCCCCACCCAATAAGCAGTCTCTTAGCACTAAGGAAGCTTGTGTTTTGTAAGTAGCTGATCAACGTCCTTTTTCCTTCTCTTTGAACCTGTAGAGTAGTTTATGCATTACAAACACCTCACCCAAACCTCCCAAATTTCAGCTGAATAAATGAACTAAACTGTTGTTTAGTCAATGTAGACTAAACAGTGCTGAAGTGGTCAGGGTTTCTACCCTAATGTATTGCAGGTACATATAAAACTCTAATAAGTGAGTGAAAGGAAGGGCAGTGCTTTAATTAGAGCTCAAATGCACCATTTATTCACTGCAACAACTTGACCTACTACTGTCCCTTCCTGTTATAAGCTTCATACTTTGGTCCTCTTGAGGGCTCTTGGAGGGTTCAACAGCCTCACTTTTCCTGGTGATCTCTTAAGAACCCTGCTGCCACTGTGACAGGAATGTGAATCAAAGCAGAGGTCTTTCCCAAGAAAGTTTTTGTATTTTTGTTAAAACTTCAAGCTTTCAATTAAGGTGAATCCCTGTTAACTCAGTCCATTGGAAAATATGGTTGGTTTACTGGTTACATGTGCAATGCCTGGCTACCCCTATTTATACTCCTGGAAAACACAGAAAACAACAGTGCCAGTGATTATGTGGTGATAACTAGCACTGAACAATGGACAGTCTAGTATTAAAAATTTAACAGAAAGATAGTGGACAGTGTAGCATGTTGGAGTGCCAGATCTGGAAGGTACAATCTAGAAAGTAAAGTAGTCCTGAGAAAAAAAGCAGAGTGTGGGCAATGTAACATGGCTGATGTCACGCTGGGCTTCACCCTTAGAGCAGCAAGCCTCACTCTAGAGGCAAAGTAATGAAGGAGCAGGACAACCCGATTAAAATCAAAAAGTGCCATGATGCTCTGCAGGGAAATGGTGGGTAGCAATATGTGCTCTGAGCTCTAATCTCTTATAGGATTTATTTCATTATCCAATGACTATGCTTTTGTTATACTACAATATATAGCGTATCTGCTATATAAGAAAAAGCTAATATACACCAGGCCATTTGACCTGCTGCTTGATAACTCTCTTTGGTCCCAGAAACACTGTTCTCGGCTGATAAAATGACCAGCTTCAAATAATAGGGTCTATAGTGTTCCTGAATCTGGTTTCAGCTTCCAAGAGCAGTTAGCCCAGAAACTGGGATGTGCTCTTGACAAATGTGGGTCACACATTCCTCAGGCTTAGGAATCTGTTGCATCCAGATTTCCAGTTTCCTGGACAAATGACCCAACAACTAGACAACAGTATTAAAGTGTCCTCCAGACTTCATGTTCTTGTCACTACTAACAATTTTCAAGGAGGACATTTTGCTTTAAACAAATATTCAGAGGAAAAATAAGATTCAATGTAGGTTTTCTAACAGCAAGCACAGTCAGCCCCTAGAACAGACAAACAATTATTGGAGCAGGTTTCCCATCACAGGAAACTTTAAAATTGACATTGGATGTTGTTCTTATAAACACACTCCAGGTCCAGCACAGCTATTGAGACATGAGGCAATTAATTAATTCAGGGAAGCCCCACAGCCTGTCAGACTAGATGATCACAATGGTCACTTCTGGCTTTGAAATCAATGGAGATCCTGGCCTCTGTGCTGTGAATGCCAATGAGGCTGCCAATTAGTGGACTGTTTTTAACATGGACATGTGTTCAGTGAGAGCTGGGCTGAGACCACCAAATTCATTTTTGAATCATTAAAATGCTTCATTCCCCGCATAATGATTGTCACAAAACACAATCAGAATGTAAAACAGACAGCATCTTACTCCTGGAACAAAAAAAAGTGAGCATAAGGAGGTAGTGTAAGTATAAAGCTGCTTTTTTGCCATCTTGTCCTTTCCCATTGCTGAGTGCCACATACAATGGGTCTAATAATTCATCTAATTATTATTTTTATTCCTTAGAGTAGAAAGAACATCACTAAGACTACTTGATGGGAAAGGTTTTAATGCTGCAGCCGAGGACACAATATCTAAGTAGTGGTTGATCCCTGATCTCATGGGAGAGAAGATGTCTGTTCAAAAGGCAGATAAAATATGAATAGTTAATCTTTCATGTGGGTTTTTGTCTCGGTTTCAGGTGCACAGCATGTATTTGTTCCCACCAAAACCAGTGGGCCCATAATGGTTGTAATAAGTTAATGTTGGTTCTGCCATTTAAATGAGAAGGCATGAAATACAGCTACATGTTTGGGTTTAAAAAAGGCAAAAGCTACCTGGAGGCTTTGCATATTGATGAACACACATGTTTAGAAACATGAGATCAGTGACTGCGTGACATGTCTGTGGGGGGGCAAGCAGGGCTCGTTAGACAGCAGTGAAGGTGCTTTGTGCCTCAGGTGCAGCACAGGGCTATGAGCTTTCTCTATAGGTCGGTTTTATTCTAGCTCTGTAGGAAAGTGCTGGTGTGTGTGAGACCCAGAAGGATCCCAGTATAATTTCAGCTGCTATGGGGTGGAAATGCTGAGGAAAGGTTTGATTTCTTTGATTTCAAAAATGAAATAAAGTTAGTACTATTATTTTAGCAGCAAGATAGGGGCATCAGTGACAACTCTTATTTTACAATCCATCCCTTGATAACAGACTTTACTGTCTTCCCTGAGTGTTCAAAGCTCTCTAAACTGCACAGCAGAAAGTCTGTATTAAATGAGAACACTGGGTTCTCTGGATTTGGTGATAATCTGTACTCTAACAGGGTGCTTTGCAGGGTTGGCTTTTCTGTTTGTTTGTAAGTGAGCGCTCTCTCAGTTCCTGAAATGCAGACACTCCTTTTTAATGAAATCTAATATTATTGAACTACCTGGAAAATAAAGAGCACTTGTGATTGCCTTGCACTTGGCAAACTCCAGCTTGCAATGTGCAAGCTCCTCAAAGCCTGCTGTGCCCAGAGCACCAGAATTGAATTTGCAATTACAGACTAAGAAAAGCATCCCTGGTATTTTTAAAATGATGCCCCCTAAGAGTAATGGGGCCATTCACTTGTTTCCTGTTGGGCTGCCTTCTGAGGGACCTGCAAGAAATGATAAATCTATTTCCCTTTATTCAGACAGTTACCAGCTGTCTGAACTGGGAGCAAGAAACGGTTGAAGTTTGTGCTGCTTTCAAAGAGGTTTCCAAATACACAACACAACATCAGCAGCTCGTCTCTTCTCTGTGCTAGCTTCTGTAAATGCAGAGAAGACCAGCAGTCTGGACACTGCTTTGGTGCTGCCTGGAAGAAGCTCAGCTGCCTCAGTTTGCAAAATCTCTGCCATGGAGTAACCGATCTCACTTCAGAAATCCCAATGTGAAATCCTGCTGCAGGCCTTGAGAGGACTACCTTAATCAAAGCTGCTCGGTGGTTCTTATCCCAGGGCTTCCTGTACTCTCCAGGGAGACTTAAAATGGGATGATCTTGTGCAGCCTTCCTTCAAGATGGTTCATTTTCATTTCAATTGAAAAGATCTACTTTAAATGTTCAGTTATCACTTCCAATGTTGATAGTTTGCTTTACCTGCTCATGTGTTTGGGAAGGGTGCTTTGTTTAGTCTCTTTGAAGATCACTCTCTGATGTCTTATAGACAACCAGTGGCCCACAGACTGCTCTGAGAAATATTTACTGGCCTGATCATAACTCTTTTCATTCAAGAATTAACCCACATCCTTGACAAAAAACAACTGCAAGATTCTTTAGGGGTGAGTGTGTTTGCATTGCAGCTTCCCTGAACTCACTGCCAGCTTACAGGGTTACGCAAGAGTGTTCTTTGTGGAGGGGAACTGTTAGGTGCAGTGACCATTCAGTGGTGATCTCCCTTCTGTCTAGATTTTGACAGAACCAAAGGTTGGAGTCCATGCAGGTATCGTGCACAGCGTGCTTTATGGGTGTCAGTAGCTGATGCAACCTGGATCATAATCAGGATCAGACTTTGCCTGGCCAGTTACAACAGCAGTTTTCTTTGACTTTCATATTTACCTGACGGAGGCACCTCACATGTGAGCTCTTCTACATTCCTGTCTAAAACAGAGAACTGGACCTCCTCTTACTGGAGGTTTTTGCTTCCACTACAGACTACAAGATGGGGACAGAGTTTTCTGCCAGACTCACCTCACAGATGTGGGTAATTTCTGTGGTGAATCACTGTCTCACTGAAACACTGACTTTCAGCTGATTAATCTTTCTTTTGCATACATCCAGTGGTTACTAAGTTGAGTCTGGCAGGGTCTCTACTCACAGATATTTTACTCTAAAATATCTACAAAATAAAAGTGTTTTGGAGATCACATCAACCACTCAGTTTTCTAATCTGCTTGAAAATCATCCAGCAGTGAATTCATTGTGCCCTATCTAACTTGTCACGGTTAAAAATCCCTTATAAATCTATAAGTTTTATTTATCACAGACTAACAAAATAGCTCAGGTTAGATAAGCTTTGTGTATGTCATCCAGCCCAACTTTCTTGTTCAACCAAAGAAAAGAGCAAATTCATATCAAGGCCTTTTCCACGTGAGTCCTGCAAGTGCCAGTGATGGATATTCTACAGCCTTCCTAGGAAACACCTTCCAGTGCTGGATCTCTCACTGTGCAGTTGGCCCTTCACCTGTGTCCACCTGGATGTTTTCTTCTTGCTGTAATCTGTGACTGTTTCATCTTCCCACTCACTGTGCCTCTGCAACGGTCTGGATCTGTGTCTGCTTCATCTTGTGGTAATTGGGAAACTGAGGTGCTGTGTGACCACTGTGCATTTTGGGGTGTCTTACTGAATGTGTCAATAGCAATAAAGGTCTCAGCACTTTTCTTCTCCTTTGGAGTGATTGGTTCAGTGAGAAATTACAGCAGGATCTTGTGTAAAATTCCAAATTTGCCTTCGTGGTTACCTTAGTGTTTTTTATGGATTTCACTGTTCAGTTTTCATTGTGGTAGACTGTAGGTAGAGCATCAGTGTCACTGATCATGAAAAGTTTTTGCTTCATTTAAGGCATATTTATAAAAAATAAATGACCATGCTGGATTTTATGAGGCACTACTGAGACGTTGCAAAAGCTAAAAACTTGTAATTCAGGAACAGAAATGGAAAGTCTTCATGAACCCACAGACCCGATCACATGCATAAAGTGTTGTAATGGGGGTGTGGTTCAACCACATTTCAGTCTCTTCTAATATAAAGAAATATTGCAACCTTATTAAAAAATTAATGTGTGGTCAGCTGGTGTTATTCTAACCAATTCAGTTTTCATTGTGGCAGACTGTAGGTAGAGCATCAGTGTCTCTGAGATCCTGCTTAAGAAGTCCTGAAGTCTACCAGTATTCTTGAGCAGAGATTTACTTGGGTGGTGAAGTGAATTCATAGAATCATTAGAGATTGGAAGGGACCTCGAAAGATCATCTAGTCCAATCCCCCTGACACAGCAGGATCACCTAGACCAAGTCACACAGTAACACATCAGGCGGGTCTTAAACCTCTCCAGTGAAGGAGACTGCACAACTCCCCTGGGCAGCCTCTTGCAGTGCTCTGNCTGGAGTATTGTGTCCAGTTCTGGGCTCCTCAGTTCAAGAGGGATGTGGAGCTGCTGGAGAGGGTTCAGCGTAGGGCAATGAAGATGATGAAGGAGGTGGAGCACCTCCCTTCTGAGGAGAGGCTGAGGGAGCTGGGTCTCTTTAGCTTGGAGAAGAGGAGACTGAGGGGTGACCGCATTAATGTTTACAAATATTTGAGGGGTGGGTTTTGGGAGGATGAAGATGGGCTGTTCTCGGTGTCATGTAGTGATAGGACAAGGGGCAATGGTTGTAAGCTGGAACATAGAAGGTTCCACATCAACCTGAGAAGGAACTTCTTCCCAGTAAGGGTGACGGGGCACTGGAACAGGCTACCCAGGGTGGTTGTGGAGTCTCCTTCTCTGGAGATGTTCAAGGCCCTCCTGGACGTGTTCCTGTGTGACTTGGTCTGGGTGATCCTGCTGTGTCAGTGGGCCTGGACTAGATGATCTTTCGAGGTCCCTTCCAATCCCTAATGATTCTATGGTTCTATGATTCCATGTCAAATTAATTCTTCCTCCTGCAAGGGGCCTGTCTGTAAAATGTTAACGTTTCTGCCCCCTCAATTTGTAGAGATAAGCAGGCTCTTCTAACCAAGCAGCCTGTATTTCATGATCTAATAAAAGTTCTGCTTGATTATTAGTGCAACTTCCAATTAAATGGGACAAGCCATTTCCTGCTGATTTCTGGCCCAAGCAAATCCACACATTTGAAAACACGTGAATAACCCATGAAGTCGTCTTTTTTTCCCAGGAACCACAGGAGTTGCCTGAAGCAAATAAATTTTTGATTGAGGGGCACCTGTCAAGTTGTGGGAGGGTAACTGAACAGCACCCATCTGAAAGGCATCAGCTTTAGTCTGAGGTGCACCAGGAAGGAGGGGCTGATGACAGTTTACCATCTATAACAGTAGTTACACTCCCCAAGCAAGCAGAGATGTCTTAAACCAGCACATAAATGCATCCATGAAAACCAGTTTAACACCCCCCCCAACCAATAAATGTCAGTGGTTCTTGGTTCTATGGGGCAGTGCTGGTTCCCCAGGTACCTGCTTCTACTAAAAGCTTGAAAGAAAATTATAGCAATGTGATTACTGAACTCATTAGATTCAGATGAGAGAAATATTTCACCTACTGTGTTTTCAGTGCTCTACTTCAGCACCAGGTTGCAGCACCTTGAGAAGCCTCAAATCCTCCCCTCAACTTCGCAGCATAACCTAATAAAAGGTAATTTGGATTTATATTTTTAGTGTATCTTTTTAGTGGTGCTGGCAGCAGGTATGGGTGCATGCCTTGATATCATTGTCTTAGGATAAGAGGATCCTCTGATCCACCTTCTCTCTCTAGGAAGATCCGCTGCAAGCTCCCCTGATATCTTCACCCCTCCCAGCATCTTCTACCAGTTGTCTTGTTATTTCTGCCCTCCTGCAAATTCCAACATTAAAAACAACTGATGGGGACTTCTATCTAACCCAAACTGGGTGACAAACTAAATTCTAAGCTCTGTCTGTGCTCTCAATCCATTGCACAATGTGTTGTCAAGTTTGGAATCACTTGCTATACTGTCTGGAAAGGTAGGAGAGTCTGCTAATGGCAGATTCCCTTCTGAGGAGAGGCTGAGGGAGCTGGGTCTCTTTAGCTTGGAGAAGAGGAGACTGAGGGGTGACCTCATTCATGCCTATAAATATTTGAGGGGTGGGTGTCAGGAGGATGGAACTGGGCTGTTCTCGGTGTCATGTAGTGATAGGACGACGGGCAATGGTTGTAAGCTGGAACACAGAAGGTTCCACATCAACCTGAGAAGATTGTGGAGTCTCCTTCACTGGAGAGGTTTAAGACCCGCCTGGATGTGTTCCTGTGTGACTTGGTCTAGGTGATTCTGCTGTTGCAGGCGGTTTAGACTAGATGATCTTTCGAGGTCCCTTCCAATCCGTAGTGATTCTATGATTCTATGAGTGTATTCTGATGGCCAAAATCCAGACTCAGCTGCTTTGTCTTCAGAGATTCTTCAGAGATTTGGAGAGAGGACACGTGTTGTGAGATGAGACAGGTCTTACTCCTGTTAACAGACTGAGAGAGTGAAGTGACTGTATGGTTTTCAAGACCATAGATGTTCAGAAAGCTGTGAGTTTTGTCATCCATAAGGTCTTTATAATGGGACTTCTCTTGGTCCTGTGGAGGTCAATGGTGATTCTGTTTGGAGTGGGCTTAGATCTTTCTACTTGCAAACCTCAGAGGTGCTTTTGGTGCGAGGCACACAGGCAAACTACTCAGTATTTCTCCACAGTATGAAGAGAGGACTGAAGTCAAAACATTGTCAGTATATAATGAGGGCTCTGTAGTGCTGCTGCACTTAATCCCTTCTGATCAACAGCGATGCACTCAGCAGTCTGCAGTGCTTCGGGAAATGAGATTAACTTGTAAAAGTTGCTGTGTATGTAGTTACCAAAATTTCAAACTGTATTTACTACTTTGACTTCAGTGGAGTTTACTTGTGCCTTGCCTAGGGAGGGAGAGTGTCTATTTCTTTGTAAATAAATAGTTGTTTATAATTCTATAAAGAAAATTTGCTTTGTTTCTGTAATTGTCTGTGGCCCCAATGCAGGGCGATACTTGCTTTTTTCTGTAGGAAGATTTGGCTTGATTGTGCAACTTTTATCTGTGTGGGTAAAGCATGGCAGAAGTTAAACTGCCTTCCTGAGGGGCAGGTATCCAGTTCTTTTAATCCCCCCCTACCTTTTAAGGGCAAATATTCTTAGCTCACGTGCTTTGAAGGAGCAGGTGGAGATGGTTTTTGTTGTGCAAGTTAAACATGTCTTTGTCTAAAAAACATTTATTTAAGAAACATTCTAGTCTGGGTTTGGAGCATGTGTGACTTACTGGGTGAAAAATGGGTGCCTCCAGGATCATACTGCAGAGTATTTATCTTCATATCAGGATAGTTCTGTGTGTCCATCATCCTGGGTCTTTTACTGTCATGGTTCTGTGACAGAACGATGAGGCAGTATCTGAGTGAAAACATTATGAGTTTTAAGAGTTCACCAGATTCTGACTCATTCCTTACTGTTCATAGCATAAAATGTAGTTCTAGTAAAGTCATTGTCATCACAGAAATGTGACTTCGGCTGGGTAATCAGCAGAGAAGAGACAGATGAACGTCTGAGCAGCAAAGATGTTGCTTTTTATATCGAAGTGTCCCAAGTGGAAGAAAGATAAAACAGAGTTCTTTGGGCAGAGCTTTGTCAGGGAAGCTGAACACTTCTCAAAGAGTCCTGTGAGCACTCAACCACTTCAGAGCAGGTGTGTTCATTTCATGACAGCAACCAAATTTAAGTCAGTTTTTAATAAATCTGATGGCTGCCAGGGAGTTTTGCTCACGATTTCATATCTCAAGAATTTCTTAATCAATGTTTCCCTTCAAGCTCTTTGAATAATTCCTTTGCAGTTTGCTGCAGGGACCACTGAATAAACAAAACTGTGAAGCGTAAATGTTCTGTTAGTTCCGGCTTCTGGACCATGTAATTATGTGGAAAGGTAACCCGCAGACAAGATTACGAATCATCTGATTACTACATTGCAATTCCACAGTAAGCCAAAAGAGATAAGAACAACATGTCAGTTCTGCAGTCTTACATCTTTCTGATCTACCTCTGCTCTGTGCTGTATGTCTGCTAAGGCCTCGCTTGCCTGACACCAGCATCCTTTAGACCCCTCTTTCCTTTCATATCTGCACTGTTCTCTCCTTTGGTGCCAAACTCCAGCTCTCCAGATATCATCTGTGCTCATCAACGTTGTCTTCTTTTTCTAGTGTGGAAAGTAGAGCCACCACATCACCGCCCTCCCCTCCTTCCCCCAGTGTCTTCAGACAGTGCCACTGTGCTGCCTTTTTTGGTTTTCTACCTCTTCTGCAGTTTCTTTGCCAAGAGTTTAGGAATGAGAACTGCCTCTGAAACAATCAAGTTGTCTTCAGACACTAGTAAACCTCCACTGCTTCGTGCCAGCAACAAGTGCTTGTCTGTCTCCTCTTCTTCCTTACTCTCCTTCCCTCCCATGGTTTATTGTTAAGCTCCCACATGATTCTCACAAATGCTGTGAGCATGGAGGGTGCAGTTCCCTGGTTCTCACATACCAAGTCCTTGTTGGTGTGCAGCTCTGCTTGGGGCAGGAGTGCTCCTTGCTGTGAATTCTGTGAATGGAGCTATGGAGAGATTAAAATCCAACGTCATTTTTACTGGCAGGAGAAGGATTTAATCGCTAGGTGACATGCCAGCTATATGACAGCACTCAAACAGGTCCTGTCAATAAGCTGCTATGTGTCAGTGCCCTTATTTATCCTTTCAGGGCATATATCCATTCACATTATCTTTATCTGAAAGAGAGAACAGGATTACTGAATAGAGAAGTTTATGCTGGTAGCCAAGAGAAAGTGAAACAAAAACAAGGGTCCCTGCACACACACATCACAGTAGCAATTTCTGCTGTTTAGGTTAAAAAAACCCCATGCAAATGTGTTCCAAAATGTAGATGGAAAATGAGATGTAGGCTAAGACTTGAGGCACTGCTGTCTGACTACTCGAGCCTTAAGTAGCTAATACCCTCAATTGTGGAGCAGCCCCTCCAAGTCATTTGCCTGATTTTCTACCACAGCCCCAGTTCAGCGAGTCACTTAAACATGTGCACAATTCCAAGCCTGCATTGTTAAGAGATTAGGAGGCAATTACAACTTGTCAAACCTCCTCACACATGGTCAAATCCAGTCACTTCATCACAGGCCTCTAAAATTAACTGTATCTAACCAAGGGAGAACTTCAAACTTTACATCACAGGCCTCTAAAATTAACTGTATCTAACCAAGGGAGAACTTCAAACTTTTCTATGCAGTGATGAGACCTGTGTGAGACTCATCCCTGTCCCCCACACACATGTCTCCCCTCAGGAGGAACATTTGTATGTACAAGGCAGATGGTAGTATAACAATGACCAGGATGTGGGGGTACCTGGAGGCTAGTAAGGTCCCTGGGCAGGACAGCTAAAAGGGACAGGTTCCAGAAAGGTGGTACCGGAGTAATCTGTTTCTTCTCTTCAAGACAGACAGGAGTAGTAAAGTTCTGCATGTAAAGCAGAACATTAACCAAGTAATTGAAAAGATAGCATTAGATGACAATTGAGATATTTGAGAACAGCGAAGACAGAGCTGTAACTTCTTTTGAAGTCCCTCCTTTCTCATTCCTGCTTTTTTCTTTGAGATTGCTCAGGTCAGTCACAGTGATTTCATACACCCAGAGCTTCAGATGCCCCTTTGCTCCCTATTTGCAGCCATGTTTTGTACTGAAGGAAGACAGACATCTCTGTGAGAGTCTGCTTCTGTGAACTTCATCAGGGTGCTGCTAAACAGCATCGCTTGAGAAAATGGTGATGCTGAGGGACATAATACTCTTTGTGAAATAAGCTGTTTGAGAGTGTGACCGACACCCCTGAGTGGATTGGTGTTGCTCCTCACAATATTGCTGAAAGACTTTGCCAGCTCAAGCTGTCAGTCAACTAGTAGGCAGGTAGCTAAAGTTGCCTACCTGTGGGTCATCAAATAAATGTAGAACACTGGCCTCATATATTATTTTCCGGTGTAAAAAATACAGCAAATGAGCTGCAGAACCTTTACTGAGCAACCAGCTGAATCACAGGAACAAATCTGTTTGTAGCAAACGAGGAAAGGTCGTTTGACTCACTCAAGCTCATTAGAACTGTTTAGTATTGCCCTTATCCAGCGCTGAGTAGATAGTTGCACAGCTTTGCCTCCAATCCTTTGTCACCCACACCATGCTTTACATCTCAGTCTATACTCAGTTAGCTCCTTTGGAAAACATACAAGGGAAAAAAGCACTAAGAGACTAAATACACAAATCTTGGGTAAAGAGAGTAGGATGCTCTATGGAGAACTAATTGCTGACTCATCATGTTGGACATTTTATGCATTACAAGTAATATGTATTTTAATCAGAGCACCATCAGACACGCTGAAATCTGTTGTTCAGCAGGCCCATGGTGATGTCCATTAACCTGCCTCTCTGGCTGCTACTGAGAATCCAGCTCCTGCTGGCATCAGAGTAATTGTTAACTCTGACTTTCAGTACCCAGTGTACTGAACTCTCCAGACCAGTGAGCAGTGCAATGGAAGGTGACTAATGCAAGCTGCTGCTGCTGCTGCTGTGTCAGCCAACCAGTGAACCATTCAATCAGATCCTTCCTTCTAGGCAGTGGCAATCTGATCCAACAGTACATGATGTGAGTGGGTTAGGGCCCAGACATCCAAATTCAGCTGAATGAACTGAAGGAGTAAGAGAGGCTAGGCTGCCTCAGCATTTTCTATTTGCTGGTTTTTGCCACTTAGCAGTAAAAAGCCAGAAACAGTCTCAGAAACAGAGAAGAAAACTAGATTTGTGTCACTAGAACAGCTGTGCTAGATCAAACCTGAGGCCCATCAGAGTCCCCATCCTGTCTTTAGTGCTGAATAAATGCTTATAAAAGAATAAGAAGAAGTCAAGCACATAAGGTACTTCCTAGTGGTCTCCTAGCCTCCATCTGCTTTCAGCTCTGGGAATTTCTCAAGGGAAATCTCATCCTTTTCATCCTTCATCTTGCCTGCTTAGGTTGCAAGCCCCTAGGCTGGGTTTTATAAGTTACCAGCACTGTGGTGTCACCCCTGCGTGCACTAGACACACACAGAATATCTGTGCTTGAGCAAACACATACATCGGAATAAGCACTGATTTCCCTCTTTCTGAGATGAAACCTGTAAAGTTTTACAGAGACAGTCAGGTGTCACTTCTGAAAGCAGAACAAAATGACAAAAAGGTTGTTCTGCTCAGGCTGGGAGTTTTTCCATCTTTCCCTGAAAACCATTAAAAGAAGTGTCTCTACCCTTGAGTCTCTCTTTGCCCCCACGAAATATCAATAGCAGTTTTTCTCACTTGCTTGTCCACAGTCATACCTTTGTTCTTTTCCTCTGAAGTCTCTAGGGATCACGTTCAATGTGCAGTAGATGAGGGGAAGATTTTGGTAAAAAAGCAAAAACAATTTTGAAGATATTTTTATGAAAGTGATCTTTTCTGTCTTCGTTTTACCACTGATCTTCACAGGGAGAGAGGTCTGAGAGTTATCACATTAGGTAACTGCTCCTCTTTCTGTCTGACCTCTTTCTAATTTTCTTCACATAGCAAACTTCTGTCCATGAGCTGATTCCCTCTGTGGAAGGGCTCCTCAGGAGGGTTGTGGCATAGTGATCCTCTTGTGCTTCCTACTGCTTCTCAATGAGCTGAAGGGCCTGGGCAGGCATAGCCTTGTGTGCTCCCTCCTCCTATTGCACCCTTTGTCCTCCTCCTCCTTGTCAGCTAACACACTCCGCTCTCTGCCCGAAACTAACTGTACCTTGTCCTGCCACAGGCCTATCAGATCAATATTGTCAATCTAAGATGACAGTCTCTTGCACTGTTTTTGTCACAGGCTCCACTGGACTGTCCAGAACCCCATCCTAGCATGGTCAAGGATACAGACATAGAAAAGGTGTTGCCTGGGGCCTTGCATCACATGGAGCAACACACAAGGAAAGGGCTGAACCCAGGCTGCCTTTTCCAGATACAGTGGAACACCAAGGTAATTTCTACAAACACAAGGAGAGAACAGAGTACTCTGGTTGTGCCACCACAAGGTCTGTATCTGTGTCAGCAAATGTCAGTTCATGAACATTAATACTGAATTTGAATGCCTTGGTATTTGAAATCTAAATGTCAGGAGTTTGGAGAAAACATTTTGCTGTTGACACAAGCACTGACTGGACATCTGCAAATGGAACGTCCCTTGTCACAAAATACCTGGGCTGTGGCAGTTGGTTTAGACACAGGCAAAGAAAGCGGTGCTGAGGTGAATAACTGTTATTGAGGGTCTCTGTGTTTTGTGATGCAGTTTTAAAGGCTGTTTGTTTAACTTTTTTTTTTACTGAAAAGACTGTTCAAGGAACAAGAATCACTCTAGAGGTAACAGTGGTATCAGGTAACACACAAATCAGAAACGTGACTCACTCACCGTGAATGAAAGAAGGAAGCCCATGAGGTTTAACACTGCAATCAGAGCCGAGGTCTGTGTCCGCTCTTAAAAGCCATTGAATTCTTTCGAGTTATTTCAATTTTGTTCTGTTTCGTTTCATTTAATCAGTTTTACTTTGTTTCTACTGACTGTCATGAAAGGTTGTGTAAAATGTTCTTGGGTGCTAAACCTCAGGGCTCTGTTTGAGCATCATTGCACAAATCTTACAGTCTTTTGGACTGACTGGAAAAGTGGTTCTTCTGTGCTCTCTTTGCCGAGTTAGTCTCATGTGCTTGATTCTGTTGGGGATCATTAAGAGGAAAACCTTGTTTTGCTTGTATTTCGCTGTGAAACAGCAGGTGATTCCAGTCCAAAGAGTGGAAGAGACTACCACTGTATATATGAGTTATGGCATTTTCTCTGCTCTACGCCTTCTGAGTCACGTTAGTTTAGTGGAGGTGTCCCTTGTCCTTTGCAGATATGTAAGGAAGGGAGAAGTTCCCTACCCATCTCTGCATATCTTTTGCTGTCAGTGGCTCAGGAGCAGTCTGAGGAGCAGGGGTCCAGAGGAGCAGGGATCCAAATGAGCAGCTTGTGACATCTGAAGAAGGTTGTCTTGACCTTTTCTATATCTGCTGGCACTGGATGGAGGAGCTCAGATAGCTGATGGGGAAGGGGGCAGCTGGTCCTTTGAGACTGCAGCTGGAAGTGAGTTTGTGGCTGGTATCAGGGGTAGGAGTAAAACATAAAAAGGGAATGAGACAGCTGTGAAGCAAAGAAAACTCCTCAGCATGGAGCAGAGACTGTGTATTGGAAAACCAAAGCAAGGCACAAAGACATCAGGTTGGATTGTGGAGATTTTAGCACTGGAAAGAGTGACAACTTAATACTCTAGATGCAACACATCATCCCAGTCTCAGCTGCACTGTACTTTAAGCTGGCTGCTTTGACAACATTCTTCCTGCTAAATCCTTAGTCCCTAATGCACAGCCTGCTCATTTATAGAAAGTAAATGCAGTATCTGAACCTTCAGGCAAGCAAGAATTGCCATGAAAGTTACTGAGACAGTGAAGGATTGATGATTGCTGCTGGTGGTGACAGAAATAATAGTGTCACCATGTAATTGTTTAACCAATTTTCTAGCAGGACAAAGCATGCACAGTGGTGGTCCTGCTCACACATCAGCTTTGTGTTTTGGGAGTTAAAGTTTGGATCCCTGATAAGGAAGCTAGAGGAAGACCTGGGAACATAAGAAGTTGCTTTTGCCCTGCTTGAATTGATGTAGACAGAATGTAGATTGCATGACTGCCTTCCCAGGTTGCCT
Source organism: Rhinopomastus cyanomelas (assembly GCA_013400115.1). Classification (NCBI taxonomy): domain Eukaryota; kingdom Metazoa; phylum Chordata; class Aves; order Bucerotiformes; family Rhinopomastidae; genus Rhinopomastus; species Rhinopomastus cyanomelas. Next base: position 105,748 of record VXBP01006303.1, on the reverse strand, counting down.
GGGATTTTGCTGTGAGGAATAAATATTAACACTGCTTTCTCTCAAAGTTAGTAATTAGCAAGAAATAGTCCTAGTTTCTACAAATTAGCAATTTTTTAGAAGGTGGTAATATGAGCAGGTTCACCGTTGCAGTGGCCATCAAGAGATGAAACCCATTGTAAAGGGAATCAGTGGAAAGCCCTGTGTCCCATCGCCTGCGTTTCCTGCTAATAACAGCAACACTTTGCTATGCTCTTTCTGAGAAAGATTAAAAGGAGTTGTAGGGATGGTTTTTAGGTTTTTATAGTTGTTTGCAACAGTTTGCTTCCTTTCTTTCAAGTTTTGTAGGCTGTTGCACCAAGTTCACTCAATTAGGGCTTTGTTTCTGATGGTGAGTGCCGTTGCTATGGATATTACACAGCATGGGAATAGCTAGTTGCTCCTGCAAATAAGGTTCTTGAACAACAGTTTAAGGAGTAAAATGGCCTTTCTTTGCAGTTGGGGAAAAAAAAGAACACTAAATTTGTTAACTCCCTACCTTCAGAAGACTGCAACTAAGCTAAGAAAATCGTACCTGAGATTTGGTTTGAAGGAGACACGGTAAACTAGGAAAAGAACAGGCAAGTTCACAGCTGTTGTAAACAGGCAAGAAGTGTGTGGCAGTTTAGGCAGATTTTGATGCTTGATACCAATAAAAATCATTACTGACCTAAAAGTTAGGCTGCCACAGGGTAATAGTGGCTCAGTCTGGTGATTTCTAGACACTAGGATGAGGCACTTGGAAAACGGCACTGTGGCAACAACATTGACTTTTCAAAGAGGAAAAGGGAGTTAAGGTAGCGTAAGGAATATCCTCGCTAAAACACTCTGTTCAGCTGCTATACTTTATAAAGCATGAAAAGGACTACATGCAGCCATAATCCTCTACGTGGATGTAAAATCGTAAAGCTGACGTGCTTAAGTCAGTCTGTGCTGTGAGAGCTGAAAACTTTGACAAAATCACCTTGTCGCCATGATGCTCGTGAAGGATGGAGGATGCTTTAGGGCTTTCAGACAGCACAGCCAGGACTTGCTTGTCTTATATAAGTTAGATGGCAAAATGCACACAGAAGCAGGTTTCTGAAGAGCTTTATGGTGAACTAATCCTTCTTCTGAATGGATGTTTACTGCCGACATTCATAATTTAGCTGCACCAGGGACAGAAATTTATGAGACTTCAGTTCATCAAATTCATCTGCTGGCAATTAAGGAAGCATGTCTGACCTCAGCCTCAGGAAAGGGCATGCCTGGCTGGCGGCTGCTCCCAGCCCTCTGCTGCTCATGCTGACTCAAATAGAAGACATAACAGAGCGTCAGCGCCACAAGTACTTCTTCATCTCACCCGCAAAATGTTGGCAGTGAACCCATTATGAGCCATCTATTCAAACTGTCTTGTTCTGCTGATTGATGACCCACCTCAGCAGTTGCAGAGCCTCCAGCCTCTGATCTTCCTATTCTAATATCAGCTCGTCTGCACTGTGGCCAAGTTCATTGAGTCAATGCATAACCTTATTTCTTTTTCTTCCTCTTCAGCCCTGTTACACCAGCTCTTTAGAAATGGAGAAGGAGGGGAAAAGACACAAGTGTGACCCATAAGATGTGGTGGTGATCCACCATCCAGTTATGGACAACTTTCTCACTGGTTTATTTTCACTCCTATAGTTAGACCCAGGAGAATAACTCTAGTTTGCCTTCTTGTCAAAGTGGTTCCCTCAGCCATTGGTGCCAGCAGTTCAAATCTGTGGCAGTGATTATGATAAATCTCTTTCTCAGATATTTTGCCTTTCTCCTTCGTGTTGTTTATCTTGGAGAGAGCTGGTGCTGACTGGTTGAGAACTCTGAACAGGAGGACACAGGTTGTATGAGAACAGGAACAGCTCACCTTCTAAGGCCAACACATGTATTTAGTGTTACTTCCTTTGTTTCACAAAGATGAGTTCCCTGTTCAGTGGTGTTCTTACCAGCCTGTCTCATTACACACACAAGACACGCTGTGGTGTGCTGGAGGGGCAGAGATTACCTCTTGTGCAAGCTACTGCCTGCAGAGCTTTGAGAAATCTGTGTGAAGACTCAAACTCAGGTTGATCTGTTGGAGAGGGATCTGGACAGGCTGGAGTGATGGGCTGAAGCCAACAGGATGAGGTTTCATAGAATCATAGAATCATAAGGGATTGGATAGAGCCAAGTGCCAGGTCATGCACTTCAGTTATAACAACCCCCAGCAGCACTACAGGCTGGAGGTGGAGGGGCTGGAGATCTTCCTGGTGGAGAAGAATCTGGGGTTGCTGGTTGACAGCCAGCTGAACAGGAGCCAGCAGGGTGCCCAGGTGGCCAAGAAAGCCAACAGCATCCTGGCCTGGATCAAGAACAGGGTAACCAGCAGGAGTAGGGGGGTGATGGTGCCGCTGTGCTCTGCACTCATGAGACCATATCTTGAGTACTGGATCCAGTTTTGGGCACCTCAGTATCAGGACACTGAGGAGCTGGAGCAGGGCCACAGAAGGGCAAGGAGGCTGGGGAGAGGTGTGGAGAACAGGGCCTGTGGAGAACAGCTGAGGAAACTAGGGTTATTTAGTCCAGAGAAGAGGAGGCTGAGAGGAGACCTTTCTCTCTATAGCTACCTACAAGGAGGGTGTAGCGAGGCTGCTGCTGGTCTCTTCTCCCAGATCAGTAATGATAGGATGAGGGGAAATGGCCTCAAGTTGTGTCAGGGGAGGTTTAGGTTGTATCTTAGGAAGAAGTTCTTTGCTGAGAGAGTGGACAGGCTGCCCAGGGAGGTGGTAAAGTTCCCATCCCTGGAGGTGTTTGAAAAGCGAGTAGCTAGAGCACTTGAGGCCACAGTCTAGGGGTTAGGTAACTGTTGGAATGGACTTGCTGATCCTGGAGGTCCTTTCCAGCTGTAATGATAGTATGATTCTATGATTTAAGTCCTTCAGGTTTTGTAAAAACATTGCACTGAAACAAACTTTTTCAAAAACAAGTTAAAGTTCTACTGTCTGAAAAGCCCTTTTGTCAGGATTCAGTTAATCCTCATGGCCAAAGAAAAGGGGAAATACTTTAAGAACAGTTTAGTTTTCTGCAGCAGTTAAGTAGCAAAGCGGCATCTTGTATAACGACAGGAAAAGAACATTGAACTGTAGTGGGAGGCTGCTTCCCTTGAACACCTTTACCAGTTAGAATTGAAAACGGAAGGTTTTCCAAAAAAGCTAAGGTTCTTGCTGAATGGATTCCCTGAGAGACGTTCCTAGCACGCTAGAGCAGGAAATGCATGTTTGCAACAGATTTTTACACTGCAGTGCCCTTTAATCCTGTATCTGAAGCTGCAATATATTGCATGTGTAGTCCAGCTAACTTACACATGTTTCTGTCTGTGCTACCCTAGAAAAGCCTAATGAGTAGGATCTCTCAAGCAACATTTTTAATGGAAACTTGGGGAGATGAACCTACCAGATATGCAGGAGATTTAATTTTCTTCCAGCGTGTCTCCTGCAACACCTGCATTACTCTTCCCCATCACCATGAAATTTAAGTTATCAATATTATGGAATCCAAAGGGATTTATTAGCAGTAGTAAGGGATGAATTACAGTGAGTCTGAAGAACATATAATCCATGGCCAAAGATTTCACCATTATTAATGTGTCTCCTGTGTCATGTGTTTTATCTGGAGCATTATTAGTACAAAATGATTGAAGAAGCCTGTCAAGAAGGAATTGACTTATGTGATAAGGTGTAGACCAACAAGAAGCACAAGGCTGTAAGACAATAACTCATCTGGTTAGCTGCACCGGTGTAAAAGCAGGGGCTGGAGCACGTGGGATGAAGCAGGCTTATCACTTTCAGGCCCATGTTCTTTTTAGAAACTGAGAATCCAGAAAGTATGACATTGGCTTGTTCAGGTAGAAATGATAATTGCAAAAGGAGACTGTGGAGAAAGTATATAATTAATATATAATTCATTTCTCAGTATTTGATTTGTCTCACAGAAATCAGGTTTTTCCATCTATGTTGCAAAATGACTGATCCTTTTCTGCCCAACTGGTGTCAATGAATCTCAGAAATGAAAACCTGAGATGCAAATCAGTGCAAAATCTGAACTTGAATTTGAAAATTGTCCATTCATTAAATTCCAGTCTTCTGAGGCAGGTTGTTAGATTTTAACAGAAGCCTTAAAATGGAGAATCTTTTATTACTCTTTTTTTCCTGACTCTGAGAAGATCTCTAAAATTGTGTGAAGTCAGTGTTGCTTTTTCTCAAAGCAACTGCTGAGGCAGTAAACAATCAGTGCTCTGGATACTTGTGAGTGATTTGCATCAGTGTGTAATGAAAGCAGCAGCAATGCTCTTGTGAAAAGTGAAGGAAATACCCTGCTGTGTTAGGTTCATGATCCCTACATAGGCAGCTTATATTATGCTTGTCAATATTATCCCTAAAATGGGTTCAAATGAATGTTTGTGAAGAGAATGAGGTTTGTGAGATTCAGCTTTGGTTCACATACTCTCTGTTACTCGTTAGATTAATTTGTTTAATACCTTATTGCATTACACTGCTGCTGGGACTACAGTCAAAAGAACTGTGACCCACAGATGGCAAGAGATAAAGTCTGTGTATGCCCATAGTGAATTGGATAATTTCCTAGGGTGTTTCACCAAGGTCGAGGGTAAGAGGGCTCAGTGCTTCATCTGAGGTTGCAGTTTGACCTGGATCCATGCGGCTTGTGCTGCACAACCAAACATCAGGGCATCCACACACGCTCCTCTCTGTTTCCAAACCACGTGGAAAATCGTAATCGGGCCGTGTGCCTTGTCAGTCACAGGGAATGAACATACACATTTTCCATTAGTGAAGGAGTGAGTTCAGACTGCAATCTTAATAAATAGATATGAAGAAAAGAAAAAGCTACAAGGGCAGAAACCAGGAGGATTTTCTATGTCTGGCTTAGCAAACAGGACTCCATTGCACTGAGGATTAGATGTGGAGAAGAGCAAGTACCTTAACAATATTAGGATCATGCAGAAATAAATCTTTTTGTGTCTACATTTTCCCCTTCAATGTAGTTTTGTCATTAAAACTCTGGTTAGTTGAACATGGTAGGATCTGCATAGGAGGCATGAGTTGTGCTTTAGCCATCCCGACTTGTGACAACATTCCCAGCAGAAACACACACCAGCTCAGGTTTACAGCCAACGTTCGAATAAGATCTGAACAAGTTGGTCTCATGAACGTGTTCTGTAAATACAACACATGCTGTATTTATCATATTCCTTTAGGTGAAAACCTAACACGTGGTCTTAAATATGGTGTGCCTAATACTTTGAATAATGGGATTATGTTCCTTGAGTCACTGGAACATAGATCTTGTCAAAGTGGATTATCTTCATGATCTATCTAATCCACCAACCTTTCTCTAAGTGGCCAGTACCAGATGCTACGGAGCACAGTACAGCAACTTGTGCTGGACAGATGCAGTGCAGTCTGGCCCCATGCAGATTTCCTTTTAACTCCTAATGACTGCATGTTTTGGGCTGACATCTATCTTGCTTAATTCCATGGGAACAGCGCTGTGACAGCGAAACAAAAAGTGTGGGTGAATTCAGAAATAATTTTGCCCACAAAGGGGAAGAGACTAAGAGAAAGAAGGAGAAAACAGATGCATAACACCTCAGTGCATCTTTAATTCAGATGCTTTGATAAACAAGGACTTTTGCCTGTTATCCTCCCAATCACTGCTAAGTCTGTCAAGGGTTCTCCTAGGAAGGTATTTTCAAACACAACTGCTACAGACTGAGCAGTGATGCTTATGGCTGAGTGTTGATAAAACAGCCTTCCTTGATTCTTCTCAGGATGTTTGTGGATAAAATGTTGACCCCCCGTTAAGCTGAGAGAAAAATCAAGAGCTGGGAAACAAGGGGTAAGAGGGCAAAGAGTACCTAACATCTACCAAGAAAATCTTGTGAATGGATCAGCTACACTCCCTTTTGAAGCAGACCTGGAGCTTTCAATAAAACGGTGAAAAGTTTTTTTATGAAGATTTTATGTGACACATGTTATAGAACCACTATCTCATAATAGCCGCAAAAGACGTTGGCTGGGCGACCTCACTACACCCATGGGCAGTAAAATTGAAACGATTTTCATATAAACTTGCCAATCAAAACTTGCTCTGCTTCCCTTGCAGAGGGCATCTTTGCCTCAGCTTAATGTTGCTTCTTGGCTGCTGCAGTGATTCCTGGGCTCCACAGATCTCCACAGGTTTGTGTAATAGGATTCTACAGATACTGCTACTCCTATTGCTTTTATTTGCTGTAGTCTGTTTCAGGGCTTTGCATCCCTTTCCCTCAGGCCACGTGTAGTAGGTGAGAAGGAGTCCTCAAAAACATTTAGACCCGGCATTGTTCACCTTGCAACTCATGTTGACTGTTTTAAAAATACTTGACTGCAGTCAAAGCAATCAAACCCCCCTTCTAGTTCAAAGCCAAGTAAAAGTTAGTGAAACTGCTGATTTACACCCCCTGCTCCAAACAGGCCTTTCATTATTATTTTTTCATGCAAAGTGTATTTTGCTTTTGTGGGAAAAAATTCCCAGATACTTAGAGCACAAAGTGCCATCAATATTAAATAGGTAATGCTCCCGCCGCGAGACTCTTGGTGGGAGATCTCATTCCCCTCTCCTTGTGTAGAAATGGATAGACTGATGCAAATGCAACTGCAGGTGTTGCTGGGTTCCATCTAGCTATGATGAAAAAGCTCTGGCTGATGAAGAAGCCTTTTTAGCTTTAATGTAGATGGCTACTGCTCATTAAAATTACATATCCCATATTTTTTTAACTTAGTTTGTACGTATAATGGGGGAAATAAAGTGTAGTCCAGCATAAAGAGAACTGAGTTAATTTACATTTGCACAACAGATTTTAACTCCTCCTTGTCTATTCTGAAAGACCAAGTAAAAAATTTAATCTGCTTTTACAGTTTTTCTCAATATGAACTGGAAAACCAAAACATATAGATGTACTGATGAGTGTTCTCACTTTCTGCAGGAGTTCAGTGAACTTAGACCAAACTGATCACGGCACAGACCTATGTAGTAATGGGTCAGGTAAGGAGGTCACACTACAGAAAGTGTCCTGTTCTGTGTTTTGGTTGTTATGCTGCAGGTAGGAAGAGCAATGAAAAGGAAAATGGCAGTAATGACATGGGAGAGGAAAGCACAGATCAGTACAAGTCACTCACGTGCACCACTGCTGCTGGTTGGTAGGTAGGTAGGTCTGTAAGAAAGTCTTAGCTGCCCAGCCCAGAAGCAGATAATGTGAATCCACTTCCCCTTTTTATCTGAGTGGGCTTCACTTAGTCTGTGTGAAGATCGATTCCATTGCAGGAGAAAGAATCAGTATCCAGCAAATAAGGTGTAAGCAGAAAGGAATCAGCCTTAGCAAGCACTCTCATATTGCAGGTAGTGCTCATTAGACCCCCTTCTTCTCTGAAATCCTAAAGAAATGATGCCATGAGTTGTACAGAGCCACTAGTCTTCCCATGTCTCCATATCAAGGTATAAGGCTAAATTTACTCTACAGCTTAATGTATTGATTTATTATGATTCTTTTTTGGTCAGCTTTCTCGAACAATGTCGCTAAAATAATCCCCCAGGCTCTCGGTGATTTATTACACAGATGCTGCCCAGAGGATCAATCTACTTAAACAGAAGCAATGTTTCTTGGTTTCAAAACAGACATTATAGCAAAAGAAAATGCAATGTGAGATGAAGAAAATTTCCAATATAGGTAGAGGGATCCTCATGGGGAGATGTCAAAGCCTCTTAGCTTTGAGGGTGTGTTGGATGTATATTAGCAGGTCTAGGCACAGGCTGCAAAGCAGCTGCATATCTCTTGCCCATGAGAATCTGTGTGTCTAAACAGCTTCCCTTGAGTATAATGATCAGAAACCTCTTCAGGCATTATTTTTCCCTCCTTTTATTTCTCTCCTGTCTGTCCTTCTCTGAGGTTTTTGCAGTCATGGTGAGTGCTGCACAGATTTCGTTTCTGTACTTTACACAATCAGACCTGGACACTGCTAAATACATCTTGGTTTCAAAGGTTCGGACCCAGCAGAGCAGTAACGCTGGTCTGAAAGCCTGAGCAGCCACTGTAAGTACAGCTCTGCTGTGAGCACCATTGTCTGCTGCTGCTCTGAACGTATAAAACCCGTATTATTTCCCAGGGTAGGACAACAGCACCACTGTGGTCTCAGAACCGCGTAATCCAAGTGTAGTAACTTACATTGGTTTAGTTTATTGAACATACGGAAATTTGTGCAACCCGGAGGCTAAAATGTACAGTTTAAGGAACGAAAACGCTTGAGGAGAGGCCTTCCTTGTTTGAGAGAAACAATCTTCTATGAACAAGAGCTGATACATTGGCTGAGAGAGCTAGTGGATAAATAAAGAGTAGGTTATGGCAGACAGGCCTTTCTTGTTCTGGAGTATTTGCCTTGTTGGATATATTCCCCAGACAAAAGTCTCTCACATTTTGCAAAACAGCGATGAGTTCCTTCCTAAGAAACATCAGTGTTTAGTGTAGTTGCGTTGTCTTGTGAAGCAGGGCACTCCAGATGGCAATGTTCAGAGATGGAATGTCTCGATCAGTTTAGCAATCAAGTATTGCTATAGCTCAGTACATATGGCCCATTTGTTAAATAGTTAAGTAATTAACTGTTCACCTTGACAGTAAAAGAATCTTCTTACAACATTCATATCAGGCGACTATTCAAACTGCTGTCCACCAGGAAGCTCTCTTGTAGATTGCTAAAACACCAATTCTGCAGCAGCTAGCCTTGGTTAGGGTAGAAGTAATATGTCTTCCTAACCTTAATGTAGGCTCCAATGGAGTTAATGGCCTTATTCTCACTGATCTAGACCCTCTGAACTCCTTAACAGACCTTTGGGTGTTCCTCAGGCAGCACACATGTTCTCCTTTGGTTCGGTCGAAATGGATTGAGCCTATTGTTGGAATGTTGTTGTCAGTGAGGCAGAACTTTATCTAAATATGACTCAGAGTCTGCATATTCATGTGCATTTGAGGTAAAAACTAAAATGAATAAATTAAAAAAATGGAGCATTTTAGAAGAAAAGTGCAGTCATTTCCGTGGAGTGAGAGAACAGGAAAAGGAGCTTTGGATAGCAGATGTTCTGAAACTGCTTTCATTATAATTGCTGTAAATAAAGATATTATGTCTACATAAATCTTTATTTTTCAGCAACACAATTGCTCCACACATTAGATTTGTCACTGCAACATGACACTGCAACAGTCCTCCCTTATCTGAGCATTTCCCAATAAATCTTGATTCACAACAACTGATGCACAGCTCTAGATATTATTCTGAGCAGCACAAAAAGAAAACAGTTTCACACAAAAGCATCCGAAACATGTACTAGCTGCACACAGAGAGCACCAGATCTTCAGCTGCAGGGTCTGGCACAGCCATGAGGCCAACAGACTCTGACAGACAAAGGAAAAAAGAAACAAGAAGCATTATTACTTTGTTTTCTTTGCTCTGGTTGATTTATCAAGAAGCAGCACTGCTCAAACATGGAAACAGCAGTCATAGGACAGACATCTCAATTTTTGGTTGAATAGATTGTGTTTGAAGAAGTGGACAAAATTACATCTCACTCACCTGTGACATGTAATTTACTATAATTTAAAACAAACCAGATTTGTTTAGGTCACCAGGCAGTTAAACTCTGTTTCTTGCTGGATGCTTGTCCCTCAGTTTTGAACAGCAAACGTTGGAACTGGCTTTTACATTTGACAGTCTATTCTAGCTTGAGATTCCGAGTCCAGATCTACTCTATGTGCACAATGTTTTGGATTCAGATGGGTTCCTGTTGTGCTACTTTCTTGACTGAACTAGCTGAGGAGCTTCAGACCTCATGGACTTACGGGTTTAGCCACCAAGATAATCAACACCAATGCCTAACCACAGATTTTTATTAGCACCCCCTCAAATTTTAAATCAATTCCAGCTCTGGAAGAACTGACTCCTTCTCCAGCACATCCTTTTCTTATAGTCTGAGCCTGGCTTCAGAATGAAATGCAATTTATTTTGTATTGGCTGCCTAATTGCAGTGTTTCCCATTTTTAATACAAAAGCTTAGAAATGTAGGTTGGTTGTGTCTTATTTACTTGCAACTCAAGTGACTGCTACTATTCAGGATAAACACATTGAATTAATTTGAGTTAATCACAACTGGTCAGGTTCTGCAGTAAGTTGAACATGAATATTTATTACTAAAATATAATCCATGCTGCCTTTGATTGGCACAAAGATCATCGCTTCACATTAGTTACAGCCGGCATGAGGTACAAAGAAGTACAACTCTTGTCACCTCTACCACATGACTCTGGATCAGCTGACCACTAATTAGGAAATGACAATAAATGTTGGTCTAATATGAGCCCAGTCCAATCAATGAGGAGGGAGAAACAACCTGAGCAATAGACCTGTCAGGGATATGACAAAATATTGCTTGATGTGGCTCTAGTTTGAAACAAATCAAATCAACCACAAGACAATAGGAAGTCTGAGATAGAGCTTATCCCCTCAGACTGGAGCACTGATTGCATTAGCGATACAAGGCCATCCTTTGAGGATGGGGAGAGAATGAGAACACTCCACAGCACATGAGTGAGTGACTGAGACTAAGAAAGTGTCAGCAGCCGCTGTGTTCCTGAGAAGGGCAGCCTGAGCAGCATCTAGGCATTTACACAACTCAAGTGCTCTCACTGGTTTTCCAGGCCACACCACACAACGAACAACTACTTTTTAGACATAAAGATGGTGAGTCACACAAATACCGTAAACTATCTGGTTATTAATCCTGAATCCTTTGTTCTTCTTCTGCTTGCTCACTGTTGTAAAGAGAGCTTTAGCGCTCACCGGGACAGCAAATGAACACAGAAATGAAGCCTGCAGCACACTTCATGGACTCTCCCCAGTTTAGCCTGTGTGTTTCATAAGCTTACATCAGCTTCCAGTTAGAGACACTGCTGTAACTGCCCTTTGCTCATGCTTTTGAGAAGCTTCAATTATGAATTTCTGAGCAAGTTATTGAAATTTCATTTCCCCTCTGTTCATCTCACAAAATAACTTTGAAATAACATTCACTTCTTCCTCTGGAAATGCCATTCACAGACACAGACGGTGAATTTACAGCAGCAGGAACACAAGGCTGGAAGAGATTTCTCCTCTCATCCTTATTGGTTTCAGACAAACTTTCTGCTGGAATTTGTCTGTTAATACCACACTTATTTGTTATTCTGGAGAGTTTATTGCCTGTTGCTTCAGAAATTATATCTAGTTTCTGGGTTTTATTCATAGTTACAAATCTACTGCTGTGCTGCTACTGACTACAAACCTACTGTCTTCACTTAGATGGTCTCTGCTCAGCTGGGGTTTGGGCTGTTAGTGCTTTGTTGGAGAAGTCACACAATTACCCAGGTTATCTAGAGAGTTCATCAACATGTTTTTCCCGTGACAAGTTGTTCATCTTTAACTTGTCCTTTTAACTAAAAGGATCAAGGAATTTTCTGTTGCTAAGGAGCATAAGACACAGAAAACCTTATGAAAGGGCCTTATAGATGTTATGCCCACTGACAGCAGAGATACTAACCACTTCCAAAGTGTAGTTGTTTCATGAGCTTACATGGTGACCATGCAGTAATCAAACACTCCTCTGGCACTCTGAAGTCAGGCTATCACAAACCTAGCTGAGACATCAGCTGCCTTGACAAGAAACCAAGTAATATCTGGATTAGCACAGAGGATTTGCCTTGATGAGGATAATATTGGCATCGCCTTCCCGTTAGTACTATTTTTGTACTACCTACGATGCACGGTGTCAATGGCATCACACATCTCATTTGAATTAAGGCGAGCTGCAAACTGCTCTAAAGCCTATCTCCATGTTTTAGAGATATTAATGTCTGCAGAAATGCTTCCATATTTATTTCCCTAGTAATCCACTTAATGTAATAGCATTTGAGAAGCTAAGAAGCATCATCTGCTTCAGTGACCAAATCTGGAAATGCTTAGCCAGTCATTCAGACCGCAAGGTTAAAATATCCATCCTACCAGTGAAGGATGAAATGAGCCTGATTCTCACTAACTAACAAACTTGTGTGAGTGCCCTTTGCCTGATGCCTCTACAAAGAGCCTGGCAGATTTAACCCACTGCTACATGATTTCTTCCAGATCTTCATCATGGCCTCAGTCTGCAGATCTCCAGTATATCTCTGCCTCCTGAGTGCATAGCAGCCAGCCCTTTTCTGGCCATCTTTCTCTCTGTCACCTGTGCCATCTTCACTGACCCTCAAACCTGCTCCACCCCTTTCAGCAGCTGAGTTTATGTAGAAACGTTTTCTCCCAGTTTTCACAGGGTTGTGATTTGATTGAGTAGTAATTACTCAGATTTGTCTTTTCTTCAGGTTTGGGTTTTTCCCCCTGCCCAACCCAGCTGACTGCTGTCCACAGCCTGCATTTCTCCCTGCTGCTTAGATCCTGGCACTGCCTGTCCTTCTCTTTGTATCTGCACTTAGTACCCTTGTCTTGGCTTCTGGGGCTTTCAGGTGTCTTGCCTGTAGCTCTTCTTCCTGCTGCAGAGGAGAATCTGCCTCTGGCTGTTTTTTTACCCTCTCTCACATCACTGTTTTAGAAGAACTACAAGCAGAATGGAAAGAGAAGCAGATAGTAACTTATCAGTGCTCTCCCAAATTAAATGCTAGTTGGTTATTTCACATCAGTTCCAACACATCATTGGTAGAGACAGAAAGACACAAGACCAGACAGTGTCCTGCTTTTCCATCTGTTGATGTCAGTAACACTATGGAATGTTCTACAAACTTAAGGGTCTTCTACTGATACCTCTCAGCAAACAGATCAGAGCACATTTCTTTAGACACAACATCATCTGAAGCCCCAGGGCTGGCATCAATAATGGTAATGCTTCTGTTTTGCAGAGTCCTAGGGGAGAGATAGTGTGGCAGTATGTGAAGTAATGGCCTCTGAGAACTTTCTCTAAATGGGCAGCAGAGTGACTTCCATGCAGATAAGTGTTGATGTTTGGTTTTATTCGTGGTTCCAATGCATCTTTGGGTTGCTAACTCACTGCATTGGAAAAGCTGTGCTTGCAGGAGCTAGATGGTTGCTTAGACTAGTCCTGACTGAAGTTTCATCTTCAAAGGCACAAATCAAAGCCTTAACAGTCTGAGAAATCATGTCAGAAAAAAAAGGGCTTTCAGGCTTACACTTCTGCAGAGTGGCTGTGAACTGGGGATGTTCTTTAAGACTACAACTGCCAGCATCTTAAATGGAACGGTTCTGTGGGATGTCAGCTATCATCTCATAGAAAGCAGTTTGATTTGCTTTCCAGAACATTTTGGATATTTTATATGGATTTTTCTTTTTCTAATTTAGATTTTGCTCTGCAAGTTTGCAGCTCTGATCCATTAACAGAGAGGATGCACTACAGTCTACCACAGAGTGCTGCTGTGGGGGAGGTCTCTGTTATATGAGCTCTCTCCTTGTAAGATAACATCAGAACTAGGGAAATGTGCTTGTATTTGATTCATTTAGGAGTTTGAACAAGCACATTACTCCAGTCTTGGCAGTATTTAACAGAAACACGGTCATGCTGTAGCAGCACATTCTTGCAGCAGAACTTTGCAGCACATAGTAATGAGTCACTGTCAAAGGGCAGGGGTGATCTTCCTGGAAGATGCTGCTTTCTTGTAGATGTGCAAAATCACAGTATCACAGTACATTAGGGATTGGAAGGGACATCGAAAGATCATCTAGTCGAATCCCCCTGCCAAAGCAGGACCACTTAGACCAAATCTCACAGGAACATACCCAGGCAGGTTTTATAAAGCAAACTGGAGATGTTCAAGGCCCACCTGGATGTGTTCCTGTGTGATTTGGACTAGGTGATCCTGCTGTTGCAGGGTGATTGGAATTGGACTGGATGATCTTTCGAGGTCCCTTCCAATCCGTAATGATTCTATGATCATCTCAGGGTCACCTGGACACAGCAACAGGAAGCAGCACAGGCAATAGCTGTATAGTGAAAGCATCTGTGGAGACACACCTAAGGTCGGGAGTGTCAGCCTTTTAAACAAGCTCTTGATTGGTGCTCAGTGGCATTATGTGATTGGCCCATTGACCATGCATGCTTGATCACCTGGAAACAATTTGGCAGATGCAACAGGTTTAACTGATTACAACAGGTTCCTCCGGACATCCACCGTTCACATATTTATAAACTTGAATGAGGTCACCCCTTGGTCTCCTTTTCTCCAAGGTAAAGGGACTCATTGCTGGAAGGCTTTATAAGAGGCTTGTTTGGGTTTTATCTGGTAGTTTTAAAATGGCAAAATCAGACTCTTCTTGTTAGTGCAGTTGTTTTTAATACCTCCTGCTTTGTTTCTTTGTGAAATAGCTGTAGTTTCCGATTCGTCCACTCCCAAACAAACGCAATGCTTAGGTTCTGAGTATCGAGTAAGAGATTAACATTCTTGTATGTACTGTGTGTATGAGTAGAAGCTCTCAATATGTTTACTATCAGACTATCAATTTACTCTGCAGTTTACTGTGATATACAAGAGATTTTAATACATTTGTGAAGGAGAAAGTAATATTCTTCTATCCACCGGAAGTAAATCTTCAGAGTAAGGGATGTGGATGCTGAGCCAACAGCACTTTTGCTGCCTTACAAAGAATCCCCTGCCCTCCCAAGGCAGATGTCATCAAACCTTTACCTGCTCACAAATACGTCTTCTCTGTGCAGGTGAGTTAAAATGAGCACAGGAAGCATCTTGAATGAAACAGAAAAAGCAGAATTTAATTGTGTAAGTAATGGATGGCAGGAGAAGGGATATCTGAGTGACTCATGACCTGCCTGTCTGGGGTCAAACCGCTGTGGTGAGTGTGGGGTCTATATCTCTCTCTGAACCACCCTAAGGATCCCAGAAATGTATTTGCTGGGCTATGGTGCTTCTCAACTGTACAAATGAACATTACACAACCTCTCTTTCCTCATCTCTGAGCAGTTTCATGTAGTCTTTCACAGCTGATTCTTGCTGTTTTCCTACAGGGCCAGGTATAGGGAGAGGCTTGGTGAGTGAGTCCTGCCAGCAGAGTGAAAGAATTGCTGCTTGTACTTGCTGCCTCAGTCTCTCTTAGCTTTGGAAGGTGTATAATGAATGAGTAGGAGGGCTGAGGGCACAGGAAGGATGGTCATTCTGCATCTTCTTTCCCCAGAACTAGTTCTTACTTATTTTAATGAGCAGATGTGAACAATGCAGAGCTTGTTCTGCCAGCATTAAAATTGGATTAAAATGCTCTTAATTTAGAAGGATGTTCTAAAAACAATAATGCAAACATTTTCCAGGTATTGCCAGGCTTTTTTTGGATTCCTCATAGTGCTGTGGGAGACCAGTAAAGACACCAGACTTTCCAGTTGCATCCTACCTGTGGAGTCTTGTGCACAATGTGCTACAGAACAGCACAGGATAATAATGTGACTCAAACACTTTCACATTTCCCTCAACTCTTCAAGACTTTTCTTGAGAAGACATACAGGAACAAATGAGCACATCTGAAAAGGGGCTGCATCTCTTTCTCTGCAATGGGTCACTTACAAATTGCACCTATGGAGAAGAGCCTGGCAAGGCTTTTATTTGTTGTGGTGCAGCATTGCCTGGAGAACAGAGGCCCAACTGTCCTGGTAAAGTACAGCTTTACCTACATTGCAAACACATAATTAGGGAAGCTTTTATCAGGAAAGGAAGTCAAATTCTGTAAAGCAGATGAAGTATGATTGCTTTGCCTCTGGAGCATTTAAATGTCATCTGCTGTTCTGTGTGGATTTGTGCACTGGCAGAGGACTTGTGTGAAATGATCCTAAAATCTTGTAGGTGAGCAGGTCAGGTAGATTACTTTGATGGTCTCAGAAAGAAGATGCAGAATCTAGGGGAGGAGAAGTGTCTATGACAAAAGAAGAGTTTGCCATAACGAAGCAAGAGCTAGAAGCTGAATACTTAGCTGTCTTCAAGAAGAGTGTATCATCGCATGAAATCTTCCTTCAGCAGATTTCTTCTCATCCTGTGCTCAGCAAAGGTCTCAATTTTCGTGTTTTTCTGGAGTATGACCAGGATCTGAGTGTTTAGAGGAAAAATACAAAAGAGATGTTTGGTGGCTTTTTAAAGTGTGTTAGAGTGCCGATGAAGTCCTTTTCTCTGGAGTCAAGGTAGCAGAAGACTTTTCTCGTAAACTACTACAAAAGAATCAAAGATGCCTGTAAAAAAGCAGATAAGATGGCAAGATGTCATAACAATATTGCAGATGACTGTATTTATTCTTCAGCTTGCTTGAACAGCCTGGCATTAGAAGAACCTGCAGTTATCAGAAAGTACTTGTTAAAAGTTGCTGAGCTTTTAGAGAAACTCAGGAAGGTAGAAGCAGAGTTTCATCTGATAAAGACTTGAAGCTCTCAGACCTGTTGAGATACTACATGCTCAACGTGGAAGCTGCTAAGGATTGTACAGACATACGAGGGCTCTTGTTGACTGTGAAATCTCAAACAAAGCTCTAGATAAAGCCAGATTAAAGAGCAAGGATGTCAGGCTGGCTGAGGCATATCAACAGGATTGCTGTCAGGAGTTTGAAAAGATTTCAGAATCTGCAAATCAAGAACTGGTGAGCTTCAAACAGAAGAGAATAGCAGTGTTCCAGAAAAACCTAATTGAAATGGCAGAATTAGAAATAAAATATGCAAAGAACAATGTGTCTCTCCTGCAAAGCTGTATTGACTTGTTCAAGAACTAAGCCACCTTATTCTGAAAATAAGAGAAGAGCATCATTTGCACTCGATGGCCAGGGGCAACTTATTGGCTTGATGTCATTAGCTTAAAATATCACCTGAAATTCTGTTTGACTAATACTTTAAATATGTTGATAGCGATAGACTGCCTGTCTTGGTGCAAATAAGAATTGTGTATGACTTGTCTGGATGGAGCTGACATCCCATTGGCTGATAACTCACTAAGTCAAGTGTAAGGAATCAACTGACTGACTTTGTCCAGCAGAAAATGTTTGCTGAAAAGAATGCCTTTTTTTTTTTTTGTGGGATCATAATGTAATTTTTCTCATAGCCCTGATATACTTAAAACTTGTAAGTTTGTAAGTACATAAGTGTAGTAATTTTATAAATACCCTAACATTCCACTTCCCAAACAGATTTCTACTACCATGTATTTTGGATTTCTATAACTACATGCAGTATTTGTACACTTGGGCAATACAACAAAGTTGTCTGGTGCAACAAAAATTAAACAAAAAAAAAAAAAAAAAGAAAAAAGGACAACCAGGGGATCAGGCCCAGTCAACATGGGTTTATTAAAGGCAGGTCCTGCCTGACAAACTTGATCTCCTTCTATGATAGGATGACCCAAATGTTGGACGAGGGAAATGCTGTGGATATTGTTTACCTTTCAAAAAGCCTTTGACACTGTTCCCCATAGAATTCTCCATGATAAGCTGGCTGCTCATGGCTTGGACAAGCACACAGTCTGCTGGATAAAAAAGTGGTTGAAATGCCAGGTCCAAACTGTGGTTGTTAACGGAATTAAATCCAGCTGGTGGCCTGTCACCAGTGATGTGCCTCAGGGATCATCTCTGTTTAACATCTTTATTGATGATCGTGGTAAGGACACAGAGTGTAACATTAGTAAGTTTGCACGTGACACCAAATTAGGTGGGAGTGTTCATTTGCAAGAGGGGAGGAGGCTCTTCTGAGAGACTTGGATATATTGGAGCAATGGGCCAATGTTAATGGCAGGAGCTTCAATAAGGCCAAGTGCATGGTCCTGCACTTGGGCCACAACAACCCCTTGCAACGCTACAGGCTTGGGGAGGTGTGGCTGGAGAGCCATCTGGCAGAGAGGGACCTGGGGGGTTCTAATAGGAAGATGAATATGAGCCAGCAGTGTGCCCAGGTGGCCAAGAAACATCCTGGCTTGTATTAGAAAAATTATGGCCAGAAGGAGTAGGGAAGTTATCATCTCCCTGTATTTGGCACTGGTGAGGCCACATCTTGAGTACTGTGTTCAGTTTTGGGCACCTCAATACAAGAGAGATGTGGAGGTGCTGGAGTGAGTGCAGAGGAGGGCTACTAAGCTGGTGAAGGGCCTGGAGAATGAATCTTATGAGGAAAGATGGAAAGAGCTGGGGCTCTTTAGTTTGACTAAGAGGAGACTGAGAGGAGACCTCATCACTCCCCACGACTACCTGAAAAAGCATTGTGGAGATATTGGTGCTGGTCTCTTCTCACAAGCAATTAGTGATAGAACAATGGATTGGGAATGGATTCAAGTTACAACAGGGTAGATTTGGACTTGATATTAGGAAAAGTTGTTTCACAGAAAGGGTGGTCAGGCACTGGAAGGGACTTCCCAGGGAGGTGGTTGAGTCGCCATCTCTGGATGTGTTTAAAGATTGTTTGGATGAGGTGTTGAGGGATAGAGTTTAAGGGTGAACTTGTAAGGTAGGGTAGCTGGCTAGACTTGATGATCCCAGGGGTCTTTTCCAACCGGAGTGATTCTATGATTCTGTGATGGGTGAAGCTCACAGGCTTGTAGCTTCTGTTTGAGGGTTCAGCTGACACGCCCCTTTTCCTGAGATGGAAGCCAAGCAAGTGATCCCAGCACCACCCGTAGTACCACTGCTTGAGGACCACTCAGCTCCAGCGTTCACAGGGATCCCAGCAGAGCAGGGTGGATCCCAGCAGGGCAGAAGATGCAACCCTGTGCCTGCACCAGTGGTGTTGTCATCCATGGGATCTTGGTGTTCACCAGCCAAAGAGCCTGGCCCCCCTAGGCAGGGTTATCTCTGCCTCTAGGTTCTTAAAAAGGACTCAGAAGGGCATTCCCGATTGTCTTTTGGCAGGACATTATACAGTGAAATTACTTATCAGGGAAATTTACCACTGTCTGAGCCCTTTGCACTCAAGGGACCCATTGAGGGTTGTAGCCAGCAGCCAAAAGGTGCATTGAAAGACACACAAACTAGTTTAGGTGTCATATTAAAGCCTAACAAAGGAGGGTGATAACACCCTAACACCACGTGTGGTGACAGATAAACCTGGCCTGTGGCAAGGACCGCTGCTGCTGCTTCCTTGTCCTCATTTCAAAGTCCAGGACGTGATGTCTGGTGGCCCCTACCTGGTTACACAGACACACAAAGCTGTACCTGGCTTTCCTTGTAAGAGAGGAGAATTTTCTTACAAATTCTTCTTTCTAGTTTTCCTGATGGCAGGCAAAGAGAGATTATCCAGGGCTGAATATTATGTCACCAGTAACAACTCCAAAGCCTCATTTCCTATTCAAAGTAGATAGCACACGGTTCCCCAGCTATGAACAAGGTCTTTCCACTCCAGAGAGAAAAACAGCACCTCAGCAACATGGACCTCTACATCTCATCTGACAGTTCATGGTAATGAATTTTCTCTGAGGTTTAATATTCAGCAAAATAAAAAGCTCTTTCAAAATTACCTGCTTGCAGTTAAAACACATCACATGTGAAATGTCAGTACAACTTTTGAGATACAGTGCTTGGTATCAGTTATCTCCATGAGATCATGGGAATGCAGCTACGTGATGAACCTGTGATAATCTATAGCTCTTATATCAAACCTTCAGAAGAATATACTAATGTAGGTGCTCTGGTTTTGCTGGGACATTCTCCCATGCCAGCCAGGCTTGGCTGGCTATCAGCAGTTTGGAGTCTGCCAGGACAGCTGGCTACAGGTGGATCCCATCCCATCACTGTCATGCTCAACGTAAAGTAGGAAGTCTATTGCTTGGGTTTCTCCTTTTTCCTGGATCTGGCTTGTTTTCCTTACATCTAGCTCTGTTTCTCTTCCCTCTCCTGCAGATGGTTTTTGTGTTTGCTGTGACCACTGTTTGTTCCCTGGAGTGAGCATTGGTTTATGTACTTTTGTGTTTGGTTCTTTCATTAAAACCATTTTAATTTCAGCCCTTGGGTCTCCTTTTTCCTTCTCTGCTGGGGGTGGCGGTGGGGGCTGGGGGGGAGATCAGCACCAGAAATTTAACTTGTAGCTAACAAATACAGATCTCAAAAAGCAGTTGCTTGCTGTTTTCTGCACAGCTCCTCTTGAGCTTTTTTCTGTGTCTTTATGATCGTACAGCCCAGGAAAGATAGTCACTATTAAATGACCAGAGAAGAGGAAACCATAGATTATTTAGATATTGATAACTGTGTTTGATACTTACATGGCTGTAAATGTAGGCTGTGATAGATCTTCCTTTTGTTGTTTGTGTGGGAACCAGTGAAAATGAAAACTAACATTCAACTTTAGTCTAAAATTTGATAAGTTGACTGTTGTTGTTATTTGTTGTTGTTATTTAATGGCTGTGATCACTTATCACCAACTAACTGCCTGGAGACAACTCTAGTGATTTCTGTCATTTTTAGAACTTGGCTCTGAGGATGTTTCTGTTTCCCAACAGTTGAAGGATTCTAATTCAAAAGACACAGAGTTGTTTCTTAGTCTCTAATTGAATTAAAAAGCCTGTTAATAATGTATTGGGGAAACTGTGAGCACAGTTATTATTGAAAAACAAATTATATTTGTTTTGAACACAATGGAACAATTACAGTGCAAGAATATTCTGGAAGACTGGAGTGGGTAGCTTCTACACACCAGAACACTCACTAAGAGGCAGCTGAAACTCAAAATTGATAACTATGAAGCCATGCACAGGGGACAAACAGTCCTAATTTTGTATATGAGAAGATGGGCTGAGAGCTCCCATCATCACCAGGAGTGAAATCTTGGGGTTATGACTCATATTTCCATGCAAACATGAACTCGGTGCTGAGTATCGGTACAAAAGCAACTCAAAGCTTTGGAAATATGAGGAAGGAGTACAGACTAAAACTGAGAACAATGCTACTGTGACTCAGTACAAATTCAGGCCTCACGTGTGGCTTCAATATATGCCCCTCTCCCCAAGAAGAGTAGAGCACAAATGGAGAAAGTCCAGGGGATGGCAACAGGGATACTCAAATGGCTTCCAAATCACAGGTTTGTGACCAGCAAAGTGGGTTTCTTCCAGGAAAGAGATGAAATTGAAGAAGGGAGGTGTAGCAGAGGTCTGTGAAGTGTGGAGAGGGCAGAAAGGAATCTGCTGTTTGTCTTCTCATACTGAAAGTGAGGCTGTGATCTGGGAGTGAGAGAAGACAATCAGGACAACAAAATGAGTTTATTCTTCATGCAGAAGACAGCACTGTTTTGCTACTGAAGATGTAAAAGTGTCTCAGGGGGACTGGGGAAGTTCGGGAATGGGAAAGCTGTGGAGATTTAATGTAACTGCAGAAACCAGCTGGCTCAGCATGCTTCTGAAAACACATGCAGTTGGATGGGAAAAACTGGAAATACTTTGTTTACAGATTGAGCCATTCTAGGTCACAAAACTTTTCAATTTCTTTAGTGTGAAAATCCATTTAGTGGCTTTTTGCTTTTCCTTGGCCAAGGATCTTTGGCATTTCCAGCCATGAGTCCAGCTCAGTTTAAGTTATCAATTATAAGCCTCATTCAGGTAGCAAACCAATCCAACAATGGCACGTTCCTTGCCAAACCAGCTTGGAGTAACTGTCTGGGAGCTGGGGTTTGATATCATTTAGCTCAGAAATACCTTCTACCAGAAGATACTGTATTCTGTTGGTTTAAAATTGTGTTTGTAATACCTTTGTGATCATGGTTGTGTGTCTGGCACGTTGATCTCTGGCATGTTTACAGTTAACTCACCAAGGACACTCTTTGTGTTTTACTCTATCATGTACAAGTGTCTGCAGCAGTTCTCTTGCAAATAACCACGTGCAGCCTTCTGTGGCTGGACAGGCCCATGTTCAGGCCCTGTGCAGGAAATGTGTGCTCCGTAGATGTCATGGCTGTGATTCTGTGTGGAGTTCATTGACGTAGGCCAGGTGAGACTTGCATCTGTATAGCTCTGTGCTGAGGATGTGGCAGAAGGAGGCACCAACTCTTGTGCCTCAGAAGATGACGTGACTAGTAAAATGCCTAAAAGTGCCATAAGGTTTTTCCTACTAGCTGCTCTGGGAAGCAGCATGCAAGACCTATGTAGGAATATGTGTGGCTTGGGGAGAAACTGAAGCAATCCAGGGATTTGTGTTCTGACGTTCTACATAGCAAATTAAAGGTGAACAGACTTGAGCTCAGTGCAGTAGTTGTGTCTGTTGTATTTCTAACCTTTGAGGGTGGGTAGAGTTGCTTTTCTTCCATTATAAGGAAAAAGTTATTAGCAAAGTAATCTGATGGCTAGATTAGAGGAGGAAGATTAATGTTGATTTCTAGTGTTCATCACCTCCAAGAGATGCTGTGAACTTACATGGCAGCTACATAAGAAATATTGCAGAGTCGTCACTGGTAACCTCTTCCAACTCAGGCTGGAGGTATGCACGGTGCAGTACATTGGGTGACTCGCATACAGCAGGGAATGGTTATTTTTCACCCTCTGACATGAACTCTTATTTATCCCAAACAATGTACACGGCAGGAAGTAACCACCAGTCAGGTTGCACTTGGTTTTTATATGTGTGATGATATTTCTTTCTTCTGCTTGGCTTGCAAGATCTTTTGGGAAGTGATGGAGAGTGGTGCTGGTCGTGCATGTATGCAGCTTGGTGCCTCTGGATGTTCTAATTGGAATAATGCTCCTGGTGCCAGAAGGAAAACTCATTTGGTAGGAAGGAGAATAATAATTTTAACAGGATATTACTGTACAAAAGCGTTTCCTAAACACTTTAAGGAAAAGTCCTAGGCACACCTTAAGACACCATTCTAATGAAGAATCAGGTGGCAGCCTGGGCTCCTCTAATGGACATTACCAAGACAGCCTCACCATCTGCTGCACCCTCTAATTACCAGTGAGGAAAGGACACTCTTCACTCTTCCCTGCTGCACCACACAAAGAAATACAATTTGAATGTATATGTTACACTAAATGAGTAACACACATCTGCTCTATTCTCTCATGTTTTAGACACAAATCTGAGAGGAGGTATAGATAGCCCTGCCTGGATGATGTGCATCCTCTTTGCTGCACTGGCATAGGCATAGTCTTGCTTTTGGGTAAATCCACCACTTCCTTTCCCCCTTTTTTTCCTGCTTAAGTAATTTTACCCATGATCTGCTTTGTGTGTATTTGTGAAATCAGTTGCTATTTCACAGTCTTAAGGTTACTTCAGGAAAAACAGAATGAAACCAAGCCAGCTGTAGAGAAATATTTGGCCTTATTTGAGAGACTGTGAGTAGGGAGAAAAAAGCAGTGAGAAGCAAAACAAAGCCCCTTTGTTTGTCTTTTGTCTTTTCTCTGACCTCAGTGTGATTATGGAAAGGAGGAAGATGTGTTGTCCTCCTAACAATCCAGGGAAGGTGGTGAGGTTTGGTTCTGCTTTGCACACTTGGGAAAGACGGAGGCTGTGGAGTCAGAGGAAGAAAGCAACAGCAGAGGGAAGGAGATGACAATTGCTACTGAGCCCTCACCTGCTTTGTCGCTCAGGAATAGCTGTGAGTAGGTGCAGAGGATGATTTACTTCCTTTTATGGAGAAAGCAAAAGACACGGATCCCATCTGTGGACATACATGACCAAAAAAAGAGCTCAACAGCTTTCTAGAGGAAGGGAGATCAGCCATGGAGAGTAACTTCAAGGTCAGGTCTTCTCTCTGCTGATTGTTATCTCTGTAATCACATTGCTCATTAACCTCGGTATCATATGTGCGAGACACCATTAAGTATGTCGGGTTGAAATGTGTGGCCACTCACATCTCACACCCCACACTCCAGCTTCCCAAACTTAGTATCTCTGTTGTAAAGCCTATAAGTGGTTTCCCAGGGAGGTTGTGGATTCCTCCTGAAATTGTTTAAGGCTGGGCTGGATGTGGCCCTAGGCAACCTGGTGTTGTGAGGTGTCCCTATGCATGGTATGGATTTGGGACTAGGTGTCTGAGTTGCCTTCCAACCAAAGCCATTCTGTGATTCAGATGCTGAGCAGTTACTGGTTCCTGTCTTCTATCTATGAAATACCTAACATTTATTTTTTTTTAGGTATCACTCTTCCTCTTCATGCTGGTTCTGACAAACTGACTGCGGTCAAAGGTACCGTTTTGCCAAATCCTAATTCCAGTGACATCTTAGCAGGTGATGAATAAGTTTTAGACTAGCTCAAAAACCTTAGCTGCTGATATAAATGTGTGGAGAAAACTCTCTACTCTGACTCTAAGTAGCAGCAGGTGGTACAGCTGCATGACACGATGTTTTGTGGACTGGCAGACAAAGAGTTTTCCAGAACAGCTGTACCTGGATGAAGGAAACTCACTTCTGCACTAGTAACCTCTGGGCTTTGGGACTGAGGGCTACTGGTAGCACTAGAAGTAGATGAACAACTTGCAACTTGATTTCGTGGTCCAGAAAAATAGGTTTTCTTTGGAAAAAAGCTCCATTGGGAAAGCCTAATGTTTCTATTTGTCTGCTTGTTTGTTGTCTGGCAAAACAGGCAAATAAGTATGAAAGATAGGGTGAGAATTTGGAGTTGTTTTTAACTTGTTTTACTAAAACACTTGGTTTGGGGTCATTTAGCCTCCTAAAATTCCTTTTCTTCCTCCATTGAATCTGGGTTACTATTTAACATTGAAGGGCTGGGTGATTTTGGTCACTGAAAAAACAAAGCATTATGGCACTGGGAAATGCCAGGGCTGGCTGGACTCAAGACAAATATGAGAGAGAAAGATCATCAGAAAAATCTCCTTGCTAAGAAAAAGAAGCACTTGGTGAGAAGACAAAGCTACAAGTGGATATTGGGGAAACCAAAGTGTTTAAGTGCCTGCTCTGCTTCAGTTCCACTAACCAGGATGAATGTGGCCAGATGGCTGACACAATGCACACTGGTGACAGATGGGGAAGTGCTCTAACTAGCGTCAGGAAAAAAACAGGTTAGAGATGCTTGTAAATTGGCAGGGCCTGATGAAACTTACCCTGGAATACTTAACAAGCTTTGCTGGCTGCTTCAAGACAGCATGGAGCACAGATGAGATTCCAGAAGATAACTACACTCATTACTTTTCTAGAGACAAAGTAGCAAGAGGGGAGGTGGATCTAAATTTAGAATCACTGAGCAATCATTTCTGAACCCAGAGAAACACAGATAAGTGACCCATTAATCAAGAACAGGAAACATCTCTTGAATAAATCATCCCAAGTCAGTCTAATTATCTCCTATGATATCAAATGATAGAGGAGAGGCAGTTACAAATGACGTGTCTTTACGAAAAGCTTTGACGCTCTCTCAGATAGCTGTTGTCTCCACACAGCCAAGAAACATAGACTAGAGGTATCTGCTGCAAGGCAGATGTGTGGCTGGTTGAGGGAAAAACAGTCACAGTATTTGCCAGCAGTTTATGATGAAACTGAAGCAACTGATTTCATAGGGTTCTCAAGACATTGGTCATGGATCTGTGCATGTATGCAGTATTTTCCTCTGTGGTTGGAGTGGTGGAGTGGCAGTACGGGTAGTAAGTGTGCAGGTAACAACAGGAAGAGTACAAGCACTCTGAATGGCAAAGGTGTAGTTGACAGCAGATTGCCGTGGTTAGGAAAAATAGGCTGGAAGGACCTGGATTTAATCCACCCCCTGTTCCCCAAAATGGAGCGGTGTGTGGCAGTTTGCTTATTTTTCACAGAATCACAGAACATCACAAATTGGAAAGGACCTAGAAAGATCATACAGTCCAATCCTCCTGCCACAGCAGGATCATTTAGACAAAGTCACACTGGAACATATCCAGGTGGGTTTTCACATCTCCAGAGAAGGAAACTCCACAAGCACCCTAGCAGTCTGTTCCAGTGCTCCATCACCCTCACCGTGAAGAAGTTCCTTCTCACATTCGTATGGAACCTCCTATGTTCCAGCTTACACCCATTGCTTCTTGTCCTATTATTAGATGACACTGAGAAGAGCCTGGCTCCATCCTTCTGACATCCATTATTCACATATTTATAACATTAATGAGGTCACACCTCGGTTGCCTTTTCTCCAAGCAAAAGAGACCCAGCTCCCTCAGCCTCTCCTCATAAGAGAGGTGTACTCCTCCCTTCATCATCCTTGTTGCTCTATGCTGGACCCCCTCCAGCAGTTCTTTGTCATTCTGAAACTGAAAGGCCCAGAACTGGAGACAAGATTCCAGATGTGGTCTCACCAGGGCAGAGTGGAGGGGGAGGAGAACCTCTTTAAATCTACTAACTACCCCCATTCTGATCCACCCCAGGATTCTGTTGGCCTTCTTGGCCCCAAGGGCACATTGCTGGCTCATGGTCATCCTGCTGGCCACCAGCACCCTCAAGTCCCTTTCTCCTTCACTGCTCTCCAACAGGTCAGTCCCCAACCTATACTGGTACCTGGGTTTGTTCCTGCCCAGATGCAAGACTCTACACTTACCCTTGTTATACCTCATTGAATTTCTCCCTGCCCAGCTCTCCAACCTGCCCAGGTCTGAATGGCAGCACAGTCTGCTGGGGTGTCGGCCACAGCATCCAGCTTTGTGTCATCAGCAAACTTGCTGACAGTGCACCCTAATCCCTTATCCAAGTAATGAATCAATACATTGAATAAGACTGGTCCCAGTACCAAACATTTGAGGACTCCACTAGATACAGGCCTCTAACTACACCTTGTCCCATTGATCACTACTCTCTGCCTTCTATCCTGCAGCCAGTTCACAATCCACCTCGCTACTCAATCATCTAGACCACAGTCTCAGTTTGGCTGCGAGGATGCTGTGAGAGATTGTGTCAAATGCCTTACTCAAGTCAAGATAGACCACATCCACTGCTTTGCCATCATCTATCTACCTCACTATGCCCTCATGAAGGGTCATAGCATGACTTCCCCATCGTGAAGCCAAGATGACTGTCCCTAATAATCCTCTTGTTCTTGATGTGCCTAGAGACAGTGTCAAGGACAAATTGTTCCATCACCTTTCCTGGGATGGAGGTGAGGATGACCAATCTATAGTTACCTGGGTCTTCCTTCTTTCCCTTTTTGAAGATTGGAGTGACATCTGCAATCCTCCAGTCCCTAGGCACCTCTCCTGATCCCCATGACTTACCAAAGATGATGGAGAGTGGCTTAGCAATGACTTCCACCATCTCTCTTACCACTTGCGAGTGCAACCCATCCAGGCCCATGGATTTATGTACATCCAGTTTGTTCAACTTATCCCTAATGCAGTCCCCATCAACCAGAGCAAACTCCTCTCTCATCTCACCTTCTTCTGGGGCCTCAGCAGTCTGGAGCTTGATGTCAGGACAGACCCTAGAAGTACAGACAGAGGCAAAGGAGGTTGTTCTGTATCTCTGCTTTCTCTGTATCTTCTGTCTCCAGGGCACCATTCAGCAGGGGCCCTACGTTGCCTCTAGTTTTAGTTCTACACCTGCAGTGTATTTGAAGAAGCCCATTTTGTTGCCCTTGACCACTCTTCCAAGGTTTAATTCCAAGCAGGCCTTGGCTTTCCTTGCTGCATCACTACGTCCTCTGACTAGAGCCTTATAATCACTCCAAGTGGCCATCCCCTCCTTCCGTGACGTATAGACTTTCTTCTTCCTCTTCAGTTTGCCCAGCAGCTCCCTGTTTAACAAGGCAGGTCTTCTGGCTCCCTTCCTTGACCTACTATTTTTTTGAATGCTCTGATATTTGGCTTAAAGGAGCAATCTCTGAATGTTAACCAGCTATCTTGGGCTCCTTTACCTGCCAGTACCCTGCCCCATGGGATTTCCCCATGCAATTGAATTTAAAGGCCAAAGTTTACCCTCCTGAAGTCCAGTGTTGTGATTCTGCTAGGTGTTCTGTACCTGCCACATGAGATCCTGAACTGTACCATCTCATGGTCATTGCAACCAAGGCTGTCCTGAACCTTCACTGCTTCATCCAGGTCCTACTTGTTGGTGAATACAAGATCCAGCAGTGCTCCTCTCCTAGTGGACTCTTCCACATTTGCGTCAGGAAGTTGTCACCAACGCACTGAAGGAACCTACGGGGCTGTGGATGACTGGCTGAGTAGGTCTTCCAGCAAATATCACGGTAGTAAAAATCCCCCAGGAGAACCAGGGCCTGTAGCTGTGAGGCTGCTGTCAGCTGCCTGTAGAACACCTCATCAGCTTCCTTGTCCTGATCTGGTGGCCTGTAATATACACCCATGACAATGTCACCCATACCAGCCTGCCCCTTAATCCACACCCACAAACTCTCAACTCTCTCTTCATTCGCCCCTGGACAGAACTCAATACATTCCAGTTGCTCTTTCACATAAAGAGCTACTCCACCACCTTGCCTTGCTGACCTGTCCCTCCTGAAAAGGACGTAGCTGTCAATGACCACCTTCTGGTCACGTCAGCTGTTCCACCATGTCTTTCATTGCCACCTGTTCATAATCGCCTGCCTGGGCACAGATTTCTAACTCCTCCTGCTTATTCCCCATACTGTGTGCGTTGGTGTACAGGCATTCCAGGGAGCGAGCGGAGCGCTCCGATTCCATTCTAGGATGCTGGGAGGTCTTGTCGTCTTCATCAAAACCAGAGCACTGCCCCACTGGTGCCCACTCAGCAACAATTTCACTCTGCCTTGAATCTAGTTTAAAGTCCTCTGAATGAGTCCTGCCAATTCGTTGCCAAGAACCCTTTTTCCCTTCTCAGATAGATCTGTCCTAACAGTGACAAGTCAGTTCTGGTGCCTTATATAAGCAGCCATTATCAAAGAACCCAAAGCCCTGCCTGTAGCACCAGTCTCGTAGCCAGGCATTTATGGACGGATTCCATCTATTCCATCCCATGTCCTCATCCAAAAATGGAAGTAATGAAGATAATGTAATTTGTGGCCCAGAGTCTTTCACCAAACATCCTAAGGCCTTCAAGTCTTTCTTCATTCCCCTCAGAATAGAGTTCTGCAATAGAGTTTCCTCCCCAGCAGTGAGTAATAGCTGATCTCACCAGGTTAGGGAGCATCCTAGTGATAGCCATGATTTGGGCTCCATGTAGACTGCAAACTTCCCTGTGATGAGGGTCAGCTCTGCATATTGGGCCCTCAGTTCCCTTCAGGAGTGAATCTCCAATAACAAGTACCTTTCTCTTTCACTTTGTGGAGGAAGTTGTCATATCATTGGAAGACCTCTTCAATCTGTGTGACTGTTCTAGGACCTCCAGAATAGGTTGCCTATCATATATATCCCTGTTAGACTGGCTGTCTTCCAGGGGGGGCTCATATCTATTTCTCAGTAGGAACTGAGGCAGGCAAAAGGGGTGCTTGTCTTCTACTATGGCCTTGTACTTGCCTTGTCTCACTCTTTCTACTTGGGCCTCTGCCTTCCATCTGAGAGATGCAGGATACAATGGCCCCTTGATTCTGGCTGCTATTTGGCCACTATCCAGACTGTAGAGCCTGGCTCTGCCAGTCTTTCTGTATTTCAGCCTCCCCAATGTTCCTGAGCCTTTCTACTTCCGTTTGTAGTCTTTCAATCAGGTCTTGCAGCTGTGCTGCTCAGTTAAGCAGATAATCTACCTGCTCACTGTACATCGCCTGAGATAAGTGAGAGACGGTTGCATTCCCTGCAGCTTGTCACCTGCACAGCCTCACCTTGCTGGGACACCTCTGCTTGTGTTCCCACACCCGTGTGCACTGGTGACTGTAGCCTGGCCTTCTGCTGCTGGTTGCCACCATAAAATCATTTATTTATTTATTTATTTATTTATTTATTTTTGTTTACGTGATCATAGGATCATAGGATGTTAGGGGTTGGAAGGGACCCGAGAGATCATCGAGTCCAACCCCCCTGCTGGAGCAGGACAAAACTATCTAACACAGATCACAGAGGAACGCATCCAGGCGAGCCTTGAAAGTCCCCAGAGAAGGAGACTCCACGACCCCCCTGGTGATGTGTGGCTTAAGGTTACCACACTGAACTCCATCTCCACAAGTTTTTTTATTGCCCACTTTATACTACCATTTGATTCTCAAAATGCTCTCAGGAGTTAAATGTTTAACATTTGGATAGTTTTATGCTTTAGAGTTTCGTCAGCTGAAAATGAATTAGTTTGAAGGAACTGATGGTGATTCCATAGTCTCTTTTCTTAGATCTTTTGTACTTCAAACTTCCTTCATAATTTTTATTAAAATCTCTGCTGATCACTAGGCAGGAATTCCATTGGTTTTGATTTTTCCTGGGTACTGAATCACTTTTCTCTGCAAAAACTGGCCTCAGAGAATTTCAGAGAAGTAGTAGAGTCCTCCCATCAGTGTATGAGGAGGTGTTTGTCATTCTTATCAGAGTCCTTAAGGAAAAATATCCCTTTATTTCCCAGCTTGAGCACTTGTAAAGATGTGCAGCAGCTTAAATTAATAAGCAGGTGAGTGTCTGATAAAGAGAAATCATTAGAGTTTCAGTTCCAAATGAGCCCTCCTGTCAGGGGAGTACTGTGGGAAAGTGCCCTCAATTTGCATAGAATACTTTGGTAAGAGAGTTGTAGGTGACTCATGAGGAGTCTTTTCTGAGTCTGTTGCCTTGTTTCATGTCAGGGCTAAGAAATAAGCAGAGCTTTGTGCAGAATTATGCGGAAAACTAGAAAATAAAGATAAGAAACTTGAATTTCTGTTCAGTGACACGACATTCCTTGGAATAATTTAAAAAGCAGCTCCCCATGAACCACAGAGCAGGTACAAGTCCTGAGTTCAGTGATGCCACTCAAATATAGCAAAGCAAAAATTGGGTGAGTGATTGGGTGCTACCGAAACAGGTCAGTTTGAGACTAACACATTTCCAGTAGAGGTAGAAGAGCAGAGCAGATTTTTAAGGATTTATCTGAGAAGACAGTCAACAAAATAAAATTATTCTTTATAATTATTTTTATACCTTGTGAAATACAACCAGTTCAGGGCAGTTACAGATCTCAGGTTTCCCTTAGCAGAGCTTTTCTTTCCCAGCTAATGATCTGTAGGGTTCATGTATCTAAGAGTGAGTTTCCTCAGTTCTGTTCTCTTTTTCAGCTTTGTCTTTACTCTTTTTCCCTGTTATTTAAGTCTACAATGTATTTCAACAGTGTGCGCTTGTGTAGTACACAAACATAATCGCTAGGCTAGAGTCATAAACAGATGCATGTGTCTGGCAGGATGGATTGTTATTTGGGGGCTCAGATGTTATTAATTAACACCAGGAATGTTGTGAAATAAGCTTGAAATCAGACCTCCCCCCTCCTGATGCAGTGTGAATGGGTAAGTGCTCTTCTTTCAAATAGTAATAAAAGGAAATCCTTGTCTTACAAGTATGTGAAGCAGTATGAATAATCAGCTATGGAAGTAGATTTAGGTGCTAAGAATCAATAGAAAACCCAAATCAATGCCACAGTTTTACCCTTCTGTTGTTGATTTCCTTTGTCAGAAGGTTGCTGAAGGTCAAGGTTTCATTGTCGTTCCTCTCTCCCCAACCCATCCCAGTACTTATTTTCATCCTTTAAGATGTGATGACTGGACCTGCTCTCAGTAAAGACGGCTTCATCTAGGTTTCTGTGGTGACAGTGGTTTTCTATTTCCTTTGGCTATGTTGTTTGCTTGTTTGATCTTTATTTTCCTTCCTGGTCTCTCAAAACTAGCTTGGGTGGCTGGATGCTCTCTCACATGCAGCACTAACAGCTCAGGATCCTGCTGTTGCACAATTAAGAACACTTTTCTCTAGGTGCATTTCTTGTTCCTGAGCCAGGTCTCCTTCTTTGAGTGAGGTGTCCATCGCACTAACAGTGTCATTTGAATGTGGAAAGGAGATGAGAGGGAATCTGTCTTGACTCTGTCAAGATCTTCAGGGCTCTGTAGACTCTAGTGTTCAAGAGCAAGAAGCAATTGATATGCTTCACTGCAGTAGGACAATTGTGCTCATTGCTGCAGTCTTTTCCTAGGAAGCACAACTTGTTAGTAGAGTTTTAAAAGTTCCTAAACATCTCCTGATATGGAAACATGCTGTCATGTTGTTTTGCTAGGTGCCCCTTTTTTGAATTCCTGAGAAGCTCTTGGAACAACTGCATCTGGCTTGGGAAGAGGCACAACAATTGAGGTGACATTGCTGTATGAATGAGGACCTCTTCTGGCTGTTTCCATGAGCTTTCACCATTGAAAACGTCTAGATCAGGGAAAAGCACCTGGAGATAGCACTGTATGCCAGAATGACACTCTAACAGTCACAGTTCCTGATGTCACACTTGTAAAACAGATGGGTGAGCGCACTCTGGTTTGCATATTTAATACCCGCTTGTAGTTTCCAAGGCACCACTGTCTTTTGTTGCTTGTTCTAACAGCTTACATGTTACTTTCTTTCCTAGGTATTGCTGTAGTAGCTGATGTGAGGGAGTCACTGTGCAGAACACTTACAGAATTCAAAGGCAGTGACCTATGAAACAAGCTGGTGCTACTTGGCTGAGAACAAAATTGAACCTCCCATCTTGTGCATGAACTAAGGAGAGTCCTGCTTGGTTTGTTTCTAAAAAGTTTGTGGGGTGTAGATACCTGTATGAAGTAGTAGAAGGAAAACCACAGAATGGAATCAACTTGAGTAGCCTAAAGCAGTAACAGAAAGTAAGTATTTGTATCTGGAGACCACAGAGTTCCTTATGAAAGTAAGAGAAACAGGATTATGCATACTGTTTGTGTCCTCAGTACCTCCACAAAGTACAACCTGCATTTGCTAAGGGTTGTTCAGGACTTGTTAGCACAAGGGGACACTGCTCATCTAGTGACAGATGATGTTTAAATGACTTGTGTAGCCTTTGTAGGCAAAGCACCCTGTATTCAAGGAGCTCTGCTTCAGAAACTTCTAAGGTTTTAGCCTGTATGAGAGTTTTCTGGTGAGCTGTTGTCTCTTTCCCTTCTGGCTAGAGATAGATTTGTACATGGAATGGTTCTCCTTTACGAGGTTCAGGGTACACATATCCCTTCAAAGAGAGAATCACGCAGAGTATAATACTTGTGTTTTACCGATTGTTGTTTCCCACTGGCACTGTTAGAGCACCTAAAGGCTCCAGCCAGATTTTAAAGTGTTTTGTGACTGACACAATACAGGCTGTGTGGCACAAGACAATGATATCAATCAATAAGAGGAACAAAGGAAGAAGATTTTGTTCATATATTCTTCAACGAGCTCTGAAAATATATTGATATGGCAAGGGAGTGATTGATCTGCATTCCCCAACAGCATCAATCACAGACAAAATGCAAATAATGGAGATTTTCTGAACAAGAAGTATTAACTAGGGTCCAAATAAGGATCCAAATGAATCCATGGCAGCAAGCAACCAGTTACAAGTTATTGGCTTTCAGTATCAGTAGGTGAAAGATTCCAGCATCTCCCAAACTGGTCTTTTTTACCATGATAGTCCAGCATTCAAATCAATTGATTAATATTATTGTTGGGCAATTACAGATGTTTTTGCTCATGTGAATCATTAAGCTGCTGTGAGTTGAGGAGGACATGTTCTGCAGTCATCACTCTCTAGCCAGACTTAGCTCCTGAAAAATACAGAAGTTGAATTGAAATTCTTGTTGCTGAGCTCTGCCTTTGGACAGTTTTTCTTAGGTCAGCTTTCTGAGGTGTCATGTTATTGAAAACCTCACATAGTTTAGTTTTACATCTTCACTAGGTTGTATCACTTATGGCAGATGACAGGAAGGTAAGTGGGATGGCAGCAGACAGGAAAAGCCATATCCTATAAAGAGGCACAGAACAGAAAAGGAGAAATTGGGGTTGTGGAGAGGAGTGGAAAGGAAACCTATAGGTGTGAGTTTGCAGTCACCTCTCAGAGGAAGTAAAGTTCAGTTGGAAGTGCTCAGCCTGTGGACCAGGGCTCCTTGCCTTTGATTACCTCTAAGCTGCTGAAGGTTTCTTCAGAAAGCAGCCCCACTGCTGTCTGGTCCATATCAAGGAGATTTGTCCACGGCCTCTGTGGAAGAAGCACTGTTTCAAGTTGGGTTTTGAGGGATGAACAGAGTGCTGGCAGAAAATAAACCATGGAAAAGTGAGTACAGCAGAGCCACCTGAAGTGCTCAGACTACTTTATCTTTCCTTCTGGATTGACTAAATGCTGAATGTTGTTAATTCAGCTAAATAAACAGCAAAGCCTTGTTTACTAGGAAGGAAATTTTTTGTGGTTTATATCTCCTGTGTTTCACCGCTCTCGAGAGTCTGTGCCTGTGTGCCCACACTTGCGTTAGCGTGTGTCTAAATCTTGGCAAAGCTACTCAAGGATGAGCTGCAACTTGAACAGCTGCAGAGTCTCCAAACACTGGAATTATTCATCGCGCATAAAGGGAAGAAAACCTGCTGGAAATACTTCAGTAGTTCTGGGAGGATCAGATCTGAATTTATTTGAATGAACCAACTCCTGAAGGAGTCTGCAAAATGGGAACACAGTTTGAATGGAATTATTTCATAGTGGGTTTTGCATTTACTCAGGCAAGCATGATGTGGCAACACAGCTTGAGCACAGAGATCTGTGTGCAAAAGTTATCTGTTGTCTCTCTGATGGTGTAAAAACAGGATTACTGGAGGATGGCTGAATAAACAGTAGTATTAGTATAACACTGTGTCTGAAGTCATGATGTACCTTGAAGGTCTAATCCACATGGATGGTTCAACTGTCTGTTCCTTTGCCCAGGGCTAGAGATTTACTTACATGTCTAATGTCACACTAATCCAGACATCATCCTTTTACAGGGACTAAGCCAGACGGTGTCTATAATCCTGAGAAGACTGTATCTAAATCTAACGCTCTTGCTTTGGTTTTGTCTGGTCAGGTTTTGCATGTGACCATTTGCATTTTGCATGTTTCTTGTTCTTCAAAAGGTTATGTGGCACTAAATAATTTCCAAGTGAAGAGGTTAAACATACTAAAAGATGCTGTTTTTGTAATTTCCTCCAGTGTAAATACCTGATAAGGTAGTGACTAGCTACAGGTTATGATGTTGTCCGCAGCTGTATGGGTTGTCTTCACTGCTTTTCAACAGCAAGTTGCATCTCTCAGAAAAGAAGTTATGGGTATATTTTACTCACAGGGAACTCACATGTTCAGTTTGGGTTTGCCTCAGCCAGCCAGCTGCAGTGTAAAGGGACTGTCCTGTGCCTTATCTTGACATCTGCTGTCCCAGACAAAAACACACTTTCACGGCACACTCCTTCTCAACTATACCAGTCAGCAGTAGTCACAATTGTGCCTTCATCCCCTGACATGGCTTTCCTAGTTTTCTAGACTAGGTTGGAAGTTAAGTAAAGTACCAATGTAAGGTATGAACTCAGGCTTGTCTGTAGAAAGATGCTGGGTTACAGCAAACATGTGTGACTCTGTCAGATGACTTGTTCTGCAGAGACTAAGAGGCATGAACAGATGTGCACAGACAGCAGTTATCTTGTAGCCCCTTGGCACATGGGATGCCTTTAGAGCACAAAACCTGTAAAGCACCTGACAAGATCATCAGCCAGAATCATCAGGCAGAACTTCTTACACTGGAGTGGGAAGATCTTTTGTTGCCTGCTGTGCAGTTATGCTGTGGAACTCTCTAACATGGTGCTTTTTAGGAGCTGCAAGTAAGTGCATTTAAAAACTAATTAAAAAGAATGAAGTACACGTTACATGCCAGGTTTTCTTGTGCACAGGGATATGAATGTGAATTCAGGTTCAGAAGTCCTTGGAACTGATGAGTAGATGCAGAGAAGGTGTTTACTTACTTTCTAACAAATCTCTGAGAGAAATCTACTGGAGGATGAAATTCAGAGATGGTTTCCTGATCTCTCTGCCAGAAACCACTCTTTCTGTTGTCTTAGTTGATTTTAATGAACTAGCTGCCAGTGAAGACTTGAGTTCACTTTTTTATGCTATCCTGAGAGGTAGAGTTTCTTCTTAGTCTTTGAATGATTCCATTCAATATTGACTGGAGGCAGGTTCCAGTCACCCGTTTCTTCTGGTGTTAAGTGCAGGTCAGAATCCCTGCTATTTTCCATCTGTTACTGGCTGCTGCTGCTGTCCTGCTGGAGGCAGTATGTTGGACAAAATGGACCTGCACTGTAAACCTGTGCTGGTTCTTCCAGGCTTGGACTGACATCACGCACAGTTCTGAATGCATACAACCAGTTTGTAATGGTGTCCAGTTATCCAGTGCTGCCTTAAGACTTTGTTTGCTGTTAGGTGAATGACAAAATCATGACTAGGGCAGGATGCTGCATTTGCCTTTGCTCAACTCGAAGGCCAGCCCACCTCCTCACTCTGAAAGTGTCCCTCTGAATAGAAGTCCTGTCTTCTCACAGCCAGTATGGCAATGTACAAACAGCATCAGCCAGAACACATTTGTTAAGTGCTGGAAAGATGCACTAGTGTAGCTCTTGTGGGGAGGGGAAATGTGACTAATGCTTCTTTATACCACCTTTACACCAGGGGACAACTGAATGTGCTAGGATATCTTTTCATAAACAAAGCCTCTTCCAGTCCCTGCTCAGGGATCTTGCATGGGAAGAAGACTATGACTCTCTTAATGAGATACTAGTGACTGTCACATCTCTCACACTGTCTGTGGCACGTAAATAGTCAAAGCACAGACCAGAAGTTGTTTTCGACATCTTAATATGTTCAAGGTTAAACGTATGATTCAGAAACTCAGCAGATGCTGTGATTCAAGTAACTGCTGATGCTCTTGGCAGGGTGTCTGCATGTGCAAGTACCAGTAAGTGCATTTTAATTTTGGTGTACAGGGAGATCAGGCATGCGGTTTCTGTGGCCTCCCAGACAAGGGCATCCCAATTCTCTGGGCACTAGCCAGGAACAGCGTCACTCAGTACGAAAAGCGTGCGATGATCAATCTTATAATGTTATGGACCCCATCCCTTAGTGAGCAAAATAAGAGAAACCAAAACAACCCCAGACCTTGTGAGCTGCACCTTTTCTACAAAACAAATCTCAGGCAACCTATGAGTTGCTGCCAAGGGTCAGAATACGGCCCAAAAGAGAAACCCGAAGTTTCTTATCTACGAAGCAACAGTGAGTTACCAGACCACCCTGAAGAAACAAAAGTGACTGCAGTTTGTATTTTCTGCTTCACCCTTCTGTCCATCCTGCATGATGTTCTTGATCAGCCCTGTTATCCCTGAGCTATGGGGACAAGGAGCTGCTGCTCTGACACACTTGGTATTTCTATTTTAACTCATGAGTCAGCAGAAATCACCAGGTTACACACAGCTGTGGCCAGAACAGAGGGAAGAAAAGATGTGCAGTTGAATGTTTTAATTTGTTGTGCTGGCAGGCAGAAAGCACTCCCATGAAGGGCCAAGAGGTGGTGGAGAAGCAGTTTCATGATTCAGTACAAAAAACCCAACTCCTGTGTGGCTCATCCTGGTAGATACTCTCAGGAATTGGAATGCCACAGGTGGAGGGAGGTGTAGCTGTGGCAGTGTGGCACAGGGGGGACTTGAGTGCTGTGTTTGGTCTGGTTGTTTCCATGGGCATCAGCGAAACCAGTGCAAAGTCAGGTCATTTCTTCAGGGAAGCAAGGCAGCAGGGGCAGAATGACGGCTTTTGAAGATGCTTTGTTTTTACTGCATTTAAGTCACTGGAACATCTCCAGTTTGTATGACACTGACAGTCAGAAGCCCATTCTGCTGTATTTGCCAGGGCTTTGCTAGTAACTGCACAGGTATGGCCAAAGTAATTGCCAAGTTTTGGCTAAAGATGTAATTGCGCAGGTATGGCTAAAGTAATGCATTTATCTTCTATTCTTCTGTTCTATTTCTAGTCCCACTTCAGTGTGAGCTGGATTTGAGACTCCCAATACCAAAAGGCAGCGGGGAAGGGAAACAGCCTGTGGTAGCCTGTGCAGTTCAGACCACACTGGTGTCTGGAAGCCCTCTAATGCACAGAGAGAGGAGAGTGAAGAGCGGACACTTTTATCTGTAAAACTAGAAGGTTTGGGAATGTTAGCTGAATCATTCAGAGCCCTAGGAAAGGGAGCACATGGCAGGAAGATCAGGAGGAAAGTCAGATTAAATGTGGTGTACTGGTGAAAGCATGAACGATGGCTTAGGTGGTATCCTACTACTTTATCCATAAAGAATCACATTTTTCTCTTGTTCTTCATTTTTCCTCTTCTGACAGAGTTGTTTCTTCTGTGCAGTGCTTCAGGAAGGGAAGTTTTTAAAAGTCATTTTTGAGATGCTGCTTAGATGTCAATCTGTTATCAGTGTTAGCTAATACTGGTATTAGGAGGGGATAGACTCTGTTCTAGTTTCTTCTTCCCATAATGCAAATATATAGGAGTGAGGCTGTGCCAGTGTGGATGACTGTGTGGGTTCGCTGTGTGGATAACCATGTGGGTTCTCTTACATCTGAGCCATTTGAATTATTCACCCTGTTGGCAATAACCTGTTATGTTACCTCATTAATGTCTACAAATATTTGAGGGGTGGGTGTCAGGACGATGGCACTGGGCTGTTCTCGGTGTCATGTAGTGATAGGACAAGGGGCAATGGTTGTAAGCTGGAACACAGGAGGTTCCACATCAACCTGAGAAGGAACTTCTTCACGGTGAGAGTGACAGAGCACTGGAACAGGATGCCCAGGGGAGTTGTGGAGTCTCCTTCTCTGGAGATGTTCAAGACCCGACTGGACGGGTTCCTGTGTGACTTGGTTTAGGTGATCCTGCTGTTGCAGGCAGATTGGACTGGCTGATCTTTCGAGGTTCCTTCCAGGAATGATTCTATTTCGAGGTAATGATTCTATGATTCTATGATTCTATGATTCTATGTGAGGCTTTGGTCTCTTTTCACCCAGAGATTCCAGAGGGATAGATGAGTTTGTGATCATGTCTGATAAAAGTATAGAATTGTGAGTGGAATAATACCTTTAAAGCACTTTGGCAAGCATTTGTAGAATGGTTTGTACAAGGCAATACAGATCAAATATTATCTTCTGAAAAATTAATGCAGTGTGTGTCAGTCAAACACCAGTAAGCTCTGTGCTTTATTAAACAACCCTGGAAGACACAAGCAAGGCTGACGCTGCTGTGAAGTGATTACAGCCTGCACAAGCTGCACACCTGTAGCTCTTTTCAGTCCATTAACTTGGTGTTTCCAGTTGTGGAAGCCTTCTGGAAGTTGGAAATACATAAATGTGGGAATGGTGGAAAAGTTCAAGAGCCTCTTTCACACTTTGCCCTTATGAGGGCCAACACAACTCGTGGAAAGGTGTTTGATTCTCTCCTGCCCCTTTTGCTGCTGCCAGGGCCTAAGGGAAAACAGCAGCTTCCTGGGGCCCTGCCCAGAGGAAAATTTCTATAGGAAACACCGGGCTGGTGTATCGCTGCAGCAGGCAGCTCCTTCCCCTTTGCTGCTCATCCCCACAGCCAGCCTGGGCTGGATGAGACGGGCAGTGACATCATCTTAAGGGAGTGTTTGGGCTGCTTTGTGAATGGGATGCTGCATGTGACGATCTGCAGTGAGGAAGCAGAAACAGGATTCCTCACGACAGGGAGTTAGGGTTCAGGACACTGGATGCATTGGGGATTAACTCATCTTCAGGCGAGAAAGGAATTGGCCAGGCTGGGTGCAGCAGGCTTGTCTGGCACATCAGCACAGACAGGAGCTGTAAAAGCCCTTCCAAAACCATCTGTTTCTTGTGGTAAATCCGGGGCTTGCACAGAGATAGACAAGGAAGTTGCAGTGTTTCAAATGTTAACCAAAGGACACAGGAAAATGGGCTGGGGTAATGCAAAACTCTCCCAGGCAGGAGCAGATGGACTATTGTCCTACAGACGGGTGCTGGAAGGTTGTTATCCAGAGAAAAATCACTTCTGTCAGATTTCTTTTTACTTGCTATTACTAATTATAAGACTTATTTTACTAATGATGCTGGAGAGAGGTGAGTAACCTGACAAGGTCTGTGGTGAGCAGACTGACAAGTTCTCATACCCCATGTGCTTTTCTTCATAGTCACATTAATGTGGAAAAGCAGATAACAGCAAGAGAGTGAGGCAGCAGAATGTGATTTAATTCTGCTATTTTTATGTACCTTGTGTGCTCTAAGTCAGGATGAGTGTACAAAGGCAGCTCAGCCTTGCTGGCTCTAAATCTGGCACACAACTTGCTGAAAGCTACTCAAACTTAGCTCCTCTGCGTATTTTTTGTTCTTCCTATAAAAGGACTAGGCTCTCAGAGTGTTGAGGGCAGGGAGAGTGCTGCTTCTCAAATTTGTTTTAGTTTGTCTGGAAAACAAGATCTCATTCAACAGGAAAGCAAAGATGAAGGGTTATGTAGGAGCCAAAGTTAAAGTGAGTTGGGTGTTTCCTTTCTGTGTATTTTGCTGGAAGTATAATTGTTTAAAATTATGATCACAGAGAATTTGTGGACTTTGAGAAAGGAAAAGAAATGTGGGTGGTTGTAACACAGGCTGGCTTTACATTGTATGGAGTTTCATACTTGTAGAACTGTATGTTTCACAATTTGCTGTTAATGCTGAGGAGACTTTTCTATTTATAGAGGTTTTCTTAGTGTGTATAAATTACTTCTGTCCTGGCCAAGACTGAGCTGGGAGTGTTTGAAAAGTCATAATTGGTCT
Source organism: Rhinopomastus cyanomelas (assembly GCA_013400115.1). Lineage (NCBI taxonomy): Eukaryota > Metazoa > Chordata > Aves > Bucerotiformes > Rhinopomastidae > Rhinopomastus > Rhinopomastus cyanomelas. The sequence continues at coordinate 64,962 of VXBP01006303.1, read as the reverse complement.
AGGTGATCCTGCTGTGGCAGGGGGTTGGACTAGATGATCTTTCGAGGTCCCTTCCAATCCCTAATGATTCTATGAATTACATATTTTATGCCATTGTAAGCAGCACTGCAAAGCCTCCCTTACAGAAAGTTCATCTTCAGGTGGAAAGGGTTTGCCATGTGGCTGTAAGTGAGGGAATGGGCCTGTCTTTGCATCAGTGATGCCCATGTGACCAGCCATCCGAGCTGCTTTCCAGCACATCTACAGAGCTGGTTTCAAAGCCTTGGTAACTGTCACAGGACTGCATTGGTGCTAACCCCTCATGCATGTTGAATCTGGCATGAAGATGCTGATGAATGTAGTTTACAAATGTTTGTGCTCTGTGAAGCTCGAGGGTGTGAGAGAGGCAGGGCTGTTTGTCGGGGTGTTCTTGCCTCCCTTTTTCATGTTTCTGGCAAGGCAAAAGAAAACCTTTGGCTGTCTATGAGCTGCCAGGACACCTAGCAATGTCAGGCCTTACGTACTAGTTAAAAATGAGGACTAAGGGCTGTCTTGTGAACAAAAAATGAGTGATTCCTGTGATACTCTGCACGGTCACTATTTAACTGCCTGTTCTGTAGTCATAGGCACATCAGATACATGGGCACTAAACATGTCTGACTGTTCTGCACCAACAATTACCTTTGAACAGTGCTAACCGCTGAGTAAATCCACTTCTTACCAGTTGTGGCCAACAGGTCTTTAACTTTTCTGAAGAGCATAAAGTGTAGTAGGGAACAGACTAAAGTTGGTGGTAAAAGTTGGATGAAAACAGCCCAGATGCTGAAGGAGATGTTTGGTACCATGGGGCTACCTAGACCCCTATAGTTTAGGAAGTCTTTTGAAACGGCTGTGCTGGGATAACTGAGCAGAAGTGTGTTCTTAGACCAGGCAGTGTTTTCCCAGTGTGATGCAGTATCTGGATCTGTCAGTGATGCTTCCTAAAGGCAATTCACTGATTGCAAGATCAGTAAGTGAGAAAAGTGAGAATATACCTGAGATCCATCTGCAGTGCGGGGAAGAGTGTGGAGCAGGAGGTGAATCCTATTCATCTCACAATGGTGACTGAGCAGGTTCTTGTGTATCTGTGCCCCAGTTTGCAGAGCTCTGAACAAGTTTGGTCTGGACAGGGGAAATTTATGATTTTGATATTAAGTAGGGGCGACAGGAGGAGGCAGGAGCCATGCACCCTTTCACCACAGCACAAGTGTTTTCAGAGAATAACTTCCAACAGTGCAGGAAGTCTCTGAAGTTGTTTTCACAGAGCAAGTGAAGGGGCACACATTGGACAAATCACTGTACACGTTAGCGTTTAGCTTCTCTTTACCTCATAACTTCACCTCATGCGAAAGGCAGCATGTGCTGAGTTGCCTGCAGAGAGGTTCCTCTTTTTACAACACAATTGGATTAACTTTGCTTTCATTTCTGGCCTCTTTAATGTCATGGATTCCATGTGTGTGAGATGCTTACTTGTAGCCACAGAAGGAAATCCTGTCTCTAGTGATGACTGGCCCACTGCAGTAATGATTGCTTTTACTACAAACTACTAGAGCTCAGTGACCACTAAACCAGTTAGGTCACTGGAACTATGCAGACAATAACAGCTTCATTGCTCCATTAATGCTTTATTTAGGAGAAAGGCTACTCTTTCTTTTCCCTACCAAACAGACCATTCCAAATTTTATCACTGCTCGAGCTACTACTCTGGTTCTCAGCAACTTACGCTAAACTGACTTGTGGCTGAATGGTGAAAGGGATCAATGGATTTATTTGCACTGATCCCTCTGTTACTAGTATGTGTCTGCACATGTGGAGGATGAGATTTTGTGTGTTGATTCATAACTTCTGTAATGTTTTAGAGCTGCAGTACACATGGGACACGGGGAAAAAGGATGGAAAAATTAAATCAGATACTCTTGTGGTTGCTAAGTCTCCAGTGTGATGGAGAGAGATGTGTTTCCTCCAGAATTCTATTCACAAAAGCACTGTTAACTCCTTGGAGGGAGCACCTTATGTTTCTCTACAGCCTGAGTACCGTGAGCAGTCTACTGCTGAGCAAATGGTGTCTGTGTCTGAAAGTTCTGATTTCAGGCAAGGCAGTGCCCTTACCAAATGAAGTCCCAGGTATGAAAAAATCTGCAACCCATAAAAGCCTGTGGTTTTGTTGCAGTCTCTGGGACTGGTTGACCCTGTCAGACCACTCCCATGATCTTCTTTACTGTGTGTGAATGAACTGGGCTGTAGGACCAAGACCTTTGAAAGTAAATTGGTAGTAAATCTTTACATTACAGATAGACTTTTCCAACAGGCTTTGTAGTCTAGTACCTATGACTTCAGTCACACTGGCATTCTGAGTGTGTCTCTGCCAGTATAAAACCACAGCTTATACTACAAACTCCTTGATATCATCAGAATTGGGTAGGCAGGATGCCTTTGCACAAGGAGTGTCTGGGAGACCCAGTCTGTTGGTAGAACAGAACCACTTCAAAAAAAACATGCTGGAATTTCTTCATGTAACCCTTTCCATCCCAGTACTTTTAACCAAGGAGTGGTGTTATCCAACGGACTGGCTCGTTGATGTGCGATTCCTGCCCGGGCAGAGCCGGGCTTAGAAAAATGGAGGGAAAAGTGCTGTAGAGAGTTAGACAGTTTTTGGTTTGACAGGCACGGGTGTTCTTCAGTAGATTTCATAGAATCATGGAATCATTAGGGATTGGAAGGGACCTCAAAAGATCATCTAGTCCAATCCCCCTGACACAGCAGGATCACCTACACCAAGTCACACAAGAACACATCCAGGTGAACTTTAAACATCTCCAGTGAAGGAGACTCCACAACCCACCCTGGGCAGCCTGTTCCAATGCTCTGTTACCCTCACTGTGAAGAAGTTCCTTCTCATATTTATAAGGAGCTTCCTATGTTCTTGCTTACACACGTTGCTGCTCATCCTATCACCAGATGACACTGAGAAGAGCCTAGCTCCATCCTCCTGACACCCACCCTTCACGTAGTTATAGACATTAACGAGGTCACCCCTTAGTCTCCTCTTTTCCAAGCAAAAGAGACCCAGCTCCCCAAGCCACTCCTCATCAGAGAGGTACTCCATTTCTTTCATCATCCTCGTTACCCTACGTTGGACTCCCTCCAGCAGCTCTGTGTCCTTCTTGATCTTAGGGGCCCAGAACTGGACACAGTACTCCAGATATGGTCTCACAAGGGCAGAGAAGGGGGGGGGAGCAGAACATTTCTTGATCTGCCAATCACCCTCGTTTTGATCCACCCCAGGATGCTGTTGGCCCTCTTGGCCACAAGAGCACATTGCTGGCTCATAGTCATCCTGCTGTCCACTAGGACCCCCAGGTCCCTGTCTCCTATACTGCTTTACAACAGGTTGGCTTCAACCTATACTGGTCCCTGGGGTTGTTCTTGCACAGTGCGAGACTCTACACTTAACCTTGTTATATTTTGTTAAATTTCTCTCAGCCCAGCTCTCCAGACTGTCCAGGTCTCGCTGAATGGCAGCACAGTCTGCTGGAGTGTTGGCCACAGCACCCAGCTTTGTGTCATCAGCAAACTTGCTGACAGTGCATGCCAATCCCTCATCCAAGTAATTAATGAATAGATTGAACAGGACTGGTCCCAGCACCAACCCTTGGAGGACACCACTAGATACAGGCCTCCAACTAGACTCTGTCCCATTGGCAACCACTACTTTGCAAAGATGATGGAGAGTGGCTTAGCAATGACTTCTGCCGTCTCCCTTAGTACGCACAGTTGCATTCCATCAGGGCCTATGGATTTGTGTACATCCAGTTTGCTCAACTGATCCTTAACCCAGTCCTCATCAACCCAGGAAAGGTCCTCTCTTGCTTCAACTTCCTCTGGTGCCTCAGCAGTGAGGGGCTTGATATCAAGACACCCTCCAGAAGTATAGACAGAAGCAAAGAGCATGTTCAGTATCTCTGCTTTCTCTGTATCCTCTGTCTCCAGGGCACCCACCTCATTCAGCAGGGGGCCTACATTGCCTCTAGTTTCTGTTCTACACCTGCAGTATATTTGAAGAAGCCCATTTTTTTGCCCTTGACCTCTCTTGCAAGGTTTAATTCCAAGCAGGCCTTGGCTTTCCTTGCTGCATCACTACATTCTCTCACCAGAGCCTTATAATCACTCCAAGTGGCCATCCCCTCCTTCCATGATCTATAGCTAAAACTGTCATCCTGAATGGCTGCAGTGCATTTGCAGCTCTCACAGCACTGGGCAGACCCACAGGTACAGTTTCAGAATTTAGGAGTGAGATCTGTAAAACACAACATGGGCACTTTGCTTGTGTCAAAGCCACATACCAAGAAAGAGGTGTCTCCTAAATGCTACTCAGTACAAACCAGCTGAGTGAGCAGGGTATCAAAGATCTGGTGATGCTCAGCAACACGCTGAGCAGAGAGAGCAAGAGAGTTCCTGTAGTTACCAGAAGACACTTTTCATTTCCAAAATAAATGCTGGATGCTGTGACTGAGTTGTCTCCAGCCTAGTCCACATCAAGAGCCAGAATGCCTGTTGTCAGCACAAACAGCAGTTTCACATCTCTCAAAGGGAGGTTAGAGGTGTTTCTTGTACAATGTCCCCATGAATAATAGGTGAAAATGTTTAACAAGGTGTTTTGGTAACAAGCACCAGATAGAGACATTTCTAACTGGGATTCTAACTGGTGAGACAGAAGGCTGAGGGGAAGTTGTTTCTAGTTGTCATTGGCTTTGTTTAGAACCACAAAAAATATAACCTAAGGCTATGAAGTTTCTTATGAGCAGGGCAAATCACAGCCGATGTGATCACGATTGTAACAGAAGTAAGGATCTGGAATAGTAACGTAGCTGCTCCTTAAAATAAACCACCAGCAGATTGCAGTAATTAACACCCGGCTCTGCTGCTCAGCAGAGCCTGTGAGGGGGAACACAAAGAGAAACCTTATGGACAGACTCTGCCTGGGGATGCTCAGTGTCTTCAGGACTCACTGGTCATTGTGCAAGTAGACAACAGCTATGATCTGTTCTTAAAGGTGCCCTATACAACAACACATGGGCTGTTCTGTAGGAAGGTGACGTGGTTTTCTTTGGAGCCTTTTTTAATGCTGTCTTCTCGTGTTTAGATTTAGTGCTGTCTCTAGTACCTTCAAAAGTTGTGTTTTAGCAAAAAATACTACAACTATGTACTGGAGGGGTTGCATGAGCTAATACTGGGGGGTTTGTGTATGCTGGCATTGGGAGTTTTGTGAGTGCTGGCTCTGGGGGTTTTGTGTGTGTTAACGTTGGGGGGGGTTGTGCGTATTAGTGCTGGGGGGTTTGTGTGTGCTGGTGCTGGGGGGTTTGTGGGTGCTGGCCCTCTAGGAAACAGCAGCTCTGGCATTAAAGCTGCTAGTAGGCTGATGCTTCCTGTCTCACATCCTTGTTCTTTCTCCCTGAAATTACTTTGCTTCCTGCTGCAAACTGGATTTTGTGCCATTCATAACAATAATAATGAAACTACACTAATTGCTGCATGTAGTGGATGTTCTGAATTGAGCCTGAGTAGTTGAGTGTAGGCTGCACAAGACACCAAACATAGCAACTTCACAAATAGGTTAATTTACAGTCAAATAAGCTGTTGTATAACAGTACATGAGGGGTAGGTTATAGTCTTCACTTTCATTTACACCCACCATTTGAGCTCTTTCACAAGTTTCTGACTGGGAGGTAAAGCTTTGGAGAGCATTCATCACAACCGTGCCCTGCTTCCACCGTTAACCCTGGTGGAAAGTATCGACAGAGACACCTTTCTCAGTGTGGCCTTTTCCTTTAGTGCTAAGTGCACATCAGAAATATCCAGTGACACTGTAAAGGGCTCTTTTTAAAATACAGGTGCTAATATGCAACTGTCTGTATAACAATCTATGGGAAAATAGAGTGACAGTCCTAAAGGCCTCCAAGCAACCTGGGAGCCCAAGTCATGGGGACACCTAGCATCTCATGGATTTGGCAGACTTTCCTCTCTCTACCTCAGCACAACAACTTCAGTGTTGTGCTGGACCCTTCTTAGAAGCTAAAGAGACAAGAGCCACTCTTGTCTGTGGCTCTGCAGCCTGGTGACAGAGCTCTTTGTCTTCACTGATGGCAGTTTGTGATAACTGCAGAGCTGCTCTTGGGTTCTGGATGGATCCTTCCTTGAGCTGGGGCCCCGGTGCTGGCTCTTGACCGCAGGGTGAGGATGATGCACTGGTGAGGTGCTGTGCCTAGTGCCCAACAGCAGCCTGCAGGTGGGAATGAGCTGTGTTTTGTGGAAACCTGCAGCTGGGTGATGTTTCCAGAATGCCTCTGACAGCTGTGTGCTCTAAAACTTATCTGAGCAGTCATCCTGCAGAGATTCACTATTTCTGGACAGACTGGAAGTGAGGGAAAACCCCAAAGTCCAGACACAATAATTTGCTCTTGGCTTCCTAAAGGAAATGGGAGACAAGCAGCAGCAGCAGAGCAAAGCTGTGCAGGGAGTGGCCATGGATTCCCTTCCACAGGCCAACAGTGTCCGTCTCCACATCACGAAATCCTAAAGGGAGTCTCTGGGGTCCAGGTCTGTGTGTGGAAGGCAACGCATCAGCTGTGTTGCTGGTCCCCTGGGGACCACAGCAAGAAGCAGGTCCTGTGTGTTGGCTGGAGTCCCTGAGGAAGGCTGGAGGGGCTGGGGTGCCAGCTGCTTGCTACTCCAGGCAAAACCTGGCTGGAGTCCCTAGGAAAGGCTGCAGCAGCCGGGGTGCAGGGTGCTTAATGCTCTGGACAGAGCCCGGCTCCTGAATTTCATTCTGCTGCTGGCACTAAATCTCATCATAAATCATATGCAGTGGTTGATGTCCCTATAAGAAATGCCTTGAACCCCCAAATCTAATAATACTGCCTGTGCAGTTTTAAGGGAAAACAAATCTAAAAAAGCACTGGGAAATTGAACAGTATGAAGACTTGAAGCTGCCTGTTTCCCAGTCCCTGAATCCATGTGCGGTTGGTAGTAGCTGCAAACTGCTGATTTCACACCAAGCACAGGGGGGTGTAAGAAAAACCGGCCCTCGCAGAAAACAGCTCCTGCTGTGGTAGTAGAAGGGGAAAATGGGAGTGGTTCAGGGTCTGTTTGCCCTTTTCCATTTTCTCCTGCAGCCTGTCAAGAGATGTCTCACCAAGGTTACTTGCAGCCCCCTGACCTCCCTGGGAGATCTGAGCCTGTGCCAAGTGTCTGAGGTATTGGCTAGATGAGCTCAAAACCCTACTTCTGTCTCCAGACAACAAGCGATCGGTGCTGCACCCTTCAGCAGTTTGTTCTTTAATATTTTTTCATCTTCTTAATCTTAGTGATTCTCTTCCACCAGAAACAAGAAAACAAATAAATGCTGCAGCTGCACCAAAACCTTTAAAATTTTGAGATGAAATGAAAATCAGGCTTCAGGCTGAGCTGCTTCCCTCACACGGTGCATGAACTTGATTTTGTAGCCTCTGTGTGCCCATAACATCCTTTAATATCACGTTGGCTTTTGTTCCTCTCTGTGCCTTGTGCCACCTGCCTCAGGGAGTATTTGGAATTTCTTGTCATATTGGCCCAAGCAATTGATCTTGTGGCTAATTATTTGTTAGAGAGGGTGGTCTGAATAAACCCAGTGAAAGGAGCTCAGCCTTGTGCTTGTTCCAGATCAAAATTAGAGGAATGTTTTTTTTTTTCACTGAGGCTCTGGTGTGGAAACAGGGTGGGGAATCTTCTGTGTCCTACCACTCAAGGCAAAATTCACATACTAGGTGATGCTATTGATTTTGGTTTTTGGTTGGAATTAATTCAGGACCGTGAAATGAAAGACATTCCATTGCTTGATGCTGATACCAGTGGTTTGAACACCTGATACTACTTCTTCTGAGGGAGATGGGACTGCAGTAGGCAACAAAAACAAGTCTGGCTTTGGAGCACTCCAGTCTCAGCATGGATGTTACCTGAAAATAGGAGGCTTCTGTCCAGCTGGGATATTCAGAAGAGGGGACGAATGAAGTTAGGTCTCAGAGCTGGAAGTACTGACTCAAGTTATGTCTCTGTAATGCTGTCACTGGGATTCCTCATATGGGAAAGATCACCAATGACCAGCACCCAGGGGTTTTGCTGAATCATAGAATCATTAGGGATTGGAAGTGACCTTGAAAGATCATCTAGTCCAATCCCCCTGACAGCAGGATCACCCAGACCAAGTCTCACAGGAACATGTCCAGGTGGATTTTAAACATCTCCAGTGAAGGAGACTTCACAACTCCCCTGGGGAGCCTGTTCCAGTGCTCTGTCACCCTCACTGGGAAGAAGTTCCTTCTCATATTTATAAGTAGTCTCCTCTGCTGCAGCTTGCCCCTCGTCCTATCACCAGATGACGCTGAGAAGGGCCTGGCTCCATCCTCCTGATACCTACCCTTCACGTAGTTATAGACATTAATGAGGTCACCCCTCAGTCTCCTCTTCTTCAAACTAAAGAGACCCGGCTCCCTCAGCCTTTCCTCAGCAGGGAGGTGTTCTACTTCTTTCATCATCCTTGTTGCTCTGTGCTGGACACCCTCCAGCAGCTCCTTTATAGTGTTCTGTGGACAATGGCTGGCACAGCAGTTACAGAAAAGGTTGGAGAGAACCCTTGGAATACTTTTCGCTCATTTGATAGCACAATTAGTGAACCTAAGTCAACAAAGATCAGAGACACTGCATTCAGCTGAAACTAGGGAACAGACACCACCCTCCTTTCTCAGCTACGGCTCCTGTTAGCACTGCTGAAGCTGCTTTTGCAAGACTGCAGTGACTGTTCTGTTTTTTTCAGCAAATAAACAGTGTGGAAAAGGAACAGGGAGGAGGGTGATACAGGGTGTTTGCGTTAATTTTGTGTGTGAGCAGCACAACTCACAGTACAGATGTGTCATGAGGTTTGCAGGTGCTGACTGCTGTGTTGGTGGCTGCTGAGCTGTGGGCAATGCCAGGCCCTGACCATCCACATCCACTGCCTGCTCTGCTCCCCACCCAGTGGAGACACTGTGAATAAACTCGGGCACTTCCCTGTGATAACTCACACTATTAATTGTGAGTTCACTTCCCTGCACAGGAAAGTATCTCCTCCTAGAGAAGTGCATTTTTATACATTTATTTTATACAAGTTTTTTCCTTCAGTAAGATGGATACTGTTTTACACTGCCTTCTGAAGTTCCTAAATGCAACTGGTTCTACAGAAGCAAATGCTGCCTGTTGAGTGTTTAATGTATTTCATGTGATCATACAATAAACATCCTTTAGAATAGGGCTAGTTGAAGATTTTAAAGTGTTCTGTCTTTAAATGTAGGTGTGAGCTCTCCTTGTTCTGTTTAAGCCCTTTGAGAGGCCGCTACATAGAGCAATGTAAGTATATACCTTGTGAGAAGCAGAATCCTCAGGTTCAGCTTCTTAAAGTCACCAAATTGTGGAAATTAACCCTGGGGTTTGTCCACACATTAGGGATTGGAAGTGACTTCAAAAGATCATCTAGTCCAATCCCCCTGACACAGCAGGATCACCTAGACCAAGTAGTACAGGAACATCCAGGCAGGTTTTAAACATCTCCAGAGAAGGAGACTCCACAACCTTCCTGGTCAGCCAGTTCCAGTGCTCTGTCACCCTCACTGGGAAGAAATTCCTTCTCATATTTATATGTAACCTCTTCTGTTCCAGGTTGCACCCATTGCTCCTTCGTCCTACCACTAGATGACATTGAGAACAGTGTGACTCCATCCTCCTGACACTCACCCCTCATATATTTATCAACATTAATGAGGTCACACCTCAGTCACCTTTTGTCCAAGCTAAAGAGACCCAGCCCCCTCAGCCTTTCCTCATCGGGGAGGTATTCTACTCCCTTCATCTTCTTCGTGGCTCTGTGCTGGATTCCTTCCATGCACATGTAGTTTCTCAATTCATCCCTAATGCAGTCCTCTCCTCTTTTGTCTCAAGTTTGGGTAGAGAAGGCTAGCTCTCTTGCTGTGCGTGGTCTGAGCGTGACTTCCAGTGCTGCCGCATTTAAATCCCTTGTGATTTCACTTCACCACATCCCTTCTTGCCTTCACCTGTGGGAGATACCAACTTTTACCAAATCCCTTTTTCCTCCCCTGACGTTTCCAGTTCAAGGAAACTTCCCAATCACATCAAAAACTTTGAGAAATAGCATTCGGGGTTGGCAGCGGCTCTCTCACTCTGCATGGTCTGAATGAAAATGACACTGGGAACTGCAATTTATTGGGGTGTTTATGTGTCTGTGTTACTTTTTCCAGCATTCAGCAGAGATCCTAGCTAGTTGTTATCAGTGATGTGCAGCTTCTGCCTTTGGAGTTAGTTTCTGATGCCATGAGAAGAGGTCATTCTACAACGGCCTCTTAGAGAAAGAGAGATGCGATTTCTTTGTCAGCTGTGCCTGTTTCTTGGTGACTGTACTGACAAACTTGTTCAAATCAAACTGCTTAAGGCTTCTGTTGCAGTTTGAAAATTACCAGAATTTTCAGATGTGCAGATTTTTGCTTTCAGGAAGAACAAAAAGTTATGTTACTCTCAGAGGTCCCCTCCCCCCAGTTACGTGTCCTTGGGGGAGGTGACACTGTCCCAAGATCTACCCTAAGGGGTGTTGCTAGATTAGCATATAAAAGGGCCAGTGGTCTGAGTCCTTCTCTCTTTTGCCTAGGGCCTTCAGCCCAGCAAGGGGGTGCTGCCCTGTGGTAACCCCCACTCCCCATTCTTGGGGTGGTGGGGGTGGGGTAGGTGGCTTGGCTGCGGCTTCCAGCGGCTCTCTCCCCTGTTTTCCCCATCAGAAACGGGATGGAGGGGGCTTGCCAGGGTCCACTCTGCTCCTTTAAACAGCAGGGTGCAGGAGGATGGCCCTGCGTTGTGTCAGCCCTGGCCTGGCACAGGCCGCGACTTGCCACGGCTTCCAGTGGCTCCCAAAGGACCATGGTCCCATCGCTGTGGCCCCGCTGCCTTGGGGAGAAGATGCAACAGTTCCGCGCGGCTCTCCCCCGCCCCACCCCAGATCTGACGCCACACAATCCTGGCCACGGACCGGAGAAACAAGACTTTGGTGAAGATTTACCATCACAGCATCGCGGTGAGCTGGGGTACTCCTCTTCCTCCTGGAGATGAGACAGGAGGAGAGTGTTCTGGAAAACCCTCTTGGCCACGTGCAGAGTGTGGGGGGGTGGCCCTGCTGATGCAGCCATGCAGTCGGTCTCCATCTTGGATTCTGCACATGGCTGGGGCTATGCGGCTGCCCGCTGCCCTTTTAGAGCGACTGATCAGCAGGAAGAGAGACTGATTGTCATTTCTGCCACTGAGAAAGACTGCAGGTGCTTAAGTATTGGGTGAGAATTCCTTTGTGCTTAGCTGAAGAAAGCAGAAGGACTTGAGAATCCCTAAACCTTGGGCATGAAAGAAAGAGTCTAGGTTCTTTGTTTGAAAGCATGTCTCCTGCACCGAGGGATGCAGTTTAGGCACCGAGGAATCAGGCCAACCCGCGAGCGTTGAGCTGGAGAAGCTACATTGAAGGATTGAAGAATCCACCAGTCTGCAAACAGTTTGGGTCTCTCTGTACCACAGATGGGGGTGATTCATGAACAATAGAGAGGGTGGTGGTACCCATCTCTACTTGACTGACATGCTCTTTTCCCCCACATCTCTAATGTGAGAAAAGACCCAAGGACCAATACGATAGTGATCTCCCATTGTATTTTTCTCAGAATGTGTGATGGCAGTTGTGATGCAGTTTCTAGTTTGTGTGCACTAACTTGCTTAACCTTTTCTTCTTTTCTGTATTCAGTTACAGAGTTAATAAACCCTTTCCCATTTTTCCTAAGCTGTCTGTTTTCTGGCAAATTTATTCGAGATGCCATCCGAGACCTCACTGCTTTGCTTTCTTTTCCTGTATCTTAAATTGTGGTCTTGAACCCACCACAGTTTTCCATCTCCTTAAAAGCTGAGAAATCAACACGCAAACTCAAGAGAACATGAAAAGCATCTGACGCTGGAATAGAGCAGCCTGGGAGAGGTTTGAGTCTCCCAGCAGACGAAGATGCCAGGGCATAGACATGTGCTTTCCTCTTTGGTTACATCACTTCTAGTAATCAAAGACTAGTTATTGCAGTACTAGTACAGAAAGATGGCTTCCATTTGTTTTCTTAAAATGTGGTGATCACTGCTCTGCTTATGCTCCTGTGGGTCTGATTGAGGGCTCTCTGCTGGTGCTCTGTGCACAGAGAGTCCTGGCATTTGATGAAGTCGTCTCTGGTATGGGCTGGGAGAAGATTTTGAGAACTTTGCAATACATTTGTAGTTATTCCATGTGCCTGAGGCAAATGCTGCAATGAGTATGGAAATAAACAGAGAAAAATGCACTGCCAGGTTCTGGAAGGCACTTGTTACCTGCCTGTGCTTAGCAGAGGGACAGACCCCATGTGCCTAGTGTGTGCACTTGTAACTTGTCTAAAACATGTCTTGATTAGGTACTACAGTTTCAGAATGGAGATTCTTTATCTAAGTTCTATTGAAAGACAATCAGATTTCATAATAATTAATAATAATAATAATTTAATGGAAGTGCATGAGGATAATGCTCAGCCAGGCCAGGAGCGTAGGGTGCCACCTCTGCACTACACTTTAGCTGGGCCTAGCAATGCGTAATTTCTGACGTGGGTGACACCACTGTGCTTAAACTTAATCTCTGATCACTGCCTGTGTGGCTTTTAAACCCTCTTGAGAACAAGTTAATTCCCGTGAAATGATAGGATTTTACTGATCAGAAGACAGTGGAAACCTGCTTTTCTGGGTGAAGGGCAGTCTGATAGGTAGCAGGCAGATTATCTATTTAGAAGTTGAATGCCTGGCACAGCTGAGTGCTTTCCCTCTGCCTCATTAGGAGACTGTGGGATACACTTTTTGCCCTTGACATCTGTCACCAGCAGGGACCCCTTTTCTTCTGTTTTATCTATAACTGCCCTGCACAGGACAGCTTTGGACAGGTAAGATCATAGGGAAACTTTTTCAGGGCTTTTGTAGACATCTATTTCTGCTTGTTTAGTGAGAGACTTCATAGGCTATAAGTAGTGCCTTGTCCATTTCTGATCAAAAGACTTTAATTTTCGAGTTGAGGAGAAAAAGCAATCCTTAGTCCTGGTGTGGACGGAAAGGTAAGGACTGCCCGTAGCAGGGTGGCCAAACTGGAAATGGTGGAATTTCAGCATCAGGATTTAAGCTGAGACAACCTCTCCATCCAGCTGGTTTTGTTCTTCTGTTACCAGCATAGCATGATGCCCCATATGTTCTTTTGCTTGTTTGTACCTGATTCTTCTGCCTCCCATTCACAAGCTGCATTTTGTAAAAATAGAATCAGGACTCACATCTCTAACCTGAGCAGGGCAGGGGGTCCTAAGCTCATTGGGTCAAAGCCCTCGGGAAGCTCAGTGTGAATGAAACCTCAGATGACTTCTGCCTTGTCCATTTAGGATTTCTAAGGCCTTGCAAGGCTTTGATACCTCTCAGAGATCAAGCACCAGGCACATTGTAAACACAACTATGTGATTGTTAGGTATGAGTTACAGTGCATCTGCAAATGTTACATTATAGTACATCTGCAAATGTTAGTTGTTGTCACAAAAGCAGAGAGACAAGCTCTGACTGGAAAGAGAGAGGTGTAACTGACTTGTTTTGGTCCTTCAACTAGCTAAATACCATGACCAGCTTTGTGTTTGAAGAATATGGATATTTAATGAAGAGCTTTGCTTTCCTGGCCAGAGTGCTGGCAAAGAATGATTACACACTGTTCCAAAAAGATATGTATAAAATACTTCTGAGCTCTCTTCTCTGTCACTTTTTATTACTGAGAAGATGACTGTTCAGGTTTGGTGCCAAAGACATCATCCTTGGTCATTCCTGTATGAAAACAGTGGCATCAAATTCCTTTACAGACAGTCTAGTTCTCTTCACAGAGAAAAGAGCTCTTGGTAGTTCAGTTAGACTTTAACCAGATATTTCTCATGAACCATCTCTTGTGGTGGAAATAAATAACCACCCAGTGGGTGGAGATGAAGAGCTGTGAATTGACAGTCTGCTGCCTTCCATGTGATCATGGTAGCCTTTACCTCTGTTGAAGGAGGCCGTAGACTTGATTTGGTCCTATGGATTCAGCCTTTAATATGAACCTTTCAGATGAGTAAACTGAGGCTCATTTCTGAGATCTGAGAGTGTCATTCCAGTTTTACTGCAAATAATCCATTTTGCAGTGTTATATGGCAGGATTGGCACTGGTTCATAAGAACCTTGAAGTTACTCACACTACACCAGGGTTATGATGATTCTGTGAGAATAAGTCCAGCTCTTACAATGAGTTGTAGTTGGATCACAGAGGCAGGAGGAAGTCGGCAATTTTTCAAATTCAGGAAATAAAGATGTCTCAGATATTTTCTTCCCTGACTCCTTGTCTCAGTTTTGCTGCCTGGCTTGTTCACACAGTTGAAAAGTTTCTGAAAGAAGAAAAACTATCTGAAAGAGCTTAGCAGAATGTCCGATGAGAATGATGTTTTAGGTCTGTTACACACACACTGCACAGCCCAGCAACACAACACTGCCCCTGAATAGCAGCTCTTACACCACTGGAGTGACTCTGAAAAGCAAAGCCAGTACATAAAAAAATTTTGGTCTTATTGATTAAAAGAAGGGTTGGGCCAAGCTGATGTTTCCTGACTTATCTCTAGAAGTTACTGGAACACAGGAATTCAGAGGAATTGTGGTTTGAGAAGCCACAAGCCTGTGAGGATTGTTTTCTTGTAGAACACCTACACAGTCCTTGTACCTTCAAAGCTTAAATCTGTGATATTTCTCCACCTTCACCCGTGGATTGGAAGAGAGATATGAAAAAAGATGGCCTCCGACAGGAGCTCCTTGGCACGTGCAGATCAACCATAGTGCCATCGACACTTCCAACTGAATTACAGCAGTGGAGAAATTCATCTCAGTGTCTTAGGCCGGCCTTAGCCAGGCTGTCCTCACAATACTGTAGGTTCAGCTCGAAGTAGTTCAAATCCAAGTCTCACACAATTTAAGCCCTGGGTATGTCTACATGTAAGGTGTCTTTCCTCCTGTTAGCCATGACTATGATCATGGTTTTCTCTGATTCAGCTGGGCTCCAGCAGTGCCTTTTCTGTAGCAAACACTGTGTGCATCAACCTACTGCTCTTGGTTGGTACCAGCTGATGCTTTTCAGAAGTGCTACAAATAAGCTGCCATTGGATCTCATGGGTGCTTAGGTACCCATGTGTGATGGCAGGATGCCAGTGAGACACTCATTTCAGTTTTGCTGTTTGTATTTTGTTTTGTTTTTTCAAACCATCCTGGTCTAGACTGTCCTGAGGCCAGGTTTTCTTGTTACAGTAATGGGAATCTGAATTAAGACATCGAAAGACTGTTACTTATTCTTGATTAAAGAAAGATTTAGCTGAAGAAGAATGAATAATCATAAGAGAAGACACATCAGATTTATGTTGCTGTGTGTGGTGCCCATCTATGAACAGTCTGCAGGTTCAATGGATTTATCAATTATTTAAAATTCATTTCAGAATAGAAGCTTTAGGAACCTAGAAGGAAACACAGGCAGACCCTCCCTGTTTGCTTTAAAGGAACAAGCGACCCATTTTGTTTAGTCCACATTTCATTGTGCCTGTTCTTTCTCTGGTTGGGCATCGTTCCTGTTGCAGTCTCTTAAGACAAGTCTGTGAGTGAATGGGCTTTGCAGGCATCTGTTGTAGCCCTGGTGAGCTTGAAGTGAAAGAAATACCTGGCACAGACATTTAACTTCTCAATTGCTACCCCCTAAATAATTTTATATTATTGCTTTTCAACATGACAAACACTGAGCTTTGTTTGTTTTTTTTTACAATGATATATTAGGAAAAGAAACAACTCAGAAGAAGATTTGAACTTCTTAATGTTATGGCAGCACCAGAACTGATAGAGGATTTCTAAGACACTTAGTGAAATGCCTGCTGGTTTATTATTCCCCTTGGGTTTTGCACTGCTGTTTTGTCTAATTATTTCTCATCTAATCTCATTAAGTACCAATAAGAGAGAAATGCCAATGAGACTGTGTGCATCTCTCATTAACCAGTAATTCTAGCACTTTTCTCAGCAGAGGAGCGAAGGAAAGTGCAGGGGCTTGCTAGAGTTTCAATTATTTATTTCTCTGGTAGCTGTCGCATTCATGCCCCAGTTACCAATTAAGTTATTAGTTATCACAGGGAAGTGTTTTTAAATAAACTAAACAAATCACAATTTAATTGTATTTATTGAGAGAATCAGAGTGAGTTTTAATGAAGACAGGTGCCCTACTCATAACCCTAATATTTAAGGAAAGGATAAACTGCAGACAATGTGCGATACCTCATCATATCAGTTCTCTAAAATGCTGCAGCATAGCTCTACAAGTCTGGCTTGCACAGGGAATTTGTTTCCTGGGGTCTTGATCATGTTGAGTGTATAAAAGATTTCAAGACCTCAACAGCAGACACCGGAAAGGAAGAAAAGGAAGACAACAATAGAGCTTATGTTGGGATTAGGCCCATTCCCTGCCTTAGAACCACCTTATTTCATTTGTGTGGGATAGTTGTTGGCTTAAGTACTGCTTTGAGATCCATAGCTGCTGTTTGCACATAGTTCAGTGCTTTATTCAAACTCCAGCATCATGATTGTTCTTGCCGGCATCTTGCTGGGCCTGGCTGCTTCTTGCCCACATAGTGAAAAGCCCAGAGTGTCTAGACAGGGGACAGTGTCTCAGAACAGCCAGTGTTCCAGGGACTGTGGAAACCTGGGGAACAGCAGATGATGATGTTTTCATTGTTACCAAGTTTTCCATAGTTTAATTGTTCTCAGAAGTCCACAGGTTGGGTCTGGGGGTGAGGGGTAGGGGTTGGGTATATACAAGCTTCGCTACCTGTGGGGGGGCTATGGCAGATCCGTAGACCCTTTGACTGAAGCAGAAGAGTTTGACCTTGGACAGATTAAAGTGTACCTGTGAGAATCAGGAGTCAGAAATATTTGAAGAATGTAAACAACTGACTGTGCTGGGAGAAACTTGGCACAGAGATGAGCAAGGAGCATATGAAGCTGAAACGCCAATAGCCAGTTGTTTATATATGTGATGTACCAATAAAATAAGAACACCTGTGTGCAGAAAGGGTATAAAAGGGAACTAGCTGTGATAATAAAGTATCTTCTTTGACTGTTTACACATCGGTCTTGGAATCTGTGTTGCACATCCATCCCAACCGTGACATCTACCTTTACTTTTATTCCTTTCGAAATGGCCCAGGTGACTTTGTCTCAATTTCTTTCAGAACATTTTCTGAATAGACAATTTTATTATCACATTGTCAACCCTCATTGCTTAGGAGCCTGAAGAAAGAGTGAAGTACTGCATTTTCTTGCTAATGAATGACAGCCTGAGGAATAAGTGGTATTATTAAGGGTTTTGTCATTATCTAGAATAGACTAATGACCTTACCTTTACTAGGAAAACTTTAAATATTGTGTGACAACTTACTTTCACTTACACATATTTCACCTATTGTGGTCTTGTTATTTACTGTAGGGAGTAATTTTGCCTTGGAAAATGATCTCTCAGCCTGTTTGGATCTCACTGAGTGAGATTTGGCCCTTGTAGAGTTGTTGATCCTGCTCTGACAGGGAGATTGAACAAGAGGATCTTTCAAGGTCCCTTCCAATCCCTAATGATTCTATGATTTTGTAAGGGGTGTTCTGTGGTTTGATGCTAGAGTTTGAATTACTGAGCTGATCATACCAGTGTTACATCTCTAAACATATACAGAAAAGAAAAGTACTAACTAAAATACCTGTGCAGGATCTGGAAACACAGCAGTGCAGTATTTAGGAGGGGGAATTAGCCTGATCATCAGGCAGTTAGTCTGTGTCACAGAGACTGAGCTGGGGAAACTGTTCTCTGCCAAAACCGACGAGGACAAATACAGCTGTAAAATGAACCAACAAACGGGTAGGGATAGTTTTAGGGCAGCAACAAAACATTTAAGCTGTGATGATTTTTGCAGCTCTGGAATGTTTTTTGACCAAAAGAGTCAAAGCCAAGACATAGGGAAGAGTAAAGGCAAAACCAGAGCGAAACAACAAACACCGCATCTGTTAAGACATAAAAAGGCCTTTTCAACAGGAAGAAACTGCTTGTGACACAAGTACAGACTCTCTAATCTGTCAGGACAAATAGGTCTGCTCAGGTCACTGTCAAAGGCAGCAGTGTGCACACAGATGGTTCACCTTCTCCCTCTAATTCTTAGTTCTTTGTGAAAAGAAAAAAGGAGTGGTTTTTTAAAGAGGCATTTATCACTGTGTAAAAAAGCAGACAGGGTTCTGGAGAAAAGGCCAGTGGTAGCTGGAACTGTAGGTAACGTTTCAGGGAAGGAACATTGCACAGAGCATCTCCAGCAAGGTGGGGTGACAAATAAAGTAGGTAGAGGCACAAGTCAAGCATTGGGGGGCTCAGGAATACAGTAAAGGGTAGGTACCATGTTGTACCTCCCTAGTGAAGGGGTTCTGTTAGCTAGCTTCAGTGCAGGAACAGAAGTTCCTGCTTCTAGACATTGGTAAAATGTAGAAAAAATTGTAGATTCTAAGTTTTGCCCTGAGAAAGAGCAGCCCTGATGGCAGATTTCATTGTAATGGCTTATTTTAGTTGAATACCTGCCGGTGTCTTTAATCACAAAGTAAACACGGTGCGTTTATGGAATAGAACTGTAATTGGAAAGAGACAGGCTAATTAATAGTTTGTTTGCTATTCTGTCAACAATTACTAATTGCAATTAAGTCTTTAAAAATAATACATCAGCAGTAGTGATGGACTTCTTGTCCTTGAGGTTTGTGTCCTTTCAGACTCCTGGGAGCACCTGTACTTTGCACTCCTCACTTTCAGTAGGTCTTGCACGTGTAGACTATCATTTGCTCGTATTTTATGTAGCTGGGGTTTGGCAGCCCTTAACACAAATTTCCACATTTCTCTCGGTTTGACAATTAATTAGTTTTAAGCACACTTGATTTAATTAAAGTTACTGCTGCTACTGGGACAGCTACACCATGAACATGACCTCTCCCAGCAATGTACCAGCAGTAGTCTCTGCTAAAGAAAGTCCCAGACTTTTTAATCCTGAGGCTTTCTGGGTGTGTGTTCTATCTGGTGAGCAAGCTTGGTGATGTGTGCTGCCCTTTTCATTATATCATTGGAAATAAACCTCTTTTCTGTATTGGAGTCACATGTTAAGTCAAGCTGATCCATCACTTCTTGTTCTCTGTAGTCACTCTATGGACTTGCCTTCCTCACTGCAGTCATACATGGCACAGAGTTTTTGGCAGCCACGCAACAGTGGCTGACGTTGTCTGCAGAAAATACCATCCTGCTCTCACCTGCATGCTGTCAGTGGAGACTGCACACCTTGTGGTGAATCATATGGGGTCTGAGGTACTAAGAGACCTGCATTTGGGGTTTCTGAATTTGGATGACTATTGCATCAAAGTTTTAATGGTTCAGCTGCTTGTGCCAACAGTAAAACAATCATTTACCTTGATCCTGAGAGTTTGGAAATTCATTTGTGTTTGTAGAATGCTTTAAGGAGAAACACTTGAGTGCATGGGCCATCTGTTATCAAACATCTAAGTGAAAGCTTGGCCCAGACAACATCTAGATGAGAAGAACGTGGATTTTGTTCTGAAAAGAACAGGAGTTATTGGTGTCTCACCCATGGAGTCTGCTGATCAAATAATGAAGAGAATGGAGAAAATCCCCACAGCCATATCTGTAAGAGTGAGGACCCAATTAGTGAGACTCCAAGAGACTGGTAGAGAACATGCCATGAGGTTCTTTTTGTCTTATGGGGCTCTTGTTCAGCCAGTGCTTTGGAAAGCCAGAGCTATCCTGAAGTACTTCACCTTTCTGCAGCTGGTTGTGAAAGTTGAAGATCAGGTGCTGAAGACAGCACTTCTTTTGGGGTAGAATACCCAAATAATAAACAAAGCCAGCTTTCTGGTTTATAAACAATAGGGAAAAGTGGTGACAAGGAAGGGAAAGCCGTGTGCTGTGTGTTGCTACTCTTACTTCCAGGAATCTCAGTGCTTCTGCTTACAGAACAATCTACCTTGCTGTCTGCACCCCGTTGCATGGCTTAGGCTTGGTGATCTACATTCATGAGGTGTAGATGCTTGTTAAGTGTCATGGAATCTAGTAGCAGTACTTCTAATCATAACTGAGTGCACAAATTCGGCCCTAAATATTGCTGTTGCAGAGCCATCATTCCACTTCCTGGCAGCACATTTTCAGATGCTCATGAGAAAACTCTGTACCTGGGTGGCAAATGACTTGGGCTTTTTTGAAATGAGAAAACAAACTCTGTGAAATCTCTCCAGTGGTTCTGCCTGCAAAGTGATATCTTTAGCAACATGAATGCTACGTATCCTTTGTGTCTCCTCTCAAGAGTAGGAGTGTGGCAAAGCCTGCCTGCTAATGGGATGCACTAGTGGAGTGGTTGTGGTGCTGACACAGTTGGTGTCACACGTTCGATGTTGTACACCAGTGGTAATACACTCCTTTTGAATCATAACAGAGTGCTGCTACAGTTTTAACCTCATGGCTTTCCACCAAAAATGTGATGGTAGTGTCCACAGTGTACAGTCCCATGTTCCCCAATGGGATTGCAAGTTGCTTCATCAAGAAAGAGAAATCCAACAAAAAGCCCAAACCAAGGGAAAACCATCCAAATTCAGTAACTCAATGTAATGCAATTCAGTGCTGTGGATTTGTTTTCCCCATTAAGAAGGTCTTCTGATCTCTTCAGCCGGACACTTGCCTTTCAACCAAGACGTATTAAATCAAGAATTCAGTTAATAAAAAGGCTCTGAACTCTGGGTCCCCAGGCATTTTTCCCTCTGTAGCCTGGAAGAGATGCCAAATTTAAAAGGAACTCAGAGTTTGACATGCCACTCATGGTAAATCGCTGGAGAGATGAATCAAGAAGATTTATTTTTGCACAAATAATGGAGATACAGTAAAAGCAACTTCCCTTGTTTTAGAAATCTTTATATAGCACAGACATTTTCTCACTATATTTGTAGTGATGGGGTGGAAGATGAATGAAATAATGTCAGATAAATGACTCTGATGTTATCTGACTGGTACTACCATTATGTCTCCTGAAACTGTCAGAAATATTCCATTATATAAGACAGAGAGTGCTTCACTTACTGCCTGGAAGACTGGAACATAATGATTGTATAGTAAGCTGCTATCTCAAGACACTTAGTTAAAATATGGCATTTCTGGCCATTGTTATATTTATGGTGATATGTAGCACTGCTCAAGACATAATTCTTAAACCCTGTGATGAGCACATCGAGGTCTTAAACTTTAGACCACAGTTATCTGCAGATCCACTTTAGTAATGCTGAAAAACAATGTGAAATGAACACATCTCTCTGATGGGTGGCTCGACCCCAGCACAGCACGTGGGGACAGGGGGTGTTCATTAGACTTGGCTGCAGTGTTTGCACTCGACAAAGCTGAAGCTTGTGGTTCGGCTTCTTTGGGAGAGGGAATGCAATACTCTGTCCCTATGTGTTTTCTCTACTTGACTGTAAATCCCACAACGTTTGTATGATCAACTAGTGACACTACTGGCAATTGTGCTTGTCACTTGCAGGCCATGTGGCTAGCTCAGTTATGTTCATGACCTGCTGTTAGCATCTTCTTGATAAAGCAATGTATTGCAGTGGATAGAGGTCAGCTGTGGAAGGNGGAACCGGCCCCTGTTTAAAAAGTTTGAGGATCCCTGGTCTGGGCTTTATACAGGGGGCTGAAGTGAAGTGACTGTTGCACAGAAGCCTCTACACAAAAGTAATGTGTTTTTCCCTGCCAGCACCTAGTGCGGAATTCACTGCCTTTGCACTACTGAACAGTAGCATCTCCTCTGCTCCCACAAGGAAATCAAAGTAACAACAGGCATAACACTGGTAATCCTGATGGCAACAGTTCACCCTGGAAAAAAACAGTGATGGATACTAGGTACAGTGATACGAGATGCAGAGTGAGGAGCATCTGAAGTGATGTTGCAGCATCAAGGCAGCCTTCTTCGTTATCACAAACCTTGATGCTTTAACCCAAGTTACCTGACACTGGCA
Organism: Rhinopomastus cyanomelas; assembly: GCA_013400115.1. NCBI lineage: Eukaryota > Metazoa > Chordata > Aves > Bucerotiformes > Rhinopomastidae > Rhinopomastus > Rhinopomastus cyanomelas. Next base: position 42,672 of record VXBP01006303.1, on the reverse strand, counting down.
CGGGAACTCACTGTGAATAACAGCCATGGACTGCTCACTCTGCTCTTCTGCTCATCTGTAGTTAATGAACTGTTGTGATTTTTTATTAAATGTTTGCTGTTACTTGTATTTTGTTCATTAATGTTTTCCTTGAGAGTGTAGTTGAGGAAAAAAGCTTGCAAGCTGTAAATGGTGTGCAGTACTTCTGCTTATTTTTCCCCAGAAGACAGACACTTCAACCTGCAGCCTGGTCAGCAGAAACCCAACATTATTATTGTGGCAATTTTGGGATTGTCTTTCACTGTTGTTCTGATTTCTGCTGCTTTTGACTTGTAGCTTTGTGGACTGCTAGTAATTGTCCAGATACTCACAAATCTCCCTGCAGAATGGGAGGCTGGAAATTGTCTCTTTTGTGTGTGAGCCAAGAAATTTATAGCTGGCCCCTACCCAGCTGTAGAACAGAACACACAAGCAAGGCAGGAATGATTGCAGGCTTTTAAGACCATTGGCACGTTCAGTTTGTGCATCATTAGCAAGGAATTCCTTCACCAGTGGTTTAAGAGTGATTATTATTGCTTGTTTTCATTTGAGCAGCTACTGCAGACAGGCAGTATAAGTTAGTTATTGTCTGGATAAATAACCATTGGAGCAGTGTGGTAGTGCTGCTTTTTGCTGGCCATGTTTATAAATGCAATGTAAATGGCTTTTCCTTCGATGAATAATTAATAAATAATTCATGCTACTGAGAACATTTGAAATGCAGGGGAGAAGGAGAGCCCATGGTGGAAAATATATGACCTGTTCCTGAGCCCCAGGTTTCAGAACATAACAAAAGGAGACAGAAACACGTGCCCCAGGCCTCATACACAGCAAAGAAATACTCTGCACTAGGAATTTGTGATTAGTTTTGGAATAAAGATCGTTTTTCTTCTCAGTTTTATATTTAGGGCAAAGGCAATTTACATACCCATGAAGCTGACTTTGAAGCTGACAAAGAATGAGACAGAGGGAAAGTAATTCAGGGTTGATTAGTGTATCACACTGTCCTTATCCTCTTATGATGCTCTTTAGGCATTGTCCCTTAGCTAGGGACTGTGGTTTGTGGGGCTGTGGTCTGTGGGGTATGTATCATGCTAAGGTAACTGTGCAAATTTAATTGCTCCTTCACTGATGGACTTCAGTTGTGACTGGTTTGGTCCTGTTTCTGACTGCCTTTCACTCAGATGTGTGAGTCTGGAGATGTCTGCTATGTTGAGGTAGAGATTGCAGCTTTGACAGAGTGTAGATGGCTTTTCTTCTGGATGGATGTAGCGGGTTGGGGATTCTCCACTAATTTTAGCAAGTAAGGTCTCGATGACATCTCGGACAAATTTGCCAGACAATGAATGGCTTAGGATACTGGATAAAAGTTTATTAACCTAACTGTATACAGACAAAGAAAAAAGGAAACAAA
>VXBP01006303.1:6497-41047 GCA_013400115.1 Rhinopomastus cyanomelas | reverse complement strand
GGTTCAGGCCCGAGGCAAAAGGGCTGCGCGGAGCAGGGGGCACAGCGGCACAAATCAGGGTCTTCCCGAGACCGCTGAGAAACCGCGGCAGACGCGAAGGCTGCCCATTACTGGACGGGGAGCGGTGCAAACTGGCGCGTCCTCCATTCCCTACTGAAATAATTAATTAGAAATAATTAATTAAGAAATAGTTGGGCCTTTGACCCGTTGCCCAGAAGGTGCTTTTTCATATCTTCCTTCCTTATTTCCTCTTTGAGCACTTGTGGCTCCAAGTGTTTATTCATAACAGATGAAGATATCCCAACACATAAACTTAGCAGCTCCTTCTGCTGTTTGTTTTTTAAGGTTGATTCATGGGTGTCTTATAATAAAGTTGCTTGGAATAAGTGATCCATCAATCTGCCCATAACAGAATTTCTTCTGAATCAAACAACACAACTCGACTAGCTCGTGTGATTTGACTGGGGAGTTAATGCGGTACTTTTCTTTCACGTCATATAAAACAGGGATTTCTGCTTCCTAGTGGCTGGCTTTGAGCTCTCAGATCCACTTGCAAATGAAGCTACAAGCTAGAGGAGATGAGGCGCAGTGGTGCCTCCTGTTCCAGCCCCAAAAGCAGTCTGAGGGATGGAGAATGGTGATTCTGCATTGTGCAGCTTTAGGAGCATTTTCATGATTTTGTTTTGAGATACTGAGATTGGAGAGCAAAGATACTTTCTTCAGGCCTCATTTAGAATCAATTCATGGTCTGCTTGAAAATTTGGCAAGTTTCATCTGAACAATCCAGCTTGGCTGATGTTCAGATACCTGGATGGAGTTGTTTCAGGAGTTGTTTATAGAAGTTCTGATTTGCTCTTAGAAGGTTATCCAATGGATTGAAAAGTTTATAGTCTTCTGGATTAACTTTTTTCCTTCTTTATCACATCCTTTTAATTACTTTGTCACAGAGATCACAGAAGTTATCAGCAGGCTTTCTTACATTTCAGGGAGCAGAAGTCCAAACACATTTCTCCTTCTTTATTGTCCTACTGCTTCCAGGTTTGAATGGACTTCTGAACATGAAATGGTCTCCCTTGATGTACTGCAGAGGTACATTCAAGTAAAACCTGATCTGCCATCACACTGCTGATTTTGCAAACATCCAGAACACTTTTACAAAACAGTAAATGTTCCACAGAAATCTCCAGAGTTTGCCACAGGGAGATGAGCTAGGTTTGAGTTTCTCAGGCCTGGCAACTTTCTGTGTGGTGACTCATCTGAATTTTAATAGATGTTGCATAACGCTGCTTTCATTGTGCCTGCGCTGTTTGCACCATACGGAGGTTCTCAGCCAGAATACACTTCAGAAGAAAGGGCTGATGCAAATGTACTGTTCTTTCCAATTCTTGGCCTTTGGAAAGGTGGACAATGACAAGTTGTTACCCAGACCTGAGATGACTAACAAGACAAGGGCAATGAAACTGTTAGCCTGTAGTTCTGTGTGCTTTTCCATGGGACACTTTGGGACATTTGAGGATTTCAAAGAACACTAAATCCAGTTAATTCTATCATCAGGCTAAAAATAGCAGGGAAGATGTAAAGAAAATGAAGTTCTCTCTTACATCACTTCCATAAGTAAACAGGCCTGTGAGCATTCAGCAGTAGCAGAAACAGAGAAACTGGGGTTCAGACTGGAAGAGGACTGTGCTTTGCATAGTCTGGAAGACTTTTGCTTACTAGTGTCCTACACCTTGGACAGGGGTTTTTTTTTTGTGTGTGTTTACAAACAGAACCAAAGGCTTATGAGGACAGAGGGAAAGCACAGAGAAATCACAAGTGCCGAGTGACTCCTGTACTAAGAGTGTGTTGGATTCTCATGTAAAGCCCATCACCATGTTTTTACATCACAGCTGTGCAACAGCTTCAGTTTCCCAGGTGTGAGACACCCAGATTATTAGGGGTTGGAAGAGACTTCCAGGGGTGGCCCCCTGCTCCTCTGCTCATTTGCTGTCAACCACAGTCCAGACTCAATGGTATCGCTTCACGCAAGTATTGACCTAAGAAATCAAAAATGTCTGTCTAGCTTAGGTGGTGCCTGAAAAAGGGTCAGCTAAGCTGAGCAAGATTGGGTTTTGCCACCTTGACCTCTGTTCAACTTAGTGTGAGCTTCCCCTTCCCTCCTAGTCCTTCCTCAGTGCCATCATGAATTTTGCTCCAGCCTTCCTCAGCTTCGTCTTTTGCTGGGTTCATAGATCTTCTTGCTTGAAACTACATTTCATCTCAAAATGGGTGGCAGGTGACCTTTTGTTGAAGCTTCAGTTACTTTGAAAACAAGGGCAACTCTTTGTTACTTTGTTGCTTTGTTACTTGTTTGTTACTTTGAAAACAAGGATAAATGAGGAATTGCTTCAGAATTTACTTTGGGAATCAAACTATCAAAAAAAAGTTTAATTTTTGATTCGCAGACGTCTTCAGCAGAATCGCAGCCATGAGTGTGTGATTTAAGAGGAAACAAATGCAATTACATTAATGGCTAAATTAATTAGATGATTCAGCTATCTGAGTTTTGAAAGTACAGGTCAATGAAATGAGGTCATAAAAGTAAAACCAAACAATATTTCATTTCTAAAGAAAGGATTTGACTTTAGTGCAAATGAAAAGAAAAATGCTATTTTGAAGGAAAATCAGCAGCACACTCAGAAGTTCTTGTTCTGTCCTAAGAATGTTGTACAGAGTATGTACCACATACTCATCAGCTTTGTTAAAGGGTAGCATTGTAAGGCTCTTCTCCAATTTATCATGTCTTCATTATTTCACCAAGCATTTTATCTTTTGGCTTTGCCTTTATCAACTTAATATGAATTTTCATGGCCCGACAGCCCAAGAGAACAGACTAGAGTGTTGTGGCAGGTCCTAATTTTGACAAAGTCCAATAAAATGTAGAGATGGTTTTGCTGCTTTTTGAATTTTCTCCTGTGTGCCCCTGTGCTTAGTGTAATGAACCTGAGAACAGGTGTGTTGGCTCAGTTGGTGTTTTTCCTACCTGCCACTGGACTGTTCTTAACAAAGATGTGTAGTGGCACAGGATCTCGTATCCAGCAGTGTTCTTGGAGTTCTCTAATAGCCCAATAAAATCACCAGGAGGTAGAATTCTGGCCCTTCAAAGCAGGCAACATTTTACTTTCCATGCAAAGTCCTAGCACTGCCACTGAGTAAACCGAAACAAAGGTTGTAGTGAGAGATTGGCACCAACCCACTAGACCCTCTGTGCATGTTCTCCAGAGCTATGAACATCTCAGCATCCACTAGTGTAGGCAGCAAACTGTCGGGGGAAAACCATGGCCTCTGCGTAGCCAACATTCTTCGAAGTGTTCAGCTACAGCAGTGCACAGGTACCACAGTTCTGAGATCTGTCTGCTGTACCAAGGCCTGTACTGGGACTTCGGAGAAATAAAGAAAAAAACTTAAGGACCTGCAACGTTTCTGTTAATTCCTGCTTTTACTTCGCTTTCAGTGTTAAAAGTCTTAGCAGTGCACAAAACAGGTTAAAGCTGAGTTTTGTTCCACTGAAAATTGAAGGTTTAAAGTTTTATTTGTAAAAGTAAGTTTCTCATTTATTAAACAAATACTGATTTGTTATTTGTAGTCAGTATTTGTTTATCAGTGTCCCATTTTCCCATAATTAAATACTTTGAAGTATTGAGAAGTTGTCTGTGAATCCTGTCCCATAATGACTATTAAGTACAGTGTAGGAATAGCACTGCAGGACAACTTTTGATCAAATCAGTTAGATTTCCAAATGTCATTCCAGCTCTGTGGAACATACTCAGCTGCTTTTAGAACGCTGGCTGGTTGTAGCTCTGTATAGTTTTGGTAATTCTGCGGGCTTTGAAAAGATTAATTGTCCAGAAAAGGGGTGTTATCTAGAAAAACTCGAGAAACTCAGACTGATTAGTTGCTGGAGAGCAGGTTGGAAGCTTAATGATTAATCCTCTAGTATTTACCTTGTAGAAGACATTTCTAATAGGTATTTCTTTCATCTAACATAGAAATCTCAGAACATTAGGGATTGGAAGGGACCGTGAAAGATCATCCAGTCCAATCCCTCTTCCACAGCAGGATCCCCTAGAACCAGTCACACAGGAACATGGCCAGGCAGGTTTGAAACCTCTCCAGAGAGAGTGACTCCACAACACCCCTGGGCAGCCCCTTCCAGTGCTGTGTCACCCTCACTGGGAAGAAGTTCCTATTAGTCATGTAATCATGTAATGAGAGGCAATAGGTGGAAAAATCTCTGGGCTAGAGATATGAACAGCTCTTAGTTGAGATGATGAGTGACACTGGACAGCAGAGTTTAAAGGCAATTAAAACTGTTTATGTGTTTCCCATTGAGTTTAATTGGGAAAGTAGCAACAGGCTGTGTGTGTACTGCACCTGTCAGTGACAAACAGCATCCCCTGCCGTGGATGAGTAATGGGGTTACCTGAACAAATCCCGGTTCCAGTAGGAGCTCATGAAAATCTGTGCATTTTGTTCTTCAAAGAAAAGGAAGAGCATGCTGCAATGCATTCTGTGTCGCTTGTGCAGGTTACATAACTCCCAGAAGAACCAGCAACCCAGCGCTGAAATCCTGTGGAACTGTGATGACTAGGAGATGGCTTAAATTTAAACTAAATGGATTGATTTAGTAGGAAGTGAATCACACGCTTGGATGCCCCTCTGCTACCCTTCCACACTGTTTGATTATTTTGCTAATTCTGGAGCACTGTGCTCATCCTTGCTGGATGACTATTGAGTATCAATATGGATCTGTTTGCCTACCTCCTGGGCATCTGCTTTCTCAGCCTTCTCTTTTCTCAAAACTGCTAAAAAGCTGCTGCTCCTTGTCAGCTTTCAACTGCTGGTGCCAGAGGTGCCATAAATGGGAGTTTTCCAGTATTATCAGTTGTTGAGGGGAAGGTTCACTGTAACTGGCTCCCTGTTGCAGCCACTGTTAGCACCCAGCCATTGCCAAGTGTTGCTGACTCTGCCTGGCATGCTGAGGTAGACCTTGGTGAAGATGCAGACCTCTTGGTCCAGGTACCTGCTCAGAACCTTCCTCCCCTCTGTTATCAGGGCCTTCTCTCCCATGTCCACCTATGGAGTCTGTCTGCCAGGACATCCGCAAAAGCCGGGAGGGAACATTTCACATAGGGAAAACTGACTTTTCCTCTTCCAACTGCTTTACAAACTCTGGTTCCAAACTCTTCCATTTACTTTACAAGGAGAAGGCTAGTGGTCTTTCAACACTGTAGAGGTTTAGGTTCTGAAGTGGTAAAGCTGATGGCAAAACAAACCCACTGTGAGATTAAAAAATAATTGTGAGGCAAAGAAATAACTTGTTGCTGTTGCTGCACATTCTCTCCTCCCAAGGGAGGGTGGAAAGGAATTTTAGTACCTCATAACCCAAATCTATCCAGGCTGGTGTCTGTATTCCCCTCCCTGCTTTTCTCTGCAGTACTGTGTGCTGTACAGTCGCACAAGTTGCACCTTGACTTACACAGACAGACAATTTCTTAGAAGTCTCCTGTAAGTCAGAAATCCCATGTGGCGCTCTAACCTCAAGCAGTGTGGGTCTACATCCTGTCCTTCTGTTCTGAACTATAATTCACATCAGTGTGTGAGTTTTCATGCCCTTCGAAAATTGTGCTGCCAGAGGAAGTCTCTCAGTCTGAGCAAGGATGTGGCTCTCCTGGGCAGGTCTCAGAGTTTTCATCAACATGGGAAATTTCCACTATTGAAAGATTTCATGCCAGAGGAAGCCGGGTGAGTGCATCACCACCCTCACACAGTCAGAAAGCTCTTGCTGAAAACTGTTACAAACCCAGCTGGAGTGACCTGGCATGTAATGAGCTCGCCTGGGGCAATGCAAAGCAGATCTGTACCTTGAAAGTTTATCCTGATGCTAACATTTATGTTTTAATAAAAAACTGTGGCACCACATAGGTTTTATACCCCCTTGATTTGTGTTTATAGCACAGCAGAGGATTATTCTCTGTGATGGATTGTGCCCTTTGGCATTCTCAGGTCTGCAAATGGAGCCTATTTTATGACAACACAGGTAGCTGTTAGTGTTTTTATTTAAGTGCTGGTAATTATGTTTGAATGAAGGATTTCTGATGTTTGAATTGCAGCAAAATATCTACAAATTCTATTTTGGTGCAGGATACCATCTCACACAGAAATGTTTTGTTCCATCTCTCAGTGAAAGGAATTCTGCCATGATGTAGATTAAAGAGGGGAAAAAAAAGATAAATGTGGCCGCACCCTCAGTGTTGATCTTAAAAAGTTATAAATAAATGGGGGGTTTTGCATAGTTGTCTTTCCCTTCTATTCAAAGTATGTATTTTCTTATAGAACAGGTTTCACTGACCCATCTTTTCCTTAATTCTGGCTTGAGGGAGAAAAACATGAGGAGAGGGAAAGTTTAAGAGCAAAAACTACAAAGCAGAAGTGTCTGTAAGAGTGGTTGCTCCCAAACTCTGCTTTTCCACTGTTCTTTATTTTCCTTCTTATACACTATCTCACCCTCTTTTGAGATCATTTGAAGTTTATAGAAGGTACTACATGTCCTAGCAAGGTACTGAGATGTCACTGAAAGCCCTTTTGGAATGACTGGAAAATCAAATCTAAGTCTCACTGACCTCTTTTGGTTTCACTAAGGCACAGTCAGGCAATTGCAGAGGTAGCCACCTCGTGTGGGCTCCCTGGTCTGTAAAGCTGTCATGTATGGGCAGCCAGTCTGAAGGCAAACCTAGGAAGTCTGCTTGTTGTTCGTGATCTTTTGGTGAGAGTGGGTGCACTCTGTGAAGAGCTTTATGAGATTTAAAGAATAAACTGGAAATCTTCTACGGAAAAGTAGTAGGAGAAGTAGATATGCAGCTTCTTTGGAGATTATTCTACTTGCTGCAGTAGGGAAACCCAACACTTGACTCTTACGCTGTTCATTTTATTTTGTTTGATGTTGTTTTTTATTTATTTCCTCTTACCAGTGCCTGCTGAAACCCAGGCCGATGGCTGTGCCAAGTCGCAGGTGACGGTTCTACAAAGCAAACTAGCAGACACAAGTTTAGTTTGATGGATACTGGGATCTACAGGCAGGGACTGGCTCACCTCTAACAAACGTCTCAAGCTCCAAAACAGAGGGCTGCACATAAACTGCACTGATACTGGTCCCTGGACCGCACTGATCAGAAGATGATGCCTGGGACTTGTTCATGGGGCTGCAAGCTTAGATCTCACCAAGTTTGTTAATGATTGAAAAAAGGGCTGAAGTGATTGCATTTATTGTTCAGATAAATAAAACCATTTCCATTTTAGAATCATTTAGGTTGAAAAGACATTTAAGGGTCACTGTGCTGGGTGGCATGCATGGTCTCAGTCTTGACATTGTCTTTTGGGTAAGAACATGAAATAGAAACCCCAGCTTTCCTGAGCTGCTTTTGGGTAGTGTGAGTAGCTGGGGCTGCTTGGGAAAAGAGCTGTGTCTATGTGTGTGGGGGGAAGGAGGACAACCTGGCAGTACGTGAACTACAGAGAAAGAGCTTGAACAGCTGCATGAGTGGCCACATAGAATAAGCAGCAATGATGTTAAATTCATAATGTGAACAAAATAGAGAAACAAACTTCTCATTTTGCTTCCATTTAAACCTTCTTGTAGCATCCCCTGTGGTACCAAGATAAAAATGTCTTCACTGTAGCAACTTTTAAACATAATTACAGATTTTCTTCCTTTGGTCTTCCTCATCCTAAAATTCCTCTTAGAATCTTTCAGTATCTTGTCACAAGTGTTTCTTTTTATAGTAATAGCTGACAGCATTTCAGTCTGAATTAAGACTTTTCTTTCAAACTCCATGGGATCCCTTTCATCATGAACATTCAAGCCAGGAGGAAATTGCAATAATATAGACGATGGTTACACAAATTCCACTCTATACAAGACATACAAGGGAATCAGCAATGACGAAGAACTGTCTGTGAAGAGATAACAGAAAGGCTGCCGAGCTGCTGCCTTTTTTCCTTCTCTCAGAACAAACATAAAGTATGTGGCCAGTTTCAGAAGGCACCACATTCCTGACAGAAGGAGCTCTGTGATTTCTTCTTCTTTCACTAGAGTCTTATTATCTGCATCCTTGTGTGTTCATTGTTTACTGGATTCCACCTGTGACTGATTCACAAACAGATGGACACAGTTAATTCCTGAAGAAAACCTGCAGTTAGGCCGGGTTGTTTATTTGCAGAGTTTGGCTAAGCCTGGGGAAATACAACAAGGAGAGAAATCTAAGGTCAACATTTAGCTGCAGATGTTTTCATAAGCTTTAAGCTCGAGTGCTGACTTCCTTATCAGTGTGTCCTTATTCCCAGGCTGCCTCACACAGCCCTGGCAACTGGATTTTTGTTACCAACAACCTTCCTTTCAACAGCCACATTACATGTGATTTGTTTGGGGTTTGTTTGAAGAGGAGTAGCCAACATTTTATCAAGGCACAAATGCCTTGATAAAGTGTGGTGTTATTGTAAGACATGGCGGTGCAGAGTTATTGTAAGACATGATCTCCACTGTCCCATGACACTAAGGTGTGTCTGACAAAATGTGATTTCTCTGCTTAGCCACATCTTCATGAGTTTGGGCCGGACCCTGACTGAAACTGAATGAAGAAAGTGGCACTCTTTAGTCCAACCAGTGTCTCAGCACAGCGTCTTTTGGGCCAATTGTTATAAGCCAGCCTTCCCTTCGGCTTCCCCCAGCCCTGTGGGGAGGTTAGGAAAGGTTAAACAGGGTGACTTTGCATACACAAAGCTGTTGTGTCAGGCTAATTCATATTTTGCTGCACAGAGGTTCTTTATCTGAGGACTGCTGCTGTTAGTCACACTGCACAGCTAACAGTTGAGGTTTGCTGCTTTGCTTTCTCAGCTCGGTGTTCTGGCGTGTGGATCCATGCTGAGTATGAAGCCACTCACTGAATCCCTTTTGTGCAACCAGACCAAGCAGAGCTGTGCACGTGGCTGCCAGCCGAATTATTGTGAGGTGGTTCTGTGTTTACATTCAGCTACTGGCTGCCCTCAATAGATGAAACATCATGTTTGCTGCATTGCATTACATTGAGAGAGGCTTTGCATCTTATAGGTTCTTTTGGGAGCAGAAGGGAAGGTCTGAGTCCTTGGTTAAAAATGTCATTATTTACCATGGTGATTTCCATATCATGTCTTTGTCCTCAGAATCTTCAGCAGTCAGTAAATACACACTGAAATAATCAGAATTATAGACTCTGTACCTGCTGAGAAGTAGAATTTTGTCATGCACAGCCTTCTAAACATGCAGTTTCTGAGTGAAAAGTGAGCTATTCTGAGGTGCTAGATAGGCAGTTTGCTGCTGTGATGGAGAAGCAATGCAGCAGAATTACACCAGGCGTAAGGGGTAGTAGATCAATGGTCTTTTGCCACTTCCTCTATAAACAACAGTATATGAACTATTTTGCTGAATTCTAGCCGGTCATATAGAAGTCTAGAGTCAGTGGCACATCTGATTGTAAAGGACTGTCTTCCCAACCATTTGTTGCCTCGGACCCAGTTGGAACTTCCCCTCTTTTATTATGGGACTGTTGTCTCTTATCCATTTACCACAGGCCTCCATACTAGGGATCTGTATTCTATCTTCTCTGTAGATACAAGAGGACTGCTGTTAGGCACCTCCAAAGCCATCCTATACTCAGCTCTGACCCTGCTTCTGCTCACAGGGCAAGTGTTCCAGCTCCAGCCCCAACCACTGAACTCACCCAAGTTTTCCAATGTCTGTCTTGTACCAGGACACAGAACTGAGGAAAGTGTTCAACGTGTGAGCTAATAAGGATCAGATAAAGGTGAATAATCAATGACCTTAATCATCTGCCTGTGCTTTGTTGATATGCGTGTTGATGTGTGTTTAGACACAAGCACACGCTGATGTGGCACCAGACTTCTCTGTCGCACCTCAAGGATCTTTATGGAAGAACTGTTTTTGAGCCAGAGGTAGCATTTTAGAATCATAGAATCATAGAATCATTAGGGATTGGAAGGGACCTCGAAAGAAGGATGCTGTGAGAGACTGTTTCAAACGCCTTACTTAAGTCTAGATAGACCACATCCACTTCTCTGCCATCCACCTGGTTATGTCCTCACAAAAGGCTATCAGGTTGGTCAAGCATGATTTTAACTTTCTGAAGCCATGCTGGCTGTCCCTAATGATTCTCCTGTCCTTGATGTGCCTGGAGACAGCCTCTAGGACAAATTGTTCCATCACCTTTCCTGGGATGGAGGTGAGGCTGACCGGTCTATAGTTACATGGGTCTTCCTTCTTTCCCTTTTTAAAGATTGGGGTAACATTTGCTATCCTCCAGTCCCTAGGCACCTCTCCTATTCCCCAAGACCTAGCAAAGATGATGGAGAGTGGCTTAGCAATGACTTCTGCTGTCTCCCTCAGCACACGTGGGTGCATCCGATCTGGGCCCATGGATATGTGTACATCCGGTTTGCTCAACTGATCCCTAACCCAGCTCCTCTCTTGCCTCAACATCCTCTGGCATCTCAGCAGTATGGGGCTTGATATCAAGAGAGCCCCTAGCTGTATGGACAGAAGCAAAGAAGGTGTTCAGTATCTCTGCTTTCTCTGCATCCTCTGTTTCCAGGGCACCCACCTGATCTAGCAGTGACCCTACACTGCCTCTAGAATCTTGCATTCTAATGTGCCAAACCTGCCTGACACCAACTCCTGTGGATCAGATGGTCTCAGGGTGAGAAATCTACTGTGTGGCACATGTGCCAAAGATATATTCACTGTGCAGGTATAAGGTGACTTCAGTAGCTCCTCTTTTTGGCTGAAAGATTAGATATCCCGAAAAAAACTCTTCCTAAATAAAAGTTATTAAAAACTCCTTTTCCACACAGCTGTGTTGCTGGGTAGGAGTTGGCTTAAAAGAAGAAACCCAGACAATAGTGGGTGAGCTTCAGTTACCTGAGCTGAACCACAGTGGTTCTTGCTCAGCTCTTACTACTGCCAAGCTGTGTTCCACAACAATTGGTTTTTAAGTCCCACCTGAAGAAAATTAGGACTTTTTAACCTTCAGAGCAGAGCTAATTATAAAATATTTGGGTTTTCCCAAAGAAGGCAGTTTAATGTTCTCAGCCAATGTCTGGATTTCTTGTAAAAGCATCTGTCTCATAAATGGTGCTGCCAGTGCTACTTTGTTTGGTCAAACAGGGTTCACAATGAAGCAGGGGCAAATATTTACAGCATTTGCTCCTGCACCTTTTTTTTTTTTCAAAGGAGTCTCACAGGCCTGAGGTTTATGATTATTGGAATGAATATTGGCACAGGGAAGCTCTGTTGGGTTGGGGCCTCGCTGCAGTAGAGGGTGTGCCAGGCTGTGTCCCAGAGCACTGGCTGTTTTAAACCACAAGCTGTAAGGTGCAAATGACAAAAGAGAAGAGAAGGTGAAGTTGATCTGACAGCAGAATGCTTTTGTATAACCAATAAATTATGCAGGTCAAAGCCTACTGGCGACGCCAATGAAGAAGTGGTTTGGGGAAGACATAAACCCTTTCGGTATCTCCCTCAGTTTCTATTTCCCAATAACGCACGTGGGACTGCTGTCAGCAATACTTTACCAAAACTGTCCATTGCCTGAATTGATGAGGCTGTGTGATGTGCCCCAGCCCTTGAGACTCTGTTGAGAGCTTTTCTGAAGTGTGCACTGTAAAATAAAAATGAAATATTAGTTTAATAACACTGGACCAAGAATTGAATATGTTTATAGTTTTCAAAGACCCCAAGCAGAAAGCATTGAGGGCTGGTATTAAATGCTTTTTTCTTATTTTCAGATTACTTTGCATTTCCCAATGGGAGCTTTCAAGGTTTGTTGTTGCAGTCCTTTAAATGCTGTTGCAGTCCATCTGAAAAGATTCATGGATGATAGCATATAGGAAACACAAATGTTGGCACAATCAGGGGTGCTGCATCTGCTAATGTCTTGTTTTCTTCCACTGTGCTGCTAGACTTCCTATGATTTATCAAGTTCATGCTTCTAGTGAGACATAACTTCCCATTTCCTGGAAAATCTCATCTTAATTGCAGAATTTTTGAGGTTTGACTCCGTAAAATTTATCAAGGACTTACCATTTTTTATGTTTTCATGCATAGGACCTCATGGGTGAAAATCAGAAAATCCCTGTTTCAAACTTGATGATGCTGAGAATCCTGCTGTTTCCCAGTGTAACTGGTTTCCTGGGTTGGCTTGTTCTTCCCAAACTCACTAGTGAGACCTCACAGCTGGTGAGATCTTAGAAGATGCCAGGTCACTTCTTTCCTCAGGGTTATTGCCCTTTTCCTGACATGAAGGGCTTTGTGTTTGCAATAGTGCGCACTGTTTTCTAAGAAAGAAGAAGTGAGGAAGGAACAGAAGCAGAGGAGGGGAGGATTACTTTGTCCCTTAAAAAGCCCATTGCTAGTGTTGCTTCTAGGAGGAACACCTCTGATTGTGGTTTAGGTAAGTCCTGAAGGGACATCTGAGATGTAATGGAAGCCTCTTTCTACACATTGTGATTCTGCTGCCTTGATGACTGGGACTTGCTTCATGCTGTCCCACGTGGAATATTATGCACACGTGGACTGTCAGGTTCTTTTCCACTGTTGTTGGTTGTGAAAGCTTCTAAAACTTCTTCTGATTGCAGCTCTGCTAATGATTGCATTAACCATGCATTCACAATGTGGAGTTGTTGTGTTGAACACTGTATAACCTGTGACACTTCATGACGTTTGCTTTGTGACGTCGATCCTCACTGGAGTTTTTCTGTAGAGAACAGGAGTGGCAATTCCATCTTTGCATCCAGCAGAAACATTTGTTTCTGGTCACTAAGGGATTTCATGTTGGCTTCTGGAACAGCCTTTACACCACGAACAAGAAACGCAGTCATTGTTCCATCTGTCAACCAAATAGTCACCGTGAAACCTGGCTGGCCTTCTCGTTTATTATGCAGGGCTTTGTTCTGCAGAGACTTCCCTCTGGTGAGCTGGATTAAAGTCCAAGCCCAACCGAGGAATATGTTCTAGTTGCTGTAGCTGCACACCCTGGAAGGCAGGTGAACAAAATCCCACATCAACAGCAACTACTCTAAAGATGCAATTAGAGCTTTACTGACCAGGAGTGTACCTATCAGTCCTCTCATGTCAGACGGTGATCGCAAATGTGCAAGAGCTGTGCACTCAACCCCATCCATCAGCTACAGGCCCAGGGATTCTCAGCCTCCAGTATTGACTCCCGAGAGGCTTTAAGATAGAGGCTATGAAAACCGTGGCAATTTGTGCTGTCCGCTCTGTCCCAGACACTCCTTGGATGAGTGCAGGCAGAAGACTGTGCACGGGAAAAACTCTTCTGTCACTGGCAGCCCCTCAGGTGATGGCTATTATCAGCTTTTGTATTTCCAGGATTGGGTAGGCTCCCAATTGATTCAGACCATCACCCAATCACCCAGACCTTCCCAGGAAAGAAAGTAGCCAGGTGCATGCTGGTGCTGACAACAGAAAGTTCCATCCATGGCAAAGGACTCCTAAGTGAAGAGATGGCATAAAGAATCATGGCTCAGGTAGTATCATGGCAGGGATGGCAAGTCACTGGTTTTGCAAAGGAGAGCTCTGATTAGATCCTCTGCCCTGTGCAGTGAGACTCATCTGCTGTATAAAGATGTTGGGGAAAAATCAGATGAGGACAGAACAGCCACTTGTGTAGGTATGTTTGGTTTTGTGTGTGTGCATGCATTAAAATTAAATTAACTTAGATTTTTCTTTCTTCTGCCTCACAGAGAACTGGGAAAGACCTAGTCTGCTCCATAGACTTGTATGTCCTTGCTGAAAACATTCCTCCCCTGCTGCATTTCAGTTCACGTGAGCGCTCAGTAGTAATTATGGGTGCGACTCGCACTGATCTCATCTGACTCTCAGAGTCTTTATTTCTCACAATGCAGAGAGTAGCCCCAGTGGCCCTGAACCACCATCATGTTGTGGTGGCTCAGGTTCTCTGGCAGTCTGCTATTTCTGCCACCAGGTAGCTTACTCCCTGCTCCTGAGCTCTGTAGTAGGATTCAGTGTTTGTTTCAAGACCTTTCCACAAGGGATGGCAAAGTCACCTGTCGTCATGAAAAAATCTTGTTTCTCACAAGGACTGTTTCTGCGTCTGTCACTCCTGGATGCTTGGAGCAGTCAGGAGATCCAGAAGATCTTGTTGTAAGAGCTGTACTCCAGGGTTGTTTTGCCCATGCTCTGCCTATTTAATGGAACTACAGTTTTAGATGGCAACTGAGGCTGCAGATAGGAACATCGTTATGTTATTGGTCTAATGGAACATTTGATATTCACCTCCTGCCCTCCCTGCTGTGGTGGTGCTCTCATTCCCAGTCACAGAGCATTGCTTTCCTGAGTAAATAGCTCCTGGAAATACACTTCACCTTCAGCGTTCTGTTTAATGGGGATAAAATTAGTGGAAAACCAGAAAGACCAACAGGTAACTCTGCTTTTCTACACTTTATGTTTTCATTTATCTTTCCTTTCTCTATAGCCTGATACATTTCTACCTGTTTTTCTGGCCGCCTCTTGAGAGGCAGCTCTTTAAAATGGACTTCCATGTCTTGGTTTGCTTTCTAAAACATTTAGGCATAAAAGATTGCTCCAAGAGTTAAAACCTACAGACACCCTTCCTAGGTAGGGCTCAAGTGTTAAGGAGGAGTGTCTTTTGAAATGGAAGAAGCCCTCACTTGTATTTGCACAAGCTTTGCATCCCAAGAGATACATAGATAGTCAGTGCTAGAAAAAAGTAGTCTCCTTACGTGCAGGATAAATCACTCTCTCCTAGATCTTCTATTGTAGGTTTAATAGTCTCTCATACTTTCATATTTTCTTCCAGAGAGTCTATATTTGTCCCTGCATAAATCTCCTGCCTTGTTAAAATCTATCCTCTTTTCCCAGACCTGGTGATTAAAGTTGAATGCTAAACTTCTCCCAAAATTGTGCTGAGCTCGTAATTCTGTTCCTAGTTACAGTTGTGCTCCTCACAGAGGCAGGAGGCTACATCTGAGGCAAACCACTGGCAGCAAAAGCTCACCAGACTGGGCAGGAAGAGTCTGATGGCTCAGATGTGGGTTAACCATGAGGATGGATCAGAAATCATTATTTACTTTGTTTGGTAGATGGAGCTGAGAGACTGAGTGGTCAGTTTGTGAGCATTTAGGTTCTTTACACAAAGCAGTGAGATGAAAGCCTCAAGTTAGAGTACAAGTGCTTCATCCAAGGTGGATATCACTGCTGTTCTAGCAGTTGATGCTAGAGCAGAGTAGACGACTGGCCTGTCTTATTTCTGGCAGGAGGCAAACAAATCACTCTGTGCACTGCAGTGGCTCACTGCATGTTAGGATCTTTTTTTGGTGTACTTATCTTCCTTGTTGGCAGTTTGTGGATTTATCTCTGAAAAACTGTGATCTGATGTTTTTAAGTTACATTAAATCAGCACCTAATATTCCTGTCATTGTTTGCAATCAGCAAGTAGAAAAGAAGTAACAGAATGTTTCCACGGGGCTGTTTTGTTCAAAGTCCCTTGGATACTGACAAAGATCTTACTGTTTTGCAAGTAGTGGTCTCCAGTTTCTGAAGAAGGATGTGAAGGTGGAGTGAGTTTGGGAATGTATGAGCTCCATTTGTACCCATCCTCCTTCCTGGGTCACTGGAAATGGATCAGGAAAGAAAACAAATCCTGCAGATTTTTCACCGGGATAAGTTCTTCCTTTACTCACAAGACTTTCAAGAAGAGCATTGCATGATGTGACCCCCCCTCATGAAGTATACTCGTCAGTCTGGTCAGGTCTGGTTTTGTTGGAACACCATCTCTGAGCCACAGCCTCTGTGAAAAAAAAACCCAGTTGAAACTGAAGAATGGCTAAAGAGAATCTAGACCAGCATAAAGTTCCTAGAAGTCGCCTTTAGATACAATCTGTGTTAAAATTTAGATAAATGTGCTTATTCCTATTAAATTTCTTCTTTGTTTTCAAAACTGAGCTTTAGTTGGGATTTTTAGTTACAGATAACCTCCTTCTGCAAAGGGCTGCCTGAGCTCTGTGCCAACACAGTGACTTTGGGAAGAGTTAGTCAAGTTTGATATTTGAAGTTTCTGGTATAACGACAGCTCTCCTATAATTAGACCAATGCAAAGGCTGAAAGGGACCATTTAGGAGACTTTGTTCTCTCCTCTGCTTGGTGGATGATTTGTAAACACACTCCAAATTATTTCCTTTACAGAGAAGTGTATCGTTAGCACTGTTTCTGCTGTCATACTGTGGTAGCTCTTCATCTTCCGCTGTACTAGGCTGTCTACCACTGAATGACAAGCACCTCCACGAGCTCACACAGTCAGCTGTCAGTATGGGGAGGGTCAGGGAAACTCTGGCAGTGTTGGTGGAGAAACTGAGGCACAAAATGATTTTCTAGTCTGACTAGAACATTTCTGAAAATGGAGTGGGAGCACAGCTCAGTGCAGAATGTGGGAGCCCTGTGCCAGGGCTGCATTGTGCCATGTGCCCCCACTTTGGCCTGTCTGCCTTAAATGGGAACAGGGAACTTCACAGGACAGTGGCTCTTGGGATGTAGATGGGGAAACATAATGTCTAGTATGAAAAATCTGAGACCAAGTCACAGCCACAAGGCTTCTGTGTGCTGTGACATCCCCCGCATTTGGAAACTATCTTTGCCAGAACAGAATTCCTGATGTCTTGAATCCTGTTGGAGCACCCTGCATCCTGCACTCATCTGTGTACTTTACCACTGTGGGTACAGTTGTAGTAATCATAATAATAGTAATAACTCTGAAGTGTTCAGGAGTGCTCTACTGTACTGCACAGCTCAGCTTCAGGTCTTGATGGGTTTTCTACATTGTCTTGAGAGCTGTGCTTGTGTCTAATAGTCTCCCAATTTACGACTACAGTACAAATCACAAGCCCCATCACAGAGACCAGTGTTAGGCAATTGGGAAAATGAGTAGAAGTTGCCTCCAGATAACTCACTTGAGATAATGAACCCACTTTCTGAGTTCAGCAGGTTTTACTCATTATGTGTTTTATATCCTGTGTTTGTTGCTCTGTCTCCCAAAACAATCTAATGAAGAGTGAAACGCACTAATAATTATCTGTGTATTTCCCCAAGAGTTTCTAATGCAGACAACATACATGGAAAATGTGTTGCATGGAGTAACGCTGTCAGTGGCAGGGAATAACCGAGGAGACGATGCAATAACTATTGGCAAGGGTAACTAATGCCATCAGGGTGCCCTAACACAGAGCCAGCATTGATTTCAGGTAACTATCATGGTACTGAACTACAGACTTACTGTGCAGACAGTTTCCAAATGATGGTGGTTTGGAGTTGGGGAGGAAGAATGAAGAAGGACTATATGGGAGAAAGAGCAGAGCATGGGCACGGATCTGAGAACGCTCGCTCTGTTGCAGTACATGGCGCTGTAGCTGTTCATTTAATTATTGGGTTCCTGTAGAGTAAGTGTGGCAAGAATAGCTGTCCCCATTCATTTAACTGCATCCCAGCCCTTCCCAGCTGACTCTTACATATCTCCACAGCTCAGTGCCTGGGCCCTCTCTTCCACGTTCCCTCTAACTCCTCTGAGTCACAATTAGATTTTCTACCCTTTAGCTGCAACTTGTTGGCAGATGGTTCTGGCTGAATTTAGACAGCGCAGATGCCTTCATGCCGGCTGCCTTTGCTCAAAGGAAAAGATTAGTGACAAAATAACCACACTCAGACTCCAGGTTCCTTTCCTTTGTCCTTTGTGTGAGTGTGTGTGTGCTGTCCACCACTTCCACCAGCATCCAACTTGCCCCCAAAACAGAGAGGCAATGGCAGCGAGTTGCAGCAGTTGATATCTAGTTACCTTCTTCTGGCTTCAGAAGCTCTAGGACACCATAGATCATTTGCAAGTCTCATTTAGTACAGAACATATTTAGAAATGAGCTGGAGCAAGTAAACCCTTCCCACGAGCCAATCACATCCCTGATAATTTCCTACAGACAAGCTCTGGCTCTTCCTTTACTTCTTTAGTCTTTTTATGCAATTTTATTGCTCACAATGTTTAGCTCAGTGAAGAGAGGTCATTAGTTTCTAGATACCATGGAGAGAATTAAATCACCAGCTTTTAGGCTCTGTTTTTGCAGAAAAACCCATGTTCCACAAAAAAACTAGTAGACATTCCTGTGGGCAGTGCTGCTCCAGACCTGGCACAATCAAAGCCAACCTAAAGTCCCAGGCAATCGACACATTTTTATTCTGATGAAAGGATAAACAAAGGGTCTGCAGTTCAACAGCTTCATGAAGGCCATGTGGACAACTTTGTGACTTTTCTGCAAATACTTTTCAAGGAGAAGCAAATGCTTAAGATGCCCACAGACAAATGTCACTGCAAGGAAGGTTTTTCAGAGACAGATGTATTGCTTTTTCTCTGGAATGGTACTGAGCAAAAGAAACATCTTGCCAGATGTGGAGCTGACTTGCTCACAGATGGTGTTTGTAGCTACTTACTCACACAGAATCACGGAACATTAAGGATTGGAAGGGACCTCGAAAGATCATCTAGTCCAATCCCCCTGACATAGCAGGACCAGCTAGACCAAGCCACACAGGAACATATCCAGGTGGGTTTTAAACGTCTCCAGAGAAGGAGACTCCACAACCTCCCTGGGCAGCCTGCTCCAGTGCTCTGTCACCCTCACTGGGAAGAAGTTCCTTCTCACATTTGTATGTAAGCCCCTATGCTCCAGCTTACACCCATTGCCCCTCGTCCTATTACCAGAAGACATAGACAAGAGCCTGGCTCCATCCTCCTGATACCCACCCTTCACATATTTATCAACACTAGTGAGGTCACCCCTCAGGCTCCTTTTCTCCAAGCCCAAGAGACCCAGCTCCCTCAGCCTTTCCTCTTTAGGGAGGTGTTCCGCTTCCTTCATCATCTTTATGGCTCTCCAGCAGTTCTGTATCCCTCTTGAACATAGGGGCTCAGAACTGGACACAATACTACAAATATGGTCTCACCAGGGCAGAGCAGAGGGGAAGAAGCACCTCTCTCAATCTGCTAACCATCCCTCTTCTGATCCACTCCCCTCTTCTTTGCCAAACATCTGTATCTGCACGGAGGCAAGTTCGTGGAGGACAAGCCAACCAGCACAACACTGGAACTGAAGCTCACTTAGTTGTTTTCCTTCCGTGTCGCTTCACTTTGACTATAAACCACAGCCTGTGGGTCCAAAGGACGTCTGAGAGTCTTTTTTTGCTGTCACTTGGTGACTTTTTGGAACAGTTGAACAAAGTTTTGAACACTGGCAGGATGGTGGGAGGAAGTGAAACTCCAAAACTCATAAAGACAACCCCAGATCCCTTCTGTTTAGCTGCAGTTGGACACCAACGGGAAGGGAGGGAGGGAACATTGTCAGCTTTTCAATGAGCTTGGTGTCACTTTTCCAGCCAGAGGTAACAGTCAGTCTGACAGGGTTTCCGAGCCAGGTGCTTTAGCAATGAGTTATAATTGGAGTAGAATGCAGAAAGGCATTTAAAGATTTAGTATTGAGTTACTGCGTTGTGGAGGGGGTCATTCAGGTAGGCAAAATCCAGACTGTTGTTTCAGTGTGATCCTTGTCTGTCTTGGACCTCTCCCAAGTGTGGTGATTCTAATCCAAATTTCTAGTTTGGCTTCTGGCCTTTGGTGGAGCTGAACTGAAATGCCCCTTTTCTCTATTGTTTCAGTATTTATCCAGAACAGGAAGCTTTTTTGGAGTTCTCAGCTATAACAATTTAGGGTGTTTTACAGCTGTTGGTGTGAAATTGTTCATTGGACTCTTCTAGAGAAAAGAAATCCTGTTTAGCTGGGATTTTTGCAGAAGTTAAAAGAAATAAATCTAGTACAAAATCTATCCCCTTGCTCTGTGTACAAAGCACAGGATCCAAAGTGAGTGCTTCTGGAGGGAACTATTTTCCTGAAGTGCTCCTACTTTTTCTTTCCTGAAAGAACTGATGAAATCAGCTGGAACTGTGTGTGTGCAGGGATGTATGTGTGTGTGTGTGTGCTTATGTGTGTGAAAAATGTTTTGGAAATAGATGCCCACACTGCAAAATCTCAAACCAAACATCTCAAGTATTGCAAAGTTATCAACAAATGAGCACAGAGAGGGTAGAACACCCCTCCACAGTCACCTGTGTTTTGCAAGTGTTAGAGAGCTGATGTACTCCTTTCATGTTGAGGATAAACACAGCCCTCATAACAACGAATACAATGATTTAAACCATTCAGGCAGTTCATCTTGACGTATTTATCGTAAATTCAGCCATGAGAATGTTCTGTGTGAGAACTGAAGTAGAAGCAGGTTGGTGTCAATGTAATTGCAGCAACATAAATACCTGAAGAAATGTGATTCTATCTGCTGTGTAATGAGCCTTCTGATGTCAACCCAAACCTTCATTTCCTGGTACTTGTAACACATCAAACTAGTAATAGCGCTGCAGCCTCAAGTGGTTAAGTGCTTGGATGTCTTTGAGAGCAGAATCCCTGCTGCCCAATAAGCCATAATGAACTTAATGTGTGGAGGAGGCTGGTTTTATCTGCTTCTTGTTTTTTGAGCCTGTTTGCAGCTAACAAATGGTTTGAAAAGGTTATCGCTAATCCGTGGGGCTCAGGAGCATTTCCGTTCTACTCAGACCACACGTGCCCACTGCTTTATTTTGCCTTGTTGGACCCTAACCTGGTAGAATACTGCTTCACGGCCTGCTGCACCTCAGTTTCCCCTAGAAGAAGGTACAGGCAGGTACTGGCAGCAGGTACCAGCCAGGTTCCTGAAGTCAGCACATGGGGACAGGCCCTGGGACCTGCAGGGTGTCTCTAACACTGGTGCCTGAAGCCAAGAGTCCTACTGGTTTCTGAGGCAGGCATTGTCAGCCCAGAGGTGGGACTGGACACCAGGTGTCCCCAGCCTGTGCAATTGCCCAGCAGCTCTCTAGCATAATAGAGATGGAATTATTGCACATTGAGCTTCATTAGGAACCATAGAGATGCTTTCACCTTGGAAGTCCCATCACCTGGTAGGTAGGATGCTCATGAGTGAGAAACACATATGCTCGGAGGAGTGAGGAGACTGTGTCTCACCCTATCCTGGGTGTGTGCCCCTGGTGAGGAGGGAGAACCTGCCACCAGCACAGAGAACCTGCCTTGCTACCCACTGTCAAAGTATTTCCCAAGCACTAATTGCACTTGGTGATAATTTGCAGGTAGTTTAAGGGGAATTGAAACCTATTTTTTAATCAATTTATTATTCTCAAATTAAGTTAATCCATCTCTGCTTGTTTCCTGTATTGTCTCCTAATGCAGCTGGTACTTACACATGGCCTTCACAGAACCAGTGTGGTCAGGCCAGTGCCTGACATGTGAATATTCTTCCCTCTCTTCTTTTAGGACTCTTTCCTTTTTGTTTTTCACACCTTTGATCATTTCACATCCTTGGTCTTTTCTAAGATGCTTTTGCCTCTTCGGTCCTCTGCCTCACCAGCTGCTTCAGTCCAGCGGTGGGGAAGGAACGTGACTGATAAAGCAGCATGTCTGCGGTGTTTAGGACCTTCTACTGTTTGGGTTGTGATGGGGTTTTGTGCTTCGTCTGATGAAACAGGAAGTGTTTGTCAGGTGAGGTCTGTTGTAGCTGCAGTTATGTGTTTCTACTCTTGTGTGGAATAAATGGATCAAACTGGGTGGACAAGTCATTTACAAAGTTAATGGTAAGAAAGTAGTGACAGGTTCAGTGTCCTGTATGGGATTTTATTAATTTTCTTGTGACCCTGCAGCTGTCAGTTTCCAAGTTCAGCTCAGACGGAGCTGTGTCTGATTTTCCATTACACATTTGTCCATGGAAAGGGC
The DNA here is from genome assembly GCA_013400115.1 of Rhinopomastus cyanomelas. NCBI lineage: Eukaryota > Metazoa > Chordata > Aves > Bucerotiformes > Rhinopomastidae > Rhinopomastus > Rhinopomastus cyanomelas. The sequence goes on along the minus strand of VXBP01006303.1, from coordinate 19,055 downwards.
TTTCTCTCATGTGTTTGGCACCAGTCCAAGATGATAACAGAAATGCAATGCTGAGTGACTTAATTAATCACTTCACATTATTTTGAAAATATTTAAGAGCCTGATTTTGTGACACAAAATGATTCAAGGTTTGAGAGGCAAGAAGCCTGTCATAGGATTGTAAAAACAAGCAGTGTAATCCAAATTCATTATTTTATTGTGAAACGTTCTTTCAAAAGTGCCTTTTAGTGGGTGATGAATGAAGCCTGTTTCTCTTCAGAACCAGAATGGAGTGTGTGGACGGCCCAATGCCTAATGATGCATCCAGGGTCCTAAGGAATGAGCACTAATGGCACTGGAGAAACAAAGCCGATAGGAAGAGGTTTCTGGAAACACCATGACAACCAGAACTACGCAGCGGTTACAAGGTGACTTGTCCTTCATTTCTTGTTTCATTTGTACATCATATGTACTTGGCCCCTGCCACTGCACTGTTTTTCAGAGCTCTGCTCCTGAGGAAAGTAAATGCAACTGGAGGGCTTCAAAGCCATGAGCCAGGCACAGCTCTGGCACCCCGCTGCCACAAAGACCACAGTGGTCCACAGCCACTGCATGACTCATGACACGGGTGCAGATCTGTAGGGTGGTTAAATACCCCATCCTGAACAACTCGTGAAGGCACTAAGATTCTCCATGTGCTTTCAAAAGGCAGAGCAACCTCAGAGCCAACATGTCGGGGTTGGCATGAAAAACTACCATAAACAATCTGCTTAACTAATACGGCTTAAAGGTGACACATATAGAGCAGCTATGTGGGGTGGCAGAGGGGGAGGGTGTTGCTGGAACAGCAGGGCTTGCAGATAGCTTGGCTGGGACTGCAAGAGAACACAATGACCTGGGAGACGAGGAAGTACTGGCCAGCTTGTGAAGCTGTACATAGCTGTACAAGAACTGGTTCAGACCAAATCCCAGTTAGCAAACAACAAGGGTTACAAAATTAAGGTGAGGAAGACTATGGCCTTCATCAGAGAAGACCACTAGCATTCGCATTGTGAACACCAAAAGCCTCAACTGCACTACATGGAAGGCAGGTACCTGTGACAGTTAGTTATTGGAAAAGTACTGACTAGTAAAGCAATTCCATCAGTTTGTCATGAATGTGGATCCATCACTGTAACCTAATCCTTAACTTCACAGTATCACAGTATCACAGTAATGATAAGGTTGGAAAAGACCTTAAAGATCATCCAGTCCAACATAAATCTAAATAAACCCAGTAATCCTAACATCTAACACCTAGATCATGCCACTCAGCACCTCATCCAGCCTAACCTTGAATACTTCCAGGGACGGTGGCTCAACCATCTCCATGGGCAGCCCATTCCAAAACCAGATCACTCTTTCAGTGAAAAATCTTTTCCTAATGTCAAGTCTAAACCTTCCCTGATGGAGCTTAACACTATGACCTCTCGTCCTGTCTCCAGCGGCCAGAGAGAAAAGACCGACCCCTGTCTGAGNCCTAGACAGCCTCTGACAGCCACATCACCCACCAGGTCTACCCTATTTCCAAATAGCAGATGAAGAAAAGCCTCACCCCTGGTGGGCTCACTGACCAATTGTGACAAGAAAGAGTCCTCAATACACTCTACAAACCTTCTAGACTGCCTCCTCACTGCTGTGTTAAGATCCCAGCAAATATCTGGGAAATTGAAGTTGCCTAAGAGAATTAGGGCAGGTGATTTTGAGATGTCCTCCAGTTGTTTGTAGGACTTGCAGTCGGCACGTGTAACTTCGGTGGAGGTACCCTCTGTGTGCTCAGCACTGATAAAGACACTGGCTTAGTAGCTTCTGCTATTGAGTCTCTCACTGTGTCAATGTGCTCTGAAACAGTGGCCAGACAATGCAAAGTATGAAGCAGACACTGTCTCAGGATTCCAGGTACCCTCTGTACACCAGAACACACAAGAGGCTGCTGTAGACTTTCAGTGTTTGATTGCTCTCAGGAGGTTCTCTGACAGATGTTTTCATTACCAAGGAACTGTAAAGGCCGTTTATCCAGGCCCTGTGAAGTCCAAACTCGTGTTTAGGCAGGTGATTTCCTTAGGGCTATGTGCACATGTTTGTAAAAGTCAACCATCCAGAATGTGTGATATCGAATTGCTAGGTGAGGATTTTTAGAGTGAGGCCATAGGGTGAATGCACAGATATCACACAGCATTTTTTAAATGGCATCCTGGCCTGGATTAGGAATTGTGTGTCCAGCACTGGGGAGGCCGCATTTTGAGTACCGAGTCCATTTGGGAGCACCTCATTTGTGGGCAAGAGAGACATTGAGGTGCTGGAGCAAGTGCAGAGAAAGGCAACAGAGCTGGTAAGGAGCCTGGAGAATAAATCTTATGAGGAGAGATTGAGAGAGTTGGGGCTGTTTAGTTTGAGGGGAGATCTCATCACACTCTAACTACCTGAAACGACACTGTAGAGATGTCGGTGCTAGTCTCTTCTTACGGGTAACTAGCAACAGAAGCAGAGGGAAGGGCTTCAAGCTTCAACAGGGCAGGGGTTTGATTGGACATCAGGAAGAAATTCTTCCCGGAGAGAGTGGTTAGGCAGTGGAATGGGCTCCCCAGTGTGGTGGTTGAGACCGCATCCCTGAATGTGTTTAAAAGTCACTTAGTTGTGGTGTTAGGGATCTGGTTTAGGGGAGAAATTGTAGAGTAGGGTTGATAGTTGGACTCTATGATCCCAAAGGTCTTTTTCAACCTGAATGATTCTACGAAATGATCTATCTCCTCTATATTTGCACAGTTAATAAACATTAAACAGATAACATGCACTTCTATTGCTTTTAATTTATGACCAACTCTTTCATACTTTGTTCAATAAACAGCAGCATTCCTAAGTAGCCTTATGGATTCATAGCAGCCGCAGGATAAACCCCTATTTTAAAGTGGGAGGATGAATTGTTGGGCCTTCCTCACTGGTTCTATGTACCTCTCCAGAGACCAGCTCTGAACTTGGTGAAGACAAACTAGAAATCTGTATTTTATCCTTTTTGAAGTTATTCGGATAAGGAAAGTACATTGTCTGAATACTTGTTAATCAAAGAGATTTAAAGCAATGAAAGAGAAGAAAGTAGAGATTTAGAGATTTACAGTAACTGCCTGAAGATTCAGAAGCCAGTAACAGCAGTAGGACTACTACTGAGCCACAGGTATTAGAGATGGCAACAGTGGCAGATATTTATGTCCTCTGGCTTACACTCTTGTATCTGTTACTGCTGCTAACACCCAGGATGCCATCAGCCTTCTCTGGCCATTGCTGGCTCATGTTCATCTTGAAGTCCACCACAAATCTTTGGTCCTTGTCTGCCAAGCTGCTCTCCAGTTACCGCCCAGCACATGTGGGTAATTCATGAGAGGAGCCGTTTTCCTTCTGGTAGGAGAACACTATTTTCCATGTTCATCCTTAGACTTAAGTTATGGGTAAAATTAAGGTAGATATATTGAACCAGGGGATGTAAAAGAGCCAAGAGAGGATGTACAAAGAGCCAAGGGGGGAATGTACACAAAAATCAGAATAAAATGCCATTAAATTCAAACATTTTGCCAGGAAATCTTCTTAAACTGTCAACAGAGGGTACATACTTTGTCTCAGTCATCCACAATGAAGAAAACTGGGTCCAACCGCTCTTTGTTCCTCGGTTCCACAGACAATTTGTTGTGTGTATTTATAATCACATGTTTTCATAGTTTTAATTTAAGGACACCAAACATGCATAATAATGTGTAATTTGTTCTGAATCCTCATCTACTCTATATGTTCTTGCATTAGGTGCTACAACTCGACAAACTTGTTGGAATAGTTGTGTAACAAGGGAAGGACAGCAAAATGCTGCTGTTTGTCGCTAACCGTGTTACGGGCTGGGTGACAGTCCTGTTACAGGAGAATTGAAATAGATGTGGCTGCAATAAAAGTGCTTTGGACTCTGCGACTTCCTTCATGGATCTGGAGAGTTGTTATTGTTCCAATATTCTAGCATTATTTATATGGATGGTGCTGAAACAGTCATGAGTCTCAATCCAATAAAGACAGAAGAGATGCTGTAAGCTCTGTGTTAGCAGTGTGCTGTCGGCAGCAATAGCTTGCGGGGCAGGTGGTGCAGAGAAGGTGTACTGACACCACTGAGTGTTTTATTAGGCATTAGGTGGGTGGTTAAGTATTTTCAATGTATCTGAGCAGCACAAGTACAGTCCTTGTCTTCCAGAGCCTACACCGCAACATGCCTGGCTGCCTCTGGGGCAAACCATGGCTGCTCATGTCCTTTGAGGAAAAGGAAGAGGTGACTGCAAACACGGGAGCCACAGAAGCCTGCAGTGAACTGCAAGGTGAGAAATGACTGACAGACTCTCAGTTGCATGAGGATGAGGCAAAGCAAACAGCGAGGCAGAAATGAGTCATTGGAGGAATAAGGACAAAAAAAAGGGTGGTAAGGTGAGTGCAAATGGCAGAGATACAATACCTAAAGTACCCATCACTGGAGTGGGTCCTGTACTTGCACATGTGCAAGAGCTTGTGGGTCTGCATTTCTGGAGAAAGTCTCTCTTTAATCTGGGTTCTCTAGTTAGAAATAACAGACCAGGCAGGTAACCTTTCCAAGAGCAATGCCAACAGCAGAGGATAATTTCTCCCCATTAAAATCTTGTGCTTTCTCTTTTGAGAAGCAGTAGACCCCCTGTGCTTCTATTGCAAGCAGTTTGTTAGTGCCTCCCTCTGACACCGTCCTATTGAACATCTGTTCATTTCAATCAGGTCTGAGATGATCTGCAGGTTTGTTTTCACTTGCGGCTCTCATCCTCTAAGGAATAGTGCCAGGAGCAGAGATTCCTTTTGCATAGCCTAGGATTCTTCCAAGGACACATAGGGTTCACACAGGAAAAGGTGCTCACCCAAGGTCAGAAACTCACAGCTGAGGCAAAAAGCAGGGAGGAATCACAACTGCTGTCTATTGAGTCTGGACCTAGATGGTTGGCAAGACAGAGAGAAAAGGGACTCATGGTTTCTGAGAAAGCTGCAGAGAGCTAAGGATTGACGCTTTCTAGGAATCAGTGCAAGAAGACAGAGACTGATGTGCTGGGCAGATGTCTAAGACCTAGAGAGACTCAGAGGCTGCCGCTCCCTGCAAGAGAAGGGGAGGCTAGGGAAAAGCAGCGTGGAGGAATGGAAATGAAGGCAGATGACAGGCTGCCAGCGCTTGAGCAGACAGCCCAGGATAAGAGCTTGTGCAGGTTCTGGGTCCCAACTAAGCTGGGGGTGAAAGAGGATAAAATTGTAGCTACAGGGACTGGAGGAGTGAGAGTGTGAAGAAGGGCCTTGCTGTGAGCACCTGTGAGAAGCTGTGAGGGTCACAAATGGGTTTAACTGGTTTCATTCTTAGATTGAAGCACTTCATAGCCCAATCCTACCTTTGACACTTCCATCCTTTACTGGAGCTCATCCTCACGTTTCTTGCTGCAGGTTGGAATGATGCTGTAAGAAGTGTTGGCTCAGCTTCTGAACAGCTCTGCTAAAGTAATGGGCCAAACCTGGCAAAATGATCCCTGAGCAAGTGTATTCAATGATTTACAAAACTGCATTTTTCAATGTGTTTGTGATGTTCATTGCTGATTTGTAGGTAGGTTTTGAGATACTTCAGGAAAAGAATCCTAATGATTCCAAACAAATGGGCCTGAAGCGCTTGCTGGGATGGTTCATGCGTAAGACATGAGCACCATCAGACCTGCGTGATGATATTAACACCAGATCTAATTCCGAAAGATGAGCTGGAGGTCTCTGTGGCTCTGCACTCCCTCAGTACTGGAATTAGTACATGATTCTGGGTTGTGTTTATTTCTAAGTCAGGTTTTTTTAATTTCTCCAAAAGTGAGTCAACTTCAGAAAGATTTAAGCTTTTGGTATATATTAGGAATTATAAACCCATAAACCTCCCACTTCTAAAATCTCCCAACACTCAATGATGATACCAGGTATAATATGTCTGTGGGTGTTGTCCTTGCCTGACGCATCTCCGGGAAAGTGCAGGGATCTCTTCCCAGTGCCAGGGTGTTTGTCTTCCCCCATTCACTATCTCAAAGGATTGTGCTTCTTCTCAAAGAAGAGAAAACCTGGATGTGATTCCTAAGTCTCAGTCTTTGTTTGTGCACGTACAGGTGATGAAACATAAGAGAGGGTTTTGCCCAGGGTACCTCACGGTCCAAGTGAGTGGAGCCTGTCCTCAGGAGCAACAACCAAAGAGTCAGAGTGGCTGGACAACTACAGCAGGAGTCTGGGAGAAGCACAGACAAGGTAGCTGACTCCGGAGATGATTACTCACTGCTTGCTGGGGAGAGGAATAATTTACCAAGGAACCTTCTTCAAAACACAGTGTACCCTCATTGTGCAGCCACAACATCTGTGCCCCAACAGCCACTGCTGGGGAGCCCCCTTGGTTGGGTGGGAAAGGGAAAGGGAAAGGGAAAGGGAAAGGAGCCAGTTTGTAATATGAAGTTAGCCATCTGGGTTCTCCAAACTCTCTGATTTCAGGAGGAATTCTGTACGTTTTTGTGAGTCAATATGTTCCAACTTTTCTCTGGATTTTTCCCCTTATTACCATCACTTGTACCCTTGTTCTGATCTGTGCTGGTAATTACTTAAAGGTGTCATAGAATCATAGAATCATACAATCATTAGGGATTGGAAGGGACCTCCAAAGATCATCTAGCCTATCCCCCTGCCACAGCAGGATCACCCAGACCAAGTCATACAGTCAGTCTGGGTTAGAAGGTTCCACAGGATCACCCAGTTCCACCTCTCCTACCAGGTGCAGGGATTCCCCACCCTAGATCAGGCTGGCCACAGCCCCATCCAGCCTGGCCTTGAACACCTCCAGGGATGGGACCTCCACCACCTCCCAGGGCAACCCATTCCAGGCTCTCACTACTCTCNTCTCCTCAGGGCTACTCTGCAGCCAGTCACTGCCCAGCCTGTACTTGTGCTTAGGATTGCCTCGACCCAGATGCAGGACCTTACACTTGGTCTTGTTGAACATCATCAGGTTGGCCTGTGTCCACCTCTCCAGCTTGTCCAGGTCCCTCTAGATGGCATCCCTGCCCTTCAGCATGTCTGCTGCACCACACAGCTTGGTGTCTTCTGCAAACTTGCTGAGGGTGCACTCAATGCCTCTGTCCATGTCACCTACAAAGCTGTTGAACAAGACTGGTCCCAGGACTGATCCCTGAGGGACTCCACTTGTCACTGGCCTCCACCTGGACATGGATCCATTGACAACCACTCTCTGGTTGTGGTCCATCAAGCCAGTTGTTTACTCATCTTGTGGTCTACCCATCAAAGCCATGTTCCACCAGCTTGGAGACCAGAATGTGGTGGGGGACAGTGTCAAAGGCTTTGCTCAGGTCCAGGTAAATGACATCAGTCACCCACCTCTCATCCATTCGTATTGTGATCTGTTCATAGAAGGCCACTAGGTTTGTCAGGCAGGATTTACAATTGGTGAAGCCATGCTGATTGTACCCAATCGCCTCTTCACAAATCTCCTGTTTCAGGNGAGTTTCTTTTTGTGTGACAGCGTGTCCAGGAGCTCCTTGCTCAGCCAGGCAGTTCTTGACCTTCAATGTTTACACACCCAGAGCCATGTAAAAGGTCAGTTTGTGACATTTCCTTCGAGGTGGTACTTTCCTCCATCTGAATGGGACACCCAGATCTGGGCAAGGTGCTCTGTAGATTGCCTTCAGCTTCCTCTATTACCCAGATATGTCCATGGTGCTCTGTGAATCCCCTCTGGCTTCCTCTGTGCAAACTGGTTTAGACAGAGGTGCTGTGTGTGGTGTAGCAGAGCTGTGCAGGACATATTAGTAGCATCCTCCATGGCCACAGCATGTTCCAGTCCAGACTCAGTCCATCACTCAGATCCTCAGAAATTCTTCAGGGTTTGTCTACCATGAGGCAGTGCGAGCAGCTCTGCCTGGGGCTGAGGTACAGCAGGCAGAAAGCTGTCTTGAGGCTCAAGGATCTCTTTGGGAAGCTGTTCTAATATCTAATTAACTACATTGATGTGAAAGGGAAATCAGGTGCACAAACAACTCTGGTTCACTAGTTGTGTCCAGCAGACAACTCTGTTTTGTGCAAAGGGACACAGTTAGGGAAATCAATGCAGAAGTGCTGTGTAATTGTTTTCATGGCATCTGCTGCTCTGGCATTCACTGCCCTGTGATGCAGGCACACCAGGAAAAAAATGAATTAAATAAAAACGAAATCAATATCATTTCATTTTTTATTGCATGGAGAGAAAATGAAATTTGGAGGAAGTGGGTGTCTTGGAAAAGGAGGAGGAATATAAGAATCTGTGTGCTTTCTACCCCTGAACTAGAGAAATAATTCTTGAATTAGATTTATCTTGGGCCATTCAGCAGGAGAGATGAAGAAAGAGATTTGATTATTTAACTGTGCTTTAATTTAGATACTTCAGAAGTCATATGAAGGGGGTTTGATAGAGTATGAAGAGCAATCCAGAAAAAGAATCCAAATATTGACTCACCTACAGTCTACACCATCACATACCAGTGATGTTCAGCGCAGCGCTTCTCATTATACCAGGGACAGACTTTTCTGGACAATACTGAGATGTGAAGACCCCCATATAGATAAGTTAGCCCATGTGGAAGTTATCCTGTCGCCAGTAAGTGGAGGGTGTTGGAGATACAGTTAGGATCTTGGACTACCTGATGGTACACCAAAGGCTACTTTCAAGAGTCCTATTGTAGTATAAAAGTTGAAAAAAGTGATTAACCTGGTGTGAATACAGGCTCTAGTACATTGAGATACCATCCTTTCTTTCTGGTGTTATCCCCTCCCTTGTGAAACAGGCATCTAAAAATGGAGAGTTCAGCCTTGCCTGTTAACATAGATCTCTGCACCCTCCCTCCCAAAGAAATGGCAGCACAGGGAGATCTCTTCTGCCAATGGTGGATGGAAAACTTTTGTCGAGTGAAAAAATGTAAATCTATTCCTACAATTCTTGTAGGTGCAGCAAAGGTCTTCTATTCTCTTCTCTGAATCTGTGTGGGTTAGATACTGGTTTCACTTCTGCTGGGAGTCCCAGTGTGGTTCTGTCTACTAGGAAATTGTCTCAGTGGCCCATCTAAACTGCTCAATCTGAGACTTTGGGATTTCATTTCCATCTTTGTCTCCTCCCTCCCTCCTGAGAAGACTGGGGAAATGGAAAGCAGCTTCCCCATCCCTCCCACATGCTCTGGCATGTGGTTGCTGCATCTCACAGTCCAGCCCGCCACATCTCCCATCAGCATCAAGCAGTTGTCCCTCTTTCCTGATGCTCTGCTGAAGGTGATGCAGGCTGGTAGATGGGCATAGGTTCCACTGGGTGTAAAAATCCCTTCCAGGGGAAGAAAAGGCCTATAAATGAGTATTCCTGGTAACTGATGTCAAATGGCAAAGTTCCATCTGTTATTTTTACCGCTGACTGTATGAGGACTTTGTGGAGGGATGAGGAATGGCAGCCTATCAACATGTCTGAGCACCAAAGTGATTGCATCGTTTGCTTTGGGTCCACATACTCCATGCAGATAGGAGTGGCACACTGGGATACAGCCAGCAGGAGGACATGGCATTTACTGATCTGTGCTTTGAAGCTTAATTTCAGCTGTCATCACTTAGTCCCATTGACTTTTGCAGGGTTGCTCTGTGCCAAAAGTGAAGCACATCAGTGAGACTGAAGTTTTTAATCCAGCAACCCCCCTGAAGCCTCAAACCGTTCACTGTGATTGTGAAAAAATAACTTTCTGCAACTTCAGAAAGCAAAAATTTCAGAGACAGGAAAAAAGCTGAACTCAGCCTTTCTCATTTACACTTGATTTTCTGTGCATAGTCTTCGTTACAACAGACTCCAGCCTCGCCAAGAACTACATAATTAGCTGCTTTTTTCCTCAATTAGAAGATGGTAAAGTTGCCAAAGAAAACATATTTTGAGTGTATCTCTTATCACAGAGATCAAAGATCAGGTGTATCTGTGCCTATAATGAGGAACTTGCCTGCTAATGTTCTTGTAGTGGCCCAAATCTACAACTGCAAACCCTTTGATGCTTCACTAATTGGTTTTAGCACCATGGATTAGGTGCTGAAATCAGTAGGCAAGAAATTGTGAGTAGTAGGTGGGGAAGAGATAATTCTGATTCTCACCATATGCTTGGAGAAAATGAAATCGTTACAGCACCAGCAGAAAGAAGAAGGCAGGACTTGTTGCTTCTTTATTTTTAAGACAGTCTCATGGATTATATGTGCAATCCAAAAATACACTTTATTCTAAATCATTAAAAAATCTCCATTTCACAGCTTTTTATTTCTGTAGTAACAACACCCATCTCGCCCGCAGTGCTGCATCCTGACACCTAATGTGTGGTAAGGAATGTAGTAGCAGGGGAAATGGATCTGCACAACATGTGGGATGTGCCAACCCTGTGATTAATTTCAAACAGTTTATCACTAAATAGCAAACTCAAATTAGAGATATCACCCACACCCTGCAGAGAGAGGAAGGAGAGGCAAGTCATGTGCTGTGTGATCTCATAATGGTGGTGGCTCATGCTACGTGTTTGATGGTTTTGTTGTTATAAGGATTCGTAATAAAATTGCAGTGAGAACCACTGAGGGCTTTGCCTAGGGATTCCCAGCATGCTGGGGCACAAGGGCCATTCTGACTTGAGAGCTGTAGGGGTGGGCTGCTCAGCTGCAGCAGAGGTGATCTTTGGCTTGAAATGTGTTCAAGGGTTCATTGTTGTTTCTTAATGAAAATTGAGTTATTTGAGTTCCCCTACACAATCTGGAATACAATCTCATCTAGTGCCCCTTGTTCCTGTTCCCCATTCATTCCCACAGAATCACAGATCATTAGGGATTGGAAGGGACCTTTAAAGATCATCCTGTCCAATCCTCCTGCCACAGCAGGATCTTCTAGATTCAGTCACACGGGAACATGGCCAGGCAGGTTTTAAATGTCTCCAGAGAAGGAGACTCCACAATCCCCTTGGGCAGCTCCCTCCAGGGCTCTGTCACCCTCACTGGGAAGAAGTTCCAGCTCACAACTGGTGCCCCTTGTCCTATCATTGGTGCCCCTGAGCAGAGTTTGGCTCCATCTTCCTGACACCCACCCTTCACATATTTATCAACATCATGTGGTCACCCCTCAGTCTCCTTTTTTCCAAGCTCAAGAGACCCAGCACCCTCAGCCTTTCCCCAGTAGAGAGATGCCCCACTCCCTTCATCATCTCTGTGGCTCTGTGCTGGACTCTCTCCAGCAACCCTGTGTCCTTCTGGAGAGGCCCAGAACTGGACACAAGATTCCAGATATGGTCTCACCAGGGCAGAGTAGAGAGGGAGGATAACCTCTGTCAATCTGCTAACCACCCGTGTTCTGATCCAGGATGCTATTGACCTTCTTGACCACAAAGGCCCATTGGTTTTGTGTTCACAGCTGAGGGATGGTAAACATTTTATGTCATAACTCTCTAATTAAAAAAAAGGGGGGCAAAGGAAACTTAAACGGAAACACTTCAAGAACCTTTCTGCCCTCCACTGCCACAATGTCTGTATCCAAACCATCAACAATTAGGTTGAACATTTACTGTTTAACTTTGCAGGTTAATCTTTCTGATGTTCATGGTTTGTTTCCTCACACACATATGAGAGAACTGAGCACTGCAATTTTTAACTTCTCTTATTCTAATCAACCTTTTCTTTGCCAGTGGCAATCCAAGAACCAGTCATTGCACTGTGCTGGCCTATGGCTTACTGGGGCTCCTACCATTTGCTCCAGGGATTTTACCTCTATTGAAAGCAGAGGATGAAAGTGACTGCAAACCAAGGCGCTGACCAGTTTCTTAGAATTCTTAGAATTACAGTGAATTACATCCAGTTAACAGTCCTCTTCAGATGTGTCACTCAGGACTTCCAGCTTTGGCTTTTACAGTGAGTGGGCCACAAGGCATCATCTTTTGTTGGCAGTGTGAGAGCTGAAGACTGTGTCATGTCTGTCCTTTTGGCCTTCTCACAGATGTTTGCTACTGGCTTTGATGGTGTCCTGGAAGTGCTGTTTCCTTTGCTGTTTCTCTGCTACACCTCTGCCTTGGTATAAGTGGTTGAATCACCATCCCTGGATGAGTTTAAAAGATGCTTAGATGTGGTGTAGGGGATCTGGTTTAGGGGTGACCATATAGAATACAGTTGATGGTTGGACTCGATGATCCCAAGACGCGATGTCTTTTCCAACCTGAATGATTCTATGATTCTAATGTAATATAAGACCTTCATGTATGTTTCACATACATTCATCCCAGCTGATCAGCTCACTTTTATCTGCAGAGCAGCATAGGATCATAGGATCATAGGATCATAGGATCATAGGATCATAGGATGTTAGGGGTTGGAAGGGACCCAAGAGATCATCGAGTCCAACCTCCCTGCCGGAGCAGGACAAAACTATCTAACACAGATCACAGAGGAACGCATCCAGGC
>VXBP01006301.1:1957-15939 GCA_013400115.1 Rhinopomastus cyanomelas | reverse complement strand
CTATAGCAGACCCCTACAGTAACATCACCCTCCCCATCTTCTAAGTACTAAATTGCTCCCAGTATGGAGGGGACTTTCTGAGGGGTCTCTAGCACCATCTGTGGTCAACAGGGCCATGGAACAAGAGCAGCTGTATCTCTGTGCTGATGAAGGGTCTGGAGGACTTAGCTGGCCCTTCTAGTTTGAGAGTTTTATTTTCGATTTTCGTCATACTGAATGGGAAGTGTAAAGGTTTTTCCCTCATTTATATAGAATCATAAAGTCACAGAATAGTTTCAGTTGGAAGAGACCTTTAAGATCATCAAGCTCAACCTTTTCCTATCCCTCTCATCATCACTAAACCATGTGCCCCAACACAATGACCACCCTTCTCTGAAACACCTCCAGGGATAGTGACTCAGCTATGTCCCTGTGCAGGCTGACAATTCTTTCAGTAAAGAAATTCTTCCTAACACCCAAGCTGAGCCTCCTCTGGTCAGTTTAAAGCTATTTCCCCTTGTCCTATCACTCACCACTAGGGAGTTATATGTTACATTTGATTTCCTCTAGTAGATCCACAAAAAGCTTAAAATAAATGCAGTCACTATGACATCCAGAAAAGGGACTTGATTTGCTGAAATTACAATGACTTGTATTTTTTGGTGTGCTGGAGTCTGGGTTCCACATCCCCGTTGTACATGCCCGTGTGTGTGTATGTGTATCTGACTAGACTTGATTTTCTGAGACTTCAAGTTTATCTTTGACTGCTACTGCTGCCTTTGCCTGTTTTCAACTACAGATCAAAGGTACTATGTAAAAACAGTGCCATTATAATTAAAGTAAACACTTTATACTCTTTGACTATGATTTCATCCAGAATTTGTTTCTAGATTTGTATTAACACCCGTGACTCAATCAGCACTGGTAGCAGCAGAACACGCATCATAATCCCCTGCTGAACCACCATTTGTACCCAGAAGACTAAAGCAGTGCAGCTTGTGTATCATTTCCTTTTTCTAGCCACTGTCAAAAGTACACAGCCTTATGAAATGTACATGCGATATTCAGAAATCAAAAGAACAGCTAATTAATTACATCCCACCTCCCCATATGGAAAATGGATCTAAACTAGCATCTAAAACACAATGTGTTTGCTTTAAATAGCCAAATGCGGAGGGACCAGAGAGATCTGTGGGGAATTTTTGGCACCATATAAAGATTCTTTCAGGCCTAGAATCTCCCACCCTTGAATTCTGTGGTGGGTTAGTAGGGAAAAGATATTAAATTGTGGATTTTTTTAAGAAGGCTTTGCGCTTTGTTTTCTATTCTCCTTGGCTCTGCTCTTATACTTTAATATTGTATAATAGTAAAGAACAAGGAGAGTCCTTCAAAAATATTTTTTAATCTTTATTAAAACCTGTAGCGGGTTGGGGTTTCTCCACCACTTTTAGCAGGTTCAAATGAATGAACTGCCCGCATTCTCTGCAGTAAGGTCTCAATGACATCTCGGACAAATTTGCCAGACAATGAATAGCTTAGGATACTGGATAGAAGTTTATTAACCTAATAGCTGTATACAGACAAAGAAAAAGAAAGAAAAAAACCCAGGAAAATAAAACAAATAAAACCCAGCAAGTTGGTGCACTCAACCTAGAAACTGCGTCACACATGCCATTACACTATCTGAGGAAAATACCATGGGAAGTCACTATCGTTTGGGCCTTGGGTCACATCAGAGATCTGGACAACAACAAAAGCATGCTAACCAGAGACAAGTGCTACCACCCTCTCGCTTAATGCCCCAATCGCACCCCGGTGCGGGCGGCATGCGTTTCAATAACAAAACTCCAGTCTCTGTCTTCCCGATCCAAGATTTAAGGACTCTCAAGTCCTTCGGCTTTCCAACTACGCACGAAGGGGTCCTCCCCCAAACTTAAAGCACCCCCAGTCTTCCTCAGCGTCAGAAAATGACACACAGCTTCTCTTCCCGTTGACCAGTCTCTCCAAAATGGCAGCGATTCATCGCTCAGCCCCAGTCACGTGGGGGTTCCAAAATGGAGGCACGCGGTGGCAGGTGGCGGTGGGGTCAGGCCAGGGCCGCTGCTGATTCGGAAGCCACGGCAGGTCGCAGCTGCTTCGGGAGCCATGGTCCCCCCTCAGAGCCACAGCCCCCCTCGGAGCCGCGGTTCCCACTCCCTTCAGGGCCACAACCCACAAAAAGGGGCGAACAAAGACCCTACCCCGCTTTTTATAGGCTGACCTAGACAGCCCTTCCGGGGCAGGTCCCAGGACAGACCCTTCCGGGGAAGGGTCCTGCGACCTGTGCAACCGGGGACAGGTCCCCCAGGACAGACCTGTCCGGGGAAGGCTTCAGGGCACCTCCTCCAGGAGAAGCAACTGAGGGAAGGGTTCCCCCTGAAAACAACACAACTTTTCTTCTTCATGAAACATATCTGAAAATTCTGGCAGTTCTCAAACTGCAACAAACATAAAAGAGTCAAACTCGTGCTAATACGTAGACACTAATCAGATGATCCAAGTGCCTTGCCTGTGTACACAAGCACAGTTACAGGGAATTGGATTGCTGGCATGATCTCCCACTATAAGTTGAAAGTAAATAGAATCATAGAACAGTTTGGGTTGGAAAAGACTTTGAAGATAATAAAGTCCAACTCCACTAACCTAACTCTACCAAGGCCTCTGCTAAACTATGCCCCTAAGCTTCAGATCTACATGACTTTTAAACACATCCAGGGATTGTGATTCAACCCCCTCCGTAAGCAACCTGTTCCAAGGCCTGATGAGCCTTTCAATAAAGAAGGTTTTGCCAAAGTCTAACCTAAACTTGCCCTGGTGCACCTTGAGGCCATTTATTCTTGTTCTATCGCTTGTTACATGTGAGAAAAGGCCAACACCCACTTCTCTACAACAACCTGCTTTCAGGGTTGTAAACAGCAATAAGGTCTCCCCTCAGCCTCCTTCTCTTTAAACTAAACCCTCAGCTGCAAGACTCTCTCATAAGTCTTGTTCTTTAGACCCTTCACCAACCTTGTTGCCCTTCTTTGCACCTGCTTCAGCACCTCAGTGCCTTTCTTGTAGACATTCCCAGAACTGAACTCCATACTTGAGGTATGACTTCACCAGTGCAGAGTACAGGAGGACAATCACTTCTCTACTCTACTTCTGGACAAGTATTTCTGATACAAGCCAGAATGCCATTGGCCTTCTTTGCTACCTGAGCACGCTGATGGATCATATTTAGCTAATCATCAATGGATCAACATAGAACTATTAGGGACACTTGTATATAATATTTTTTAAAGTAAACTAGAGTTAGATAAATATAAAAGCTAGAAAAAGATAATTAAAAAAAAAGAAGAATGTGTTAACACACAAAAAGGAGAGCCATATACATATACTGTCAAGTTGCCTTGTATAATGCGTGATGGTCTCTGGGGTTCTCCAATTATTATCTTTGATTTTAAAAACAGTAACATATCATCAGAAGATTAGAGAAAAAAATTATTAAAAAAAAGTAAAATCACAAGAAGCATCCTCATTAGAGCATGTACATCCTACCTCATGCTTTTTGATGTAGTTATAATGGAATATTTTTGTCTCATAAAGAATGGGTAAAAGGCAACTTCAGGAAATACTGTGTACCTACCAAAATTCAGGATGAACAGCAGGTCATTCTGAATTATCTTGGGAAGCGTATCCAGCAGAAATGACAGCAACAGCACAGATATGCAGACCAAGTATCTTAGACCAGTCAAATAATCTATTATTCATTGTTTTTATCTTTCCCTAAAGGGAAGCTATGTTTGACCTCCAAGGAAGGTCAACAACTTAATTATTGTACTCAAGACAAAGCTACTCTGTGCACAGGAAATGAAAGCTAAAGAGCAGCACTTTGAAAAGAAAGATGGTTTACTCTCTTAAGTAAATGAGACCTGCAACATTCAATATTGTTTTCATCCTGACCAAGTCTTCTGGCTGGATGCTAAGTGATGTTCATCAGGTAAAGACAGGAAATCCAGAAGCCTTGCTGATTTTGCAACACAAGAGCTGTAGCAGGGCAAAGCAGCCTGCAAGATGGTAAAAGATCCGTACAGGGAGGGCTCTCGCATAGCCATACTCCATTAGAAAGCCAAATCCACTTCCTTGAGAAAACGAGAACCTTCAGGCTTTTCCATTAAAAACCCCAAAATGTCTTTTTATGCCAGGGCGCTGCTTGGAAGAGGACAGCTCAGATCTTCTTGGAAGTTACAATTAAAAGAACAAGGGAGATACAAGAGCAGTTAGGCTCTGTGACATGTCCCCGTCTGCGAGAACACATAACATTGCAGTTCACCCAAGAAGACCAGAACAGGAAAAAAAAAATTAAAAAAAAAAGGAAAGAATATCACCAAACATGAGTTGCTCTGGTGCTGAGCTTTTCATCAGAAGTTGCTCTGCCCACTCATATGTTAGGTTTTACTTTTCTGCCATACACAGGAGCCACAAGATGTTTGATTGCACTTTGAGGTCCTTTCAGTAAAAGTGCTCTGCTGTTGTTTGGGTTCGAGCTAACTGGTGCTAAGGCCAGCAGGAAGGACAGGCTGTAGTTCATGAAGACAAGGAGGGATACAGCAGGATGTGAAGCATTAGGGTTACGGAGAGAATCTAGCTTCATCAAAAGGCACGAGAAAAGACACTATTCATCATGGCTGGAATGGCATGGATCTTTAGCTAGAATGGTCTGGCAAAAGGAAGTAAATCACCAGCCACAAGCATTTTCCAGAGAGAAAAATATACCACTTCCAGAAAATAGTGCAAAAAACTGCAGCCCTCCTCTGGGTGAGGTGGGGAGTGACCATTTTACCATTGATCAGTCTAATGTCCAGGTTAAATGATCTGGAGGGTTCCCAGTTAGATTGGCATGGGCAAGCGTGTATGTCTGTGCTACCTCTTTCTAGAGCTTGACAATACATTTCTCCAATGTTTGCATCTCAGTCTGTGCTGACAGGTCACAAGTAAGCACCTCCACAGCAATGGCTTTGTTGTCAGCAGTGTCAAGTGTTACAGCTTCTCCTATGGTTAGTGGGAACCATCAGCAAAGCGGCCAGACTTCTGCCAAGCCCTCTGCTTATGGACCAAAGACAAAGCCTCCCAACACCCATCACTGTAGCGTGGGGTATTCCCAGCCTGCAGTCAAGAGGCTGCACTCACCTTCACCACTAGTCCTCTCAGTCTCCACTCCATCCTACTTGGGCCTTCAAATGCCTCTCTGTTGTTACACAGAGAAAACCCAAGAGGATAAGGAAATCCTTTCTGACACCCTACTTGTGGTCTATATCCAATGAACTGACTAATATTTTTGGCAGCTTACCTGCTCAGTGATGAATCAATGAGAAGATGTTTTCCAAGAGCACCTCAGTGATCTACAGCTCATGTTGTAATTTCAGAAATCGCATCACAGAAAGAAGAGCCTGTATGAAAAATAATGCAAAGAGTAAATCAATAATATAAGGGGCCCGTGGAAAAAACAACAGCATTTACACAGTGAGCAGCTGTTTCAATCGCTGCTCATGAGGACAATTTGTTCCAGTCTCCTGAACCCTGGCATTTCTTACCATTTGAACACCCGACAAATTCTTTTTTACATGGATGGAATACCAGTCTGAACTGCCCTGTCCTGGAAGGTTTATGAGCTTCAAGAATGCAAGAGTGATTTTTACAATCCCATATCCCCATGTATCCAGCAGAGTTTGAACAATGTTTTGACCTCTCTGATTTCCATGGGGCCTTGTTTCTTTACTTACTACTGGCAGAGGTATGATAACTGGACATGTTCATAAAGGCAGGATGCTCTCTGCAGATGATAAGACATTTCAGAGGGAGAAGAACCAACCAAATTTCAAGTTCAAAATCAGCTATGTTTTTTTGGAAAAACTATCCCAAGCAGACAGACTTTCCCTGAACCATACGCTATGACTGAGAATGGAGCACTGTGGTTTACAAGAACAACCCATTATACAGATTTAACACCAACAGATTTTAGAATGGCTGGGACTGGTTTTAAACTGTCTGCATGTAGATACTGAGAGAGCATGTGGACCAAGACCTTCCCAGTTACTGCTTCCATGATGCAAACTACCAGCTGTAGTCTGTGTTCTCAAAGGTCTGCCCTTGCATTATGCTGTTTTAAAACACGTGTTCTGGGAAGTCTAGTTTACCAAGGGTTGCAGTTTGCCTCACAAACTTGACCTGTCTTGTTTATTTATTGCTGCGGTGCTGTTTTGACAGGTCTGTAACAGAGACCAAGGAGCACTGCCATGAGCAGAAAGCACAGTTTATTGTTGGTTCCTGAACAGTGTAAGGATAAGTTTGCATAACCCATCACCACAGAGACAAAGGATAATACCTCTGACCAGAAATACTCTGATAGAAAACCTAGAGGTAGTGAGAAAAGGAAAACCCATTTGAATCTATAATAGAAAATATCTATTAAACTTACCATCTAAAGTCATTAGCTGAGTTAGGTCTGCTGTCTGCAGAGAGGGAGAAGGAGAGTCCAGTTAAGAGAGTCGACACAACTCTATCTCCCCAGGGTGTCTCTGCAAGCAGCCTCCCTTTTATGCTGTGGTGCTGTTTCAACAACTTTCCCCTTGAAGCAGACACCTGTCACCATTCAATCCAGATTCTCTCTCTCAAGATTGCCTGCCTCTGGGAAATCAAGCCTGGTGAGTATTTTTTTCCACTGTCCCCCACAAGAATCTGGAAATTGGCAGTGTCTCACAGGAAAAAGGAATCATCCATATGTCAACCTCCGTTCTCATCTCTTCAGGTGCATCAGTAACTGTTCCAGCAGCTAATTTATGTATTTTTCTTCCAAATCCTTGATAACAATAATGAATAACCCAAACCATTGCAGAACCTTGATAAAAATACCCTCCTGATACCCTTCTGTTGTATCAGCTTACTCACTCAATAAGTGCTACGTTTGGGGTAAAGACTATTCTGTACTGTAATTTTTACTATCAAAACTATAAAATTCACCATCTTCTCCACTAACTCTTGACCTACTTTTGCACAGCTGCAGGTGTCTCAGAACTGACTGCTCTAAGCAAGAGAAAAACATCTCAGCCTTGACACTTGGAAACAAGGTCTTACTTGGTTTCAACAAGAGTAGTATGGAAACAGGTAATATTTGTTTCTCTGGGTCATTATTCTGTGCTGGATTTGATTCTTAGGTATTCAGCTCCCACAGAACTATGTTCAACTCCTGCAATTTACTTCCACTTAAAATCTCCAATGTTAAGTTGCAGCAGAACCATGTGGCACTACCAAGCACTGCCTGGGCTCCAGCTGCTACAGTATGTTTTCTGTGCTTACTCTAAACTTTGCCCCAGCTTGCAAATAGCAGCACAGCTGGTATGAATTGCCTGGACTTCATTAGACCTCCTAAAGTAGGCAGTTTTACCTAATTTTGAATTTCATTAGGAATGCTTTTCTCCAGCTTCAACTTTTTTTAAGGGTGACAGCATCACAACACCTGTTAAAAATGGTGACAACTATCCATCCTTCAGGAAAACATCACTGCATGGAGACATCTCTGGGAGACAATCTTTGACAGCTGATCTGCTTTTCTAGTTCTTTTCTCAACCAAATTTTAAAGACTTGGGCAGATAGGGCTTTTGTTTTTTCCCTACCACAGTAACTGTGTCATCCCCTACTTCACACTTCTGTATTTTAAGGCTGAGCATACATGGAGCCACTTTAATGGGACAGTAGAGTTGCACTGAAGTCACAGACCACTCTCTGAAAGCCTGATGGATAAATAAATGGCAAGGAAACAAAGTTTCTAGATACCAAGGAACTGTACTGAGTGGATACAGCTCTGAGGAACAGCAGGATGCAGCTACATCCACTTAATTCTGCTCCATACACAGGAGAGAAACTTAGCCTACTGAATGTTCTGACTGTCTTTGACACTAAAACTGTATGAAATCAGATCCTTAACTCTGGAGGAAAAAGGTTACTTAAAACACTGATATAAAATTAGGAGAAGTCCATTAAGAGACACCTCTCTGGTTAATGATCTGTCTTTAAGAGACTTCCCATAGATTTTTCAGAAAGCACACACTAGATTCAGCTGTTTTCCTTCGTTCTTTTGAGAACAAACCCAATAACATAGCTAGTCCCTCTTGTCTGTTTGCCTAGGTGTGGTGTGTTCAGGACCACAATTCAATATAAAAGAAAGGAAACCAAGCAGTGAGGTCTCAATGACATCTTGGATAAAATTCACCAGACAATCGATGGTTTAGGGAAACTCCAGAAAGGTTTATTAACTCTACAACTATATACAGAATAGGAGAAAAAGTTACACAAGTTGGTGCACACAAACTAGAAACTGTGTCATAAATGCCATCACACAACCTGAGGAAAATATAATGGGAGATCACTACAGTTTGGGCCTTGGATCTTCTTCCAATTTAGAGACCTGGGAAAGAGAGCATGTCAGTCCAGGATGGCCTGAGTTTCTCAGCGCCCACACCTGCATCCCTCAGTGCAGCAGACATGCATCTCAATGCTCTTAGGATGGCCTGACTTTCTCAGCACCCACACCTGCATCCCTCAGTGCAGCAGACATGCATTTCAGAGTGGCTTCTCCAGCTCAACGCTTTCGGGATGGCCTGACTGCTCAGTGCCCACACCTGCATCCCTCTGTGCAGCTGCATGCGTTTCAAAGGACCCAGTCTCTGTCTTTCACATCCAAGGCTTGAGGATTCTCAAGTCCTCCTGCTTTCTTCAACTAAGCACGAAGGAGCTCTCCCCCAAACCTAAGCGCTGCCAGTCTTTTCTCAGCGGCAAAAATGACAAACAGCCTCTCCTCCTGCTGATCACTCCTTCCAAAATGGCGGCGGCCCAGTCACAGGGCCCCAGCCACATGCAGGGTCCAACATGGAGACCGACCGCATGGCATCAGCAGGGCCGCACCCCCCCACACTCCACATGTGTACAAAAGGGTCTTCCAGACATCCTCTCCTCTCCCTCTCATGTCTCAGCTGCAGGGGGAAGAGGAGTAGCCCAGCTCACCGATGCTGAAGGCTGTCCATGGTGGAGGGGTCGTGATGGCAAATCTGCGCCAGTCTTGCTTTTCCAGTCCGAGCGCGGTGTGGCAGCGAGCAGCAGTGGCACCGCGCTGCCATGGCGGCGGGAGCTGCTTCAGTCTGGGGCACAGCGGTGTCCGCGAGTTTTCTCCAGTCCGAGGCCACGATGAGGCGGGACCGCGCACCCGCAGCAAGTTGCGGCCGGGGTCGCTTCCTGACCCCGCGGCGGCAGGTGCCCGCCAGCGGTGGGGTCAGGCCGGGGCCACGGCGGGTTAGGGAGCCGCGGCAGATCGCGGCTGCTTTTGGAACCGCTGTCCCCCTCGGAGCCATGGTCACCTCGGAGCCGCAGTTCCGACCTCCTCGGAGCCGCAGTCCCCCTCCGAGCTGCGGTTCCCACTGCTCCCCACCGGCCGTTCCCGGGGCGGTGGGGGGGCACTCCCTTCAGGGCCACAGCCCCCTAAAAAGGGCGAACAAAGACCCTGCCGTGGTTTTTTTAGGCTGCCGTAGCCTGCCTTGCAAGGGCAGGTCCCAGGACAGATCCTTCCGGGGAAGGGTCCTGGGATCTGTGCAACCAGGGACAGGTCCCCCATGAAACAACACAACTTTTCTTCCTCATGAAAGCACTTCTGAAAATTCTAGCAGTTCTCAAACTGCAATACTAGGACATTATTTTCCTTTCATCAAGAAGTATGGTTTTCACAGATACACTGCTTCCATTGGCACAGGGTCAATCTCTGTGCATTTTCCTCCACCCCTACTCACAACAGAAAGAAAAGCAAATGGCATAGTAAGAGAATAGCTTTCACCTCTCCTTTTAGGGCTGATCCAATATCAGCATTTCTTTTTCAAGAAAAGCTCTCACCCTCAACACCACAGAGGTAGAAATGGTCTTTATTCTGCATTAAACATCCAGAGGGCCAGATACCTTGCTGGAGTGCACTAGGGTTGGGCCACTGAGCTGGGATGGAATGAGCTCACCCTGCACTATGGTTGCTTCCAGTTATTTTGGATTCTGGAGGGTGGCTTCCCTGGATGAAGCCTCAATTGCACTGGTAGAGATAGATCCCTAAGCCTGAGAGGTAGTCCCAGCTCCACATCCTCCATTATGGTGCCTATTTAAACATTTATTCCTGAGGTCAAAGACATGACTTTTCGTACATCAAAAGTATTCCTGTTTGGAAATGATCTCACATCAATACAAAATTGCAAAAGGTTTTGGTCAATAAGAGTATGTGAGAAATCCAAATGGATTTGAGAGGGCCGCAGAGTTCCAGCTGTAGACTTCGCACCTTAAAGTTTGGTATAAACAAGTTTATGCCATTTAAAGTTCTTTCTACTCATACAGAGTTTCAGGACATGTTCTATGTCTACTTAAGGTTTTTCACTGATGTTTCTGTAATGTGTAATGGAAAGATTGTGCCAAACAGAGACACATTATTTCAACCAGACTCCTCTGGTTTTTGACGTTTCTGCAAGGACTTCGCTCCACACAAATTTGGGAGCACGAACTCGGATACAGAACAAGTGCAATCCACCAGCAGCCAGGCAGAGAGAGCCAACCTCTCTCTCCAGAATGATACAGTGGAGTCCCAACTGCACTCTCCCTCAGGAATGTTATTTAGATTAGAACTAGAAACCACCTGTAATAACCATCTGTTCAGCTAATTTTAATGTAATCGCATCCCACATCTTCTCTGCCCTAACTGGGTGCAAGCTGTCAGCAAAACAATGCTGTCTCCCTCTTGCAGTGTTAATTCTGCAAACTTCAGAGCTGTTATTAAAGAAGAAAAAGGAAACATATTAAAAAGAACACACCTTTTGTCTCCATAGGAATACAGGTGGAATTCAATGTTATCCCGATGCATTTGTTGCCAGAGAAGTTGCCTTCTAAAGCATAAAAGGACACTAAAAATCAATATATTTCATTCCATAGCACTGATACTAGAGGACTTTAAAGGCCTTTGCCATGCTGCTTCTCATGTGGAGAAATGGGCTAACTCTGTCTGGACACACATGGCCAAAAGCATGAGTTTCTATCTAGCTTGTGTCTTGGGCTGCAGCAAACAAGCACTGCAATTTATACCAGGCACTGGAGAATATGAATATTTTCTTTACTACTCAGCTCCAGGAAAGGATAATTGCTATAAGCAAAACCAGATGAAAATCTGAGAATATTTTATGATCCACTTCCATGAAAAAATTTCTAATGCCTTAGAACAATGGGGCCAAATTCACACTTGGGGTAACATCACTGACATCAGTAGAGTCCTACAATTAATTTGGCCCAAGGGATCGACTTGAAAATGTAAAATGCTGTCACAAGGATGTGACAGCCAAATTCTGCGGAGAAAATCTAATTTGACTTTAAAAAGACAGCACAGCCGGAAAAACATTAATCCAGTCACTGGATCTTCAAGCATGACTCTGCTTACCTGTTGTACCGTAAAAGGTCAGTTATACAAGTACCTGAGAATCTGGGTGAGTGCCTTTCCCAGACCAAGTGAGAGATCACAGTATACATACTATTTGGCACTGGAATGATGCTTATGACATTCAGAAAAACAAGGGAAAATATAGTGGGAGAGTGGGAGGTAGAATTCAAGAGGAACCAGGTAGCCAAAGATCTAAATAAAATGCTGATATAACTTGCTAATCCTTTCTTGTCTCTTCTCTCTCTCACTAAGCAGTCTCCTGAACCAGATTAAGCTGCACAGACAATCAACAAGAAAAGCAGAAGCCTCTTTTGCCTTTTCTGTTGCCATTTATTTATTTTTGAATAGAAAATTCTTGTCTGTTTCAGTGATGACATTTTAATGAACCCATCAATCACTACAAACCCCAAACTAGAATCCTACGAGAGAGACTCATTTGTAGTACATGACTTAAGTCTGTACCTCACAAAATTACTTCTCAGGGTAATGCAGGTCTTTCATTGCTGTCTCCATGGAATAGTAGATGATTAAGCTGGACAGGGTCTTGTGGGTCTTCAAATCCAATCCCCTAAACCTAGTATCACTTTATCCTTGTGTTGTTCCCTTGAGTAGGTTACCTAATCCTTTGCTGACTGATTGTGACCCACCTTACATTTTCTTTTCTATGCGTAAGTTTTAATTTATTTAATTTAACAAGGCAAGCTCTTGATCACCCTTTACAGTTCCACTGATGATTTTCAGGGTATTTGGATCCACACTGTCTCCTTGCGCTTTAATGATTTTAAGTCTTTCCAACACTGTCTTCTACTTTAGTTCTTGCTTGTTTGTACTGTATGTCTCGTTGCCACAGGTTCAACTTCAAGAGCAGCCCACCCAATGCTGCATCACACTTCTGCCACCATGTTGGGCTCCTCAGGGCACGTTCACAGCCAAATATTTGGCTTTTTTGTGCCAGTGTCATATGCAGTAAATTCCTCAATTTCACTACATTGTGACTCAATTCTTTACCACTCTTTTTATGGCCAACAGACCCATTAAAATTTGCTTTCATTACATTTGCTCCATTTCTCTCAGGTTGATGATTCACAGTTCTCTGTATTCTTACCATAGCTCTGCTCTTCTTTGCCACTCTTCCTATATCTACAAGATCTGAGCTTACTTCTGACACTCAAATTGAGAGGATTACATAATCCTTATCCTCAAGACTCCCTTCAGTGACTCCACTGAGATACCCAATGTGATTTTTAAAACAAAGTTTGACTTATAGAAGATTGTGCCTCAATGTTCAAAAGTTCTGAGCTCTCCACTCTTTACTGTTTGCTCCTTTGGCTCCTGGTGATTTAAACATACCTAGATGACTTAAAATGTACTCAGTGTGCTGCATCCATGGACAAATCTCCCTAATGGCTTCAGAAGTATCAAAGAAAGCAGTTGCTGCTCTCTCGTGGTCATTGGCTTCATCCTTGCTCTGAAAGTTACGATTCCCTAAACTTCTTTTGATTTATGATCTTCTATCTCTTCCTACAGAGATGCTTTTATCTATGCTCTTGGTTGAGTCCAAGCGAACCAAAGCAATGAATACTCAGTGCAGAAACAGCTTAAATCATCTGCATCCTCATGTGATGACTCTGGAAGAAGCAGATCACAACATTGCTACAAACAGCAGCTTCTAAAGCAACTAGACAATTCTCAATGCCATTATTTCTTGCTATCCTTTTCCACTTCCTTTTTTAACACATGTTAAGGTGTTTTCACACACTACATTTCCTGTCTGGCATGGCTATGAAGCCATTTTAAAACTTATATGACCCCTTGACTTTCAAAGAACACAAAGAGACAAGAACACTTATACAGTATACAACACAGAAACCAAAGCTTAGATGTTATCATACAGTTGATCTACTTCTGTGCTCACCATGGATGGCATCACACAATAAATCTGCAATTGTATGTGAATGCAAGTTTCTAAACCTTCAGGAAAAAAAAATAAATTAATCTCTATATACTGGGACCAGTGCAGAATGAACACTTTGCTGCCAGGGTGCCTTTATTTCACAGTTCACAGTTCACAGTATTACCAAGGTTGGAAGAGACCTCATAGATCATCAAGTCCAACCTGTCACCACAGAGCTCAAGGCTAGACCATGGCACCAAGTGCCACGTCCAATCCTGCCTTGAACAGCTCCAGGGATGGTGACTCCACCACCTCCCTGGGCAGGCCATTCCAGTGGCCAATGACTCTCTCAGTGAAGAATTTTCTCCTCACCTCAAGCCTCAATTTCCCCTGGCGCAGCTTGAGGCTGTGTCCTCTTGTTCTGGTGCTGGCTGCCTGAGAGAAGAGAGCAACCTCCTCCTGGCCACAACCACCCCTCAGGTAGTTGTAGACAGCAAGAAGGTCTCCCCTGAGCCTCCTCTTCTCAAGGCTAAACAATCCCAGCTCCCTCAGCCTCTCCTCATAGGGCTTGTGCTCAAGGCC